>OZ059903.1:26290458-26722958 GCA_964057215.1 Oscheius myriophilus
GGAAGCTTTCAAATTGATGCCTGAGGTAACTTTCATTTGGAAATATGAAGACCCAACCGACATGGCCTATCATCTTCCCAATGTGTATTTGTCTCCGTGGTTGCCGCAAAATGCTCTTCTTTGTAAGTTTATTTAGATTTTTTTTTTTTAAAAACATGCATTCCTTTGTCTTTTAATAGTTTTTAATTCCAATTTCTTATTATGTTCAGCCGATCCCCGTCTCTCCTTGTTCATCACCCATGGAGGTCTTGGTTCTACCAACGAAGTATCGTATTTTGGAAAACCTGCTATCATGGTACTTTGAAATATACTGTAATGTCGAATTTCTCTGTTACAGATCCCAATTATGGGTGACCAACTTCGAAATTCCGATATGCTATCTCGTCATGGAGGAGCATTAGTCTTGCAAAAAGAGGATTTAGCCGATTCTGATCGAATTCGGGAAACTATTCAAAAAATTTTGGATGACGCTAGGTGAGTGTTTGTGTGTTTCAACTTTTCAAGTATATTTTAAAGTTTCGTGACAATAGGAAAATATGTTCGATTGAAACTGTCTATTCTACAACACCAATTTAATATTGAATCCTAAAAAAACTCAAAAAAAATTTAAATCACGGAATGATTAAATAAATAATTCTAAAATCGCAACAATAAAAATTATATTTTTCAACGTTTCAAGCGTAATTCAAGGCTTTGAAAGAATATCATTTTTTGTTAGTAATAAAAGACATTTAGTGTTTCACGATACCTTTTTTTTTACAATAAGTTTAACGTATGAAGTACTAGATGGTGAAAATCGATGAATAACAATAAAATCAAAGCACATTTTCCAAAAGTTTTCGATGCGTGTTTGTTTTTGTAATTTGAAGGTATCTTTTTCACAAAAATTCCCTTTTTTTGTAAATTTCTTTTTTCAGTTATGCAACCGCGTAGAATTTTCCCAGAATTTTGCTTTAAAATTTCAAGTGAAATTAAACTGTTTGCATGCAATGGCTTCTTGGAATATTCTTACAGTTAAAGAAAGACCCACTTAAAATATCGTTGAGTTTATTATTAGTTTGTAAATTTTTGAGTAAATTTTTGAAATTTATAGAAATTTGCGAATTTCAAAATTTACAAGAATAAATGTGTAGTTTAAAGTCGTAATAAAACGAGTTTTACAAGTAAAAATGAACTTTTCACAAAAAATAATAATTCTCCAAAAGTTTCTCCATAAGTGTCTATGTCATAGGGCGATTTATTAATTTTTAATTTTCAGGTTTTTGTTTTTGTGCGTAATTTAAAACTTCTATATTTTTTCAAAATTCACAGAATTGTGTAACCAAGGAGTTTTAGTGCGCTTTTCAAAGTTTCAAGTTGAATTTAAAATTTTCCCATATTATGAGTTTTGTTAGTTCGAGGTTTTGAAGGTTTTAAAGCATATTTTGCGCCATTTCCCTAACTTGTGTAAAAAAATAAAAAGGTTTTTTTACAAAACATTTTCAAACCACAAAACAATCGACTTTTCCCAAAATTTGCCATGAAAAATATGCGTTTCTATGTTTCCAGTGACATTTAACGTATTTCGTTAATAAAAAATGTACAACTGTATTTTTGTTAACGAATTACTCTGTGACTTTTAGAGCATCAAATTTTTACTAAAAAGTCACTGCGTTTTTTGTTTCCATTATTCAAAATAATGTTTGAAAAAATTCCAAATTGCAACCACAAAAATTAATTTGTGCTTAAACGTTCTAATGTAATTTAAAGTTTTCGTAGAAAACCTTTTTATGTTAGTTCAATTTGTGTCTTTTTAAGTTTTATAGTACTTTTTGGCCCCTTTCTCTCACCCGGGTCGAAGAAAATCGATATTTCTGTTATAGTATTTTTTTAAGTTTTAAAGTTTTTCTATTTTCAGTTATGCTACTGCTGCCACCCGACTGGCTGAGATGCTGCACAACCAGCCAAAATCTCCTAAAGACCTCGTGATTTCTCATTTGGAGTTTGTAGCCAAGTAAGCTTCATTTTTAAATTCAATTTCAAAAATATGAAAATGCCGTTTCAAAATTTTTTTTTCAGATTCGGTCCACTCACCAATTTGGATCCCTATGGTCGTCATATGGGCATGATTGAGTACTACCTCATTGACGTCATAGCTTTAGTTCTTTTAGTTCTAATTATCGCTTTGGTTATTAGTTTCTTTTGTGTTCGTATGTTCCTTAGGCGCCTATGCTCATCACTGTCGAAAAAGGCGAAAACTGATTGAAGGATAATGAATTAAATAAATGTTTTAATAAATTTTCAAGTTTTTTTGTTTCAGAAAAAAGAAAAAGTGTATAGTCGTCACCAATGCTACTTCGCCCAATTTCGCTCTTATTTCTGTGCAAATGACACCAGACGCGAATTTGCGTACGAAAATCCCGTGTTTTAGGATATGTACGCAATACTGCGTCAGGGTTACATTTGCGAATCGGGCAAGAAGTAAAATTGGCGAAGACTATAAAACTACACTTCCATTTGCGACTCAGTGGAAATAAAAAAAGCTTTGTTTATGTAAATCGAGTAAAACATTGAAATACAGAAATTGCAAATCTACAAAAAATATGAGAAAGAAAAAAAATTTAGTTATGATGAACCGCGCAATTTTTACTTTGAAACACTTTATCTAAATTTTAATTTTACGGAGATTTTAATGAGCGTGCTTCCGATTCCCGTATAGTAGAAATGAAGTTGTTTTCACACAAGCAAAGGGAAATTTGAGTTCTCAGGTTATTTTTAGTTCAATATTTCAAGCAGAATGAGATAAACTGCACACTGTTTGGACCACATTTAAGGAAGTTATGAAATCAACGTTCCATTATTACGCTGTAAGAATTTTTGTTTTAAAAAAAAACACCGAAAATAACCAACTTTTCAGACCAAATAAGTTGAAAAAGAAATTTTTGTCCTCTTCGCGGGATCAATATTGTGTTTTTATATTTTTCCTTCCAAAATCACTTGAATTTTCTACTATTTTTAGATCTAAAAAATACTGGTTTTCAAAAAAGTAATTTACATGAACTTGTCTTGTTTTAAACTATTTACATCAAGAAATCGTATTTCATAAATCAGGACAGTTTTAGTTTAAAAAGTTCACACTCAAATTCATTGCAGTGTGATGTTTCAAAATACCAATATTCGACGAGCCTCGGATTAACACTAAGTTCACGTAACCAATGTTTTAATAATTTTGAATAAATAAACGTTTTAATTTTTTTTTTGTTTCTTGTTTCAGAAAAGGAAACTCAGGGCCCAATAAAAATCTAAATAACATTGGCATATGTAAATACAGTGAAACGTCAACATATCCAAAATGCAAACCTAACAAAAAATGTGCAATTATAAATTAAAACGGGTAATTTTTAACTTTTAGCAATTTTCTTAATTAAATATTTTAGTGAGAATCGAATGGCTTAATGATTAATGCAGTAACAATCGTTTGAAATATTCGTTGTTGCAGCAAAGGAAATAAAAAGCAGGCAAAGGCAAAAGCAAAAACAACGAAAATATATGTACCTTTGTTTATTGGAATCGAGTGAAACATTAAAATATTTTAAACGCAGCCGTTCAAAAAATTTCAATTAAAACATTAGTGTTTCATTCAGTAACAACCAAAATCATAATTCTAACATTTTTTCTGCCTTTTTCGTAAATTCAAAAGTTGTGTTTTAATGTTGAAAGACCCTTTTTTAATACAAATTACCCAAAGAACGAAAAACCCGTTTTTCGATTGGACCTCGTTGAAGAGAGTTATGACATTTTGGGATCAGCGTTCCATTATTTCGCTGTAGAATTTTTAAAAAGCCGGAACTAACCAACTTTTCAAATTAAAAAAGTCAGACAAAAAGTCAGGCAGTTCTCTCTGCGGAGTCAGTTTTGGTTTTTTTTCTCGATATTATCCGTTTCAAAATCACTCGAGTTTTTTTTTTTTGAAGAGAGTTAAATTTTGAAGAGAGTCAAAGAGTTGAAGAGTTGAAGAGAGATAAAGTCTCTAATTCAACTTTTTTAGAACATTTCAGGTGTAAATTGGGAAAAACTAATTAGACCATTGTAATTAAATTCAAATTCATCGTAGTGTGATGATTCAAATTAGCAAAATTTAAATTTTGAAATTCACAAAATAGTTTATTCATTAGTGAATACCGATCCATTATTTCGCTGTTGAATAATGAAGTCTGGAATAATAAAGTTTCAAAAGTAACACAAAACTTTAAAATTTATGTTATCTTGCAAAACAATCCGGTTTTAAAAAATCTCTACAGCCTCTTTTATATTGTGGAGACCGAAGATGCCGCAGCCTGTTCTTCTTTGGCTTTCCAAGGGAAAATCTTATGAATCAAAGAGAACAAAAAAGTTCTATAGGGTCCCATAAATGTAAAGCCTACAATAACATTTGCGAAAGGGTACACAATGAATCCGATGGTGATCATTTGTCCGAAAATGGGTTTTTCTAGAAACACATAAGAATGGAAAACAATCACGTTGAATGCGACCATAATTACTGGAGCAGAGCTCAAAATGAACGGAAGCAACAGCAGATCCGCAGATAATGTTGAGCATTGTTAAAACAACCAGAGAAGTGATCATTTCCGCGACTAAAAAAATAGTTTAAATAGCACACACAACAAACTAAGCTCCTCCCCCTCGATTTTTGCTAATCTGCCGTATTGCGTACGCTATTTTTCATCACACGCCAATTAGGGCGACGTCTCGGTAATATTCGATCAGAGGCTCTATACACTGTCTTTGAGTTTAAAAGTACTTTGATAAAGCTGAAAACCCGACTAAATCTTTCCGGCGTTTGGATCGACAAAACTTTTTTGACCCGGGTTACGGTAGGTGCCCAAAAGGTACTGTAAAAATTTCACCGTAGTTCAAATTTTGATTTTAAAAAAGCTTGTAGAACAATCTGTAGAACAATCCATTTCCAAAAACATTAACTTTTGGGCCAACAACGATTTCTCAGTCCATATAAAATCAACCTGAAAAAACTGTCTCAAAAAGAGGTTTTTGGCAGTTTTCGACCATTCACTATAAAAGCCAAAAAAATATACGCTCCATTTTCAAAATATACGTATATCCAAATGTCCCGCCCAAATGAAAATTTCGATAATTTCAGCAACTAGCGGTAATTTTACCTGCCCCAGGGCATTTATACATTTTTTTCACACTAGCATTTTTGAAAAGAATGCGAAAAATTGACCGACCCAGAAATGCCCATTCGCTGAAATCTCAAACTTAAAATTGCCGATGAAACATTGAAACGCAGTATCCGAAAAAATCCCAAATTTACAGAGTTTTGGGCTATTTTGGGGCATTTGTACACATTAAAATGGATTATTAACAAAAAATAGCCTTCGATATTTTTCATTTTTCAAAACTTTTTGTTCGTAGATTTTTAAAATGGAGCGTGTACTTTTTCGGCTTTTATACTGAAAGGTCGAAAATCCCAACAACAAAAAATCTTCTTTTTGAAACAGTTTTTTGAGGTTAGCCTTTTGTTTTTGGAAATTGAATTCGCTACTATTTTACAATCGAAATTTGGACCACATTGAAATTTTTAAAGTACCATTTGGGCACCACCGTAACCGGGGTCAAAAAATTTTTGTCGACCCAAGCGCTTCAGCATAATGTTTTTAGGTCATAGGAAGGTTCAACCCCAAATTTCAGCCCAATCGAAGCACTTTGAAATTTTAAGACAGTGGTTTACTCGACTTTTCCAGATACGACGTCATAAATACGAGTGAATTTCAAAGTCGCTGGCAAAATTTTAGTCACTTCTGCAGCTCTGGAAATATAGCTGTCGCCAAACGGACATCTGCGATAAAAAGCCGCTTTTTCTCTGCGTCTCCGCTTTTTGCACGCTTTTTTTGCCGGCATATCACATGAATGTTCTATTAAGGCTGATTTTGGCAGGATTCCGATTTGGCGACAGCTATAGTCAAAATAACCCACCCAAAACGTGAACCAATGGTGAATCTATTTTAGCACAACAAATTGAATCTCCTGCACTAACACGGTTTTTAAACAACTTTGTAAGGTTATGGTTCACACTGTACTCAAAGAGATCCTAAACTGTTTTAATTCAATTCTTGTACGATAAAATTGAATACATCAATGTCACCATAGAAACTTCGGGAAAAAATCACACTCGCGGCCAATAGGTAAGCCGCTGCGGCAAACATTGCCAAAAAACCACTAAATTTTAAAAAATTTTAAAGTAAAATTAATGCTTACGGTGTTTTCAGATACAAGTCTTTGTTGTTGTAGATTATGAGCGCACGTTGAATAGCACATTCATCGATTGCCACCTGGATCACCATGTGACTGAATGTACCAATTACATTCTAATTAAAGTAATTAAGTAAATAAAAGTTCTTTGTTATTTTACCGTCACTCTGAAGCCTAATTTGTTTCCTAAAAATCAGAAATAACCATAGAATTTTACAGCTGCTAAAGGGAGTGGAAGGTGAAAAAAGATCGGTTACCTGAATGTCTCTGTCTCTCTGTCTCTTTGTCTCTCTGTCTCTCTGTCTCTCTGTCTCTCTGTCTCTCTGTCTCTCTGTCTCTCTGTCTCTCTGTCTCTCTGTCTCTCTGTCTCTCTGTCTCTCTGTCTCTCTGTCTCTCTGTCTCTCTGTCTCTCTGTCTCTCTGTCTCTCTGTCTCTCTGTCTCTCTGTCTCTCTGTCTCTCTGTCTCTCTGTCTCTCTGTCTCTCTGTCTCTCTGTCTCTCTGTCTCTCTGTCTCTCTGTCTCTCTGTCTCTCTGTCTCTCTGTCTCTCTGTCTCTCTGTCTCTCTGTCTCTCTGTCTCTCTGTCTCTCTGTCTCTCTGTCTCTCTGTCTCTCTGTCTCTCTGTCTCTCTGTCTCTCTGTCTCTCTGTCTATCTGTCTCTTTGTCTCTCTGTCTCTCTGTCTCTCTGTCTATCTGTCTCTCTGTTCATATTCGGTGTTGATTTCTTCATAATGGCATACATCCAAAGAATCACCATAGGTTCGCTCATTAATGCACAAAGTCTCGCAAAATTTATAAGCCAGAAATTTTCACACATTGGATCTGAAAGGATATCGGTAACTGAAAATATTTCCTGTCTTTGTAGCTGATTTTCCATGTTTATCTTGCAAATATTGGTTTTTGAACATTCAAAAGCTGAAACAAAATAAAACAGAATTTTAGATCGGTGGTGTTAGGAAATTAGGCAAATTTTAACAAATGATGGTTTTGAGTTGTCAATACGTTTCAAGGAAAAGACTAAATGTTGTCGTAAAACATGTCGTCAGCTTAACAATAAAGCGTTCTCGTGAAGCGAAAACAGTTTTTTTGTTCTTTTCTTTTCAGTTTCCTTGCAATGGAGAAGAAAAATGCATTGATGACACAAAAATGATGCTTAGTTTAAAAACAAAAATAGGTGTCAAAAATAGGTGTTTCAAAACCTCTTTTTATGCAATTTTGTAATTACGGTAGAATACTTTTAGTCGTAACACTTTTAATTGTAGGTTATTTCTAATTTTCAAAGCGAAATATTGACACATTAACTAAAAAATTCAATAAATTGCTATTGCAACGTAGGTTTTTTGCTACAGCTGTTTCATGTACCTAAGAACTCTAAGAAGACCAATCGATTCTCCAGAATGTCTGCTCAACAAATGTTGAAAAACTCAACTGTCAAAGGCTTTTTATAAACACTGTGATGGAATGAAAATCAACTGCGAATTAACTATGCTAAATTGTCTTGCACCTTGCTGTTTCCAGCTCTCTCTCAGCCAATTAGAATTAAATTTGGCTCATTAGCATGCCCTGTAAATACCGGACACGCAGGGCATACTGCCCGTCTACGAATTTGTAGGCGGAGAGTTGTTTTGACGATTTTGAGGTGTATTTTCTCGAAAACGGTAAAAATTCGGCATAGTCATATACAGTTTCTTAATTGAGCCAATGTTGTGAAACCCGCCTGACTGTCCCTTTAAGGAAAATCCCGTTTTCATGTCATTTTTGAAAGCGGAGAATAAAAAAACAGATGTGTATCTTTATTGAAAAACTCAAGGTTCACTTGAAACACTCTCCATCTGTAAACGACTCTCTATTTTTCCCTCTATATACGGTCAGACAAATAATATATCATTTTATAAGCAATTCTAGTAATTTAGATAGTAGAACTGACAAGAATTCGTTGCCACAACCACTACAAGAGTTGTAATCATTGCAAGAAAGTAGATAACTGCGACTACCACCCAAGCGCCGGTGCACCATCGATCGCAAAACCGTCTTTTCTTCTTCTTTGCGTACTTATCTGAACAATTTTTGAATTTCCATAAAGAAATAACTTACTTGTGCAATTGGCACATCTTACCGGAGGGCACTGAGAACATAACTGAGTAGTTGAAGCATTGAGATGAGGTAAGACAGAATGTCGTGGTTCTGAGTATGCAGGAGGTAGACTCGCAGCAGCTCTTCTCAGAGCTCCTGCTTCTATGGAACGATCGAAATAAATTGGATTTTCAACTTGAAAAGAAGTTGTGGAGACTCCGCTTTCAACAGTGGCATCCATGACTGGTTATAAGCGATAAAAAAGTGCTTCAGTCTCAAGGCTGTAAATTTTTGACCGTGGATAAAAGCTTTTATAGCTTTGCGATAATAAAGGGTCGTGTGCGTGTGCGTGTGCGTGTGCGTGTGCGTGTGCGTGTGCGTGTGCGTGTGCGTGTGCGTGTGCGTGTGCGTGTGCGTGTGCATGTGTGTTCTGCCAAAAACCGCCTTATTGCAGCATTCCTGCGATAAGCATGTGAAAAAAGCGTGCAAAAAGGGCCAATTCCGTTTGGGACCGGGGACCGGGGGACCGCGGTCCCCTAGGCGCGGTCCCCGGTTCCCGGTTGGGGGACCGGGGACCGCGCCTAGGGGGACCGGGGACCGCGCCTAGGGGGACCGGGGACCGGCCCTCAGGGGGACCGGGCTTTGAGGGGACAGCTATACTGGGGGACCGGCCGTCATGGGGACGATGACCCATGCTAATGAGGGGGCTTTTTTCAAACCCTGAGGGCCGGTCCCCGATCCCCCTAGGGCCGGTCACCCGGTCCCCGGTCCCTAACGGAATTGACCTGCAAAAAGCGAAGACATAGTGAAAAGCGGCTTTTTCTTTCCGAATTTTGTTTGGCGACAACTATATGCTTCAGTCTTTCAACAGGTTGAAAACGACTTTCCAAATAAACAAAATGTGTTTTCATACATTTCATAACGCACTACTTAATGAGAAATCTAATATGGAGCAATGTGGGAGAGATACACTACAATAGCTGTCAGATTGGCAAGGCCATATATAACAGCTATAACAATCCAGAACCGAGTACAGGTGCAACCTCTGTGTTGTCTTACGTTTTCTGAAAAAAATGCATATTTGTTTGAGAAAAGGCCAACCAGCGGAAGGAGGTGAGGATTGGGGACTCATTTGCGTTTGACTGACTGGAACATCGAGTCGGGCGATTGATCTTCTTGGTTCTGAGTAGGCGGGGGGTAGACTGGCAGCAATTCTTCTCAGCGCTTCTGCTTCTATGGAGCGATCGGAATAAAACGGATTTTCGATGGGTCCGCTTTCAACAGTCGCGTCCATGGCAAGGCGAAAAGCTTGGAGCGATAAGAACATGCTTCCCTATCTTTGAAGATGGGACAAAGAGCATTCAGAAAAAAAAGCCGAACCAGGCTAAATAAGAAACCAACGTTTCTCTATCTCGTATTTAATTCTCTAACATACGAAGCGTCACAATATGGGTTTTAAGATACGTTTTCTCAGAAGTTCGAGCATTTGGCCGACCTCATGTTCAGAACGAAATTTTTTGTCTCCAATTGGGCTAAAACTTGATTGTAGACCCATTCAGTCCAAAAATCACTTTGGATTCGGACAGTTTAATTTCACAGCGAAATAATGGAACGATGACCTGCCCTGTCATAACTCTCTTCAAAGTGGACCAATCGAGCTGCGGTTGGCTCATTATGTTGATATTTGTATGTATAAAAAAGCTCTTCATGTTCAAATACAAGTTTTTTTTCATTTAAAACGTGTGAAAACGCTCGAAAACTGTTTCAAAAAGAATTTTTTGTTTACTATTACAGTTTCATCCTTACGAGGCAAGAATCGCGACCTAGCGCAATCGAATTTTCCTAAGATTTTAATCTAGATAAAAAATTCAAAGTTTCAAGCTTTTACACATCTAGAAATCGATTTACACGTTGAAATATGCCCAAAATTGGTCGAGTTTTCGGTTTTTGAGCATATTTTTAATTTTGGAATTTGAATTTTACACCTCCTCGCTTAGAAACGCATTAGGACGTGATGTCTGAGAGATCCAAAATACATTTGGACATAAGAATTCAAACTGGTCCCAGCAGACCTAAATTCAATGTGGGAACTATCTAGGACCCAATAAAAACGAAAACCGTAAAGAAAATCGATTATCGATTTTTGGATCGGAGTACTGTAATTGACCCCAGGGGTACTGTAACATTCCCAAAATTGAGAAAAATCAACTTTCTAGCTATGGAATCGCTTGCTAATTTTATGCTGAGAAACATTGTATATAATGGCAAAGTTGATTTCCTGGGTCGCAAAAAAGTTAAACGTGAAAATGTGATGAAAAAATCACAAAAAAAATATTTTCTCAAAAATATGGAAAAACGTCCTCGCCATTTTTTGATATGTTGTTAAGCACGTTTTTCTGATTCGTATTCATTTTTTATATTGAAACTTTTTAAGACGACGAAGGTGCCACGCCTAATTGAACACCCCGCAAACCACGTTTTGGCACCCAAAAAGAAAGCGGCTGATCCGATTGCGCCTGCAACAGCGATGTGTGCACCGCCTAAAATTTCGAAAAATGACCAAAAATCACTGTTTTACAAGGAAATCGGCTGAATTAAGCTTCAAAAAAATATTTTAGACGGAATTTAGTCCAACTGTTAATCAAGAATGTGATACGAATAAAAATTTCCGCAGAAAAAGTATAAAAATGTCTTTATTTCCTGTATTTACCACAAAAAACCTTTTTTTATATAACAAAAAACATGCTAGCCTTTCTACTTTACTCATTTTTATAACAAACTTTAAACATAAATGTTTTGGAGCTGAATTCAGCCGATTTCCTTGTAAAACAGTGATTTTTGGTCATTTTTCGAATTTTTAGGCGGTGCGCACCTCGCTGTTGCAAGCGCAATCGGGTCAGCCGCTTGCTTTTTGGATGCCAAAATGTTGTTTGCGGGGTGTTCAATTAGGCGTGGCACCTTCGTGGTCTTAAAAAGTTTCAATATAAAAAATGAATACGAATCAGAAAAACGTGCTTAACAACATATCAAAAAATAGCGAGGACGTTTTTCCATATTTTTGAGAAAATATTTTTTTTGTGATTTTTTCATCACATTTTCACGTTTAACTTTTTTGCGACCCAGGAAATCAATTTTTTCGTTAATTATAATGTTTTTCAGCGTAAAATAAGCAAGCGATTCCATACCTAAAAATTTGATTTTTCTCAAATTTGGGGTTATTACAGTACCCCTGGAGTCAAATACAGTACTCTGACCAAAAAATCGATAATCGATTTTCACTATCATATTTCATATTAGTGGCTCCTAGATAGCTTCTACACAAAATTTGGGAATGCTGGGACCAGTTTGAATTCTTATGTCCAATACAAAATTGGCCATTACCGATTATCTCAGACATCGCGTCTTAGTCACCCAAATGAAAAATTCACAACCATAATTTTGAAATGTACAAAAACTGAAAAATCGGCATTTTTTCGGGCAAATTTTAACGTTTAAATCAAATTACGTAGATATGTACACGCTCGAGTTTTATAACTTTTAATTTTATATCTAGATCAAAATCTTACAAATCGATTGCAATTGGTCTCGATTCCCGCTTCGTACGAAACCGTAGTAGCCAAAAAAAATTTTAAAAACAGATTCGAGCGTTTTCACACGTTTTGAATTGAATGAAAAACTTGTTTTTGGACCTAAAGAGATATTTTTATACATAAAATTATAAAGATTGGGCTATTTTAAAGGGAGTTATGACAGGTCGGGTCATCCTACAATTATTTCGCTGTTGAATCAAAACGCCCGTAACCAATGTGATTTTCGGGCTAATTGGGTCCTAGGTAGTCCACAATTAACATTTCAGCCCAATCGGAGACATTCTGAAAATGAGGTCGGTCAAATGCTCGAACTTTTGAGAAAACGTGTCTTAACCATTAGCTATTTGAAACACTGAAGTGAATATAATAATAATAAGGGAAATAGCACTGCAAAAGTGGAGTTCGCAGACAATTAATTAATCTTTGGGAGACTAAATGTACCTAGTCCTTGAGGAAATCCCGTTTTTCTTGTCTATTTTTTGGAAACGCACGATAACTGGAAGCTACTCTCGAGTCATTTATGACGCCATTGGAGCTATCAGGGCTGGGCCGGGCCGGGCCGGGTCGGGCCAAGAAATTCGGACAGACCGGGCCCGGTCCCGCACGGTCCGGCCCGATTTCCTTAGGATGGAGTAAATATGGTGTAGTGAAACGTTTTTGTGAATGATATTTTTAAGTTAAAGTGTTCTTTTTAAATCTTTTTATTATAGTCTATTTCCGACAGACGGACCGGAGACTTTTCAGCTATCTTCAATTCCCCCATATATAACCACTGACGACGTATTTTAGGCGAAATATCCTAGTAAAAGAGGAGAGCGCAGACAATTAGAAAAATCGCGGTGGGACCTAATGTGCAATCCTTTAAGGTTTTGGCCAAAAATCTGTGCCGTTTTTCGGAAACACACTACATATATTTTGTCTACTTTATATTTATAGACAATTTTATAACTTAATGACTAAAAATTTCACCTTAACTTGTTAACCGATTTTGCAAAGGGGCTCACGGGCCGAAATCGGGCCCGTTCGGGCCGGGTCGGGCTGGGCCGGGCCGGAACGGGAGGTTTCGGAGACGGGCCCGGCACGGCCCGGCCCGCGACCAGCCCTGAGAGCCCTTTTTTTCTGGGAAACTCGAGCTAGCTACTCTCTTAGCCAATAGTCTCATTATTGGCTCAAATTTAGTCACCAACCTTCCTAGGGTCAATTTACAACTTTATGAAACTTTTAGACAGATATCGATTTTCCTTCCTTGGGTTACGGTAGGGTACTGTAATTTTACGAAAATGGCCGAAACAAGTACAATTCGTACTTTGGAAGTGTTTAGCATGAATACTACAAATATAACCATCAACTAACGAAAATGTTGTGTAATTTGGCAACAGAGTGCGAAATCCTCGAAAAAGCGAAAAATTACCTTCGAAATTGTTGTTTTTCGCTTTTTCTCGACTTTTGACATTAAAGCGTCGCAAATTGCCTCAATACCAGAAAGATGTTCAAATTTCATTTGAAAATTGCATTTTGTAGAAAATTTCCAAAAACTTTTTGACCCATTGTGATTTCTCTTTGAGTTAAAAGGAAGCCTCAAAAAATTGTTTGAAAAACTTTTTTTGGGTTTTTGACCTTTCACTATGAAAGCCAGAAAACATTTTTTACATCGTATAAGGTTTTAAAACTAAAAATATTGAAGGCTATTTCATTAAAAACCCACGTGAATGTGTAAAAATGGGCAAATTTAGCGAAAAAAAGCATAAATTTTGTATTTTTTGGGATCACTGCGGTTCATTGTTTTAGAGCCTCTTAAATCATTAAAAGGCAGTAACCAGAAAAAAACACATTTTCCGCATTTTTTTTTTTGTCTAATTTGGCGATTTTTGCACATTCAAGAGGATTTTTAACAAAAATAGTCGTTGACATTTTCAATTTCTCAAATTTTATCCGATTCGAAATTTGACATAGATTTTAAAATTGGAAACCTGTTTACATGGCTTTCATAGTCAAAGGTCGAAAACCCCAAAAAACCTTTTTTCAAACAGTTTTTTTTTTGAGATAAATTGAAATTGCTAGAAAATGAAATTTTCACATCATAATTTGGATAACTTTTGACACTTTGAAAGTGTCCCACCTATCGGCCCAAACGTTGTTAAATTATAAAAAGGTTGTACACATAAAAAGAAATTATTTATTTTAACAACAGGTTTTTCTTCATCAACAATATGGGTTTAACCCGGGTTGTTTACCAGCCAGGTCGTACAGACAGCTCCAAACAAACTTCACACAAAGAAGAAATAGAAGATGGCGAAAATAATCGAGAAGCGCTTGCATACAGAATCGGCAGTTTTATCTACACTTTTTCGGTTATTCTCTGAAAAATTTCTATAAAAAAATTCTTTCACAAAATGACGACTTACCGATGCAATTGACACATCTAGTTGCGGAACCCATTCTTCTTAGAGCTAGCTTCTTAGAATGGGTGATAAATATTGCTTTCGTATCTTGGTTTTATAGTGTTGAGTGGAGGAGTGAAGCTTTATCTAAGCCAGTGAAACAAGACACACACTCACATTAACTTGAAAACGTATTTTCAGAATGTGTGAGTGTGTGAGTGTGTGAGTGTGTGAGTGTGTGAGTGTGTGAGTGTGTGAGTGTGTGAGTGTGTGAGTGTGTGAGTGTGTGAGTGTGTGAGTGTGTGAGTGTGTGAGTGTGTGAGTGTGTGAGTGTGTGAGTGTGTGAGTGTGTGAGTGTGTGAGTGTGTGAGTGTGTGAGTGTGTGAGTGTGTGAGTGTGAGTGTGTGAGTGTGTGAGTGTGTGAGTGTGTGAGTGTATGAGTGTGTGAGTGTGTGAGTGTGTGAGTGTGTGAGTGTGTGAGTGTGTGAGTGTGTGAGTGTGTGAGTGTGTGAGTGTGTGAGTGTGTGAGTGTGTGAGTGTGTGAGTGTGTGAGTGTGTGAGTGTATGAGTGTGTGAGTGTGTGAGTGTGTGAGTGTGTGAGTGTGTGAGTGTGTGAGTGTGTGAGTGTGTGAGTGTGTGAGTGTGTGATTGTGTGAGTGTGTGAGTGTGTGAGTGTGTGAGTGTGTGAGTGTGTGAGTGTGTGAGTGTGTGATTGTGTGAGTGTGTGAGTGTGTGAGTGTGTGAGTGTGTGAGTGTGTGAGTGTGTGAGTGTGTGAGTGCGTGAGTGTGTGAGTGTGTGAGTGTGTGAGTGTGTGTGAGTGTGTGAGTGTGTGAGTGTGTGAGTGTATGAGTGTGTGAGTGTGTGAGTGTGTGTGTATGTGTTACGTACGATTCGTTGCTCTTTTCGTAGGTTTTACGATATGACTGTCTTTTACAATCCCTGTTATCATATCATCCCTTGCTATGCATAGCATGTATTTATTACGCAGGCGATAGGGCAAAAAGAAATTTTTGAAATTTCCTATTGGCATTGCCAAGAACTATTGGCATAATTATTTACGAAATCAACATAACACCAAACTAACATAATAAATTTAATAAGGTTAAAATAGCTTTCGGGTTTCATAGATTGTAACTTGGGCGATTCCTGAAAATTGTTGGAATTCAGAACGTGATAATCAAATTTCCCATTGTAACATCGAAAGGGCGGTCTACAAAAAAAGCATGCCATTTCCGAGAAGTTCAATTGCTCTTCACAACAAACACAACTTGAAGCTTAGTTTGAAAACTTAAACTGAAACCAGAATTTCCATTGTTAATTTGTATATTTTTGTGTCAAATCACAACTGAATTATTGATTCAGTGTTACAAATTTCGCTTTTGTCCCATCGTAAAGATATGAAATTTGCGCCACGTAGAAGTGACTAGGCTTTTGGCAGAAGCCGCTTATCTCAATAGGAAGCAGCTTTTTGCAAAAGAGATACTTCTTATAACCGGGGTTTCATAAAACATTCGGTCAGCGGTGTATAGCTCTAAATCGGTTGCTTTATGAGTCGAGTCTGGCTGCGCCGAGAAGAAACTATCCGACGGGGGAACAGAAAAATAAACATTTTGAAACATTGGTGCATGAAAACAGCAAAATATTTAATCATTAAATTTTAATATATTTATATATTTATTTCAAATTTTGAATTAAAGGGGCCGTAAGGGGCCTTTTCGAATTAGAAATTGGAAGTATGCAAATCAAGTCATTTCAATTGAAATCATTTTCCCGAACACCGCTCCAGACAACGGCCGTGCGCAAAATGCTTGCCAAGTCCTCATTAGCATACGATTCTGAAAAGGCCCCTGATGAGCTCTTTAATATTCTTTAAACACCCATGAATCCCCTAATCGTACATAGAAAAAAGCCAATCCCATTCTAAACGTAGACTTTCATTCTTTTTTTAAATTTTTTACACTAAGCAACCGACGAGAAATGAAATGATTTTTAAAGTAGGTTTTAGTTTTCGGTTTTTTTTATACAGGGCGTTCAAAAAGTATGCGTCCACCCAATTTTTTGTGATTATTTTTCAAAACGTTCAACATTGGCGATCTGTAACATAGACATGTCGATTCAGAATGCGAAAAGTGTGTAAGAAACTCACATTTATATAGTCATCGCCAATTTTACTTCTTGACCGATTCGCAAATGTAATCCTGACGCAGTATTGCGTACGTATCCTAAAACACAGGATTTTCGTACGCAAATTCGCGTCTGGTGTCATTTGCACAGAGCTAAGAGCGAAATTGGGCGAAGTAGCATTGGCGACGACTATAAGACTTTTTTCTTTTGGCTTTTTTTTTGCTAAGAATAACTTAGAAACAGGTCAAAAACGTTTTTAAAAAAGTTTTATATATTTTAAACAGAAGTTTTAATAAATCTATACAAAGTTGAGTAACGATTCAAACAAAGAGAAAAAATTAAACCTATATCTAAAAAATTTTATTCAAAGATTAAGAAGGTTTAACACCACAAACTTTCCAGAAAATGTAAACCTTTGTCAAAACATTCCACTAAACTATAAACAATATTTTTGCATTAAAAAACTACGTAAAAACAAAAAAAACCAAAAACAAATGTACCTTTATGATGAAAAATGAATCTATACTTTTAAAACGCCTGTATAGGCGGGAGTGGCACGAGTTCTCTGAAAACATTAATTAATTTCTTTTTTTATACAAATTTTACAAAAAAAAAATACAAAATTACAATTCAAAATAAGTTTTACTCACCATGACAAACTTCATTGCACTGTTCCACAATTACAGGACAAACAGGCTCCGAAGAACAGTTACCGTAACCAGCTTCGCAGTAATTGCGCTCCAAACCACAAGGATTGATATGAATAGGGTAACTAGGGTACGGTAATTGAACTACAGTAGGAGAAATACTGTAGATGGTTGAAATGACGTCATCTTGTAATGGTGCACTAGGAATATAGCATTCTTCAAATGGTGCCGAAGGGATGACGTCATCGATTGGCGGGGCTGACATGCCCGAAAGTTTGATTTTTTGGATGGAACATGACTTATGAAGGAAAAAGATAAGAATATGACGTTAAACTGCCATAATCCTTGGTTTGTCACTGTGTGACAACGGGTTTTGGTGAATCACGTTGACAGCTGCAAGAAACATAAGGTGTGTGAGTGGGTGAGTGTGTGTGTTTGTGTGTCTCTGTGTCTCTGTGTCTCTGTGTCTCTCTGTCTCTCTGTCTCTCTGTCTCTCTGTCTCTCTGTCTCTCTGTCTCTTTGTCTCTCTGTCTCTCTGTCTCTCTGTCTCTCTTTCTCTCTGTCTCTCTGTCTCCCTGTATCTCTATCTTTCTCTCTCTCTCTCTCTCTCTCTCTCTCTCTCAGTCTCTCTATCTCTCAGTCTCTCTATCTCTCTGTCTCTTTGTCTCTCTGTCTCTTTGTCTCTTTGTATCACTCTCGCTCGTGTTTACCTTTCCCTTAACTTTTGTGTGTCATTTTACGCCTTCTTATCATATAAAACCTCCCTAACTCCAAAACGTGGCCTCAACCCTGCCGAGAAATTCACCGGGGTGTGAAAATATGATCCCACCAGCTTGCGATCTACCTCCTTACGGCACGGCAGCTCATATTGAAATAGGAGAACCATTTCCAAGCCCTAATGACACTTCATTGTCACCTCAGCCTGTCTTCACAACCCAAACTAAATATGAATTAACCGCTTATCTCCATTTTCCTTACTCGGAACCTCCTCCTTCATACCATCTTACTGTAGCGGCTCCTTCGGATTTTTCTTAGTATTACCTGCCTACTGATAGAACTCGGACGTATCGCAACATATATCCTGAAACCTCTCCACAAAACCCTCAACATCAAAGTTTTGCAGAAGAGGAAGGAAGCAGTAGCTCACTTTGTATATTCCGGTGAGTTCCGTGTAATTTTACTATTAAAATAATATTTTTGTTTCAGAGGAACACCGGAAACACGAAAGAACAAAACAGTACGCTTGTTGGGCATCATTATAGGTATCACTGTGACTGTTTTTAAAATTATCGTATGTGTTAGCACAATTAAGTTTTAATAAAATTTTATTGGATCTACCTTGGGATCATTTATAGTGGGGTTTCTGAAAAGTGACAAGGAAAAGGGGATTTTCCTAAAAGATAGGTACATTTGGTCCCACCGCGATGACTTAAATGTCTGCGCATTCCTCTGTTACAGCGCTATTTCGCTTATTTTTCTCAAATTCACATGAATGTTTCAAATCGATAGTGGATAAATACGATTGCAAATCAAAGTCGATGAAAATTCGAAAACCTTTCGTTGGATATACACTATATAATGAAAATAACAATGAAAATCGATTATCGATTTTTGTACCTGAGGTACTGTAACCGGGTCGGGGTTACGGTATTTCATTCAAACATGAGAAATGTTTGTTTTTCAAACACCGAATCGGTAGATTTGTTCACTTTGAAAAACATTGAATTTCATTAACTTCGATTTATAGGTTCAGAAAAAAGTTTAATATGAAAATAGGGTTCGAAAAGTACAAAAATATAATTCTTTTGGTTAAATCGAAAAATAGATTTGAGATTTTTTTTTTAAATTGAATAAATAATGCTGTGTTTCATTTAAATTTCGTTCTTCAACGAAAAATCTCATACCCCGCAAAGACAGCATTTAAAAAGCTCGACAAGTTCCCCGAGCGTAGTTTATTTGACCCGCTTGCGCGCTGCAACATTTAGCTGACCTCGGCGTTTTAATACAAAAAAGAACTGAATTCACTTTTCTGATAATGTGATAGCACAATTAAGTTGTAATAAAATTTTATTCATGTATTGTGAATCGCAAGCTTGAAATACATTATTTTTAGTTATTTTTCAACCAAATTTTGAATACCTTGAGAGTTATCATTTTTAGTCGATGATAATTGGAGACACAGTCTCTGGATGAAGCGAGGAATACGGTCTTGGGGATTAAAAACTCGAAAGTTTTTCATCGATGGTAGGTCAAAAACATTTTTTGGTAGGTCAAAAACATTTTTTTCACTTTAACGAATGCAAACGCTTCTGACGTGTTTAAAAAAAACAGTTTGAGTAATTTCAACTTGTTTGGAACAAATTTAAAACAAGGTTTTTGACCTACAAGGGAATATTTTCCTAAGCAAATCGAAGGAGATTTCGCAATTCAAAGTCGATTTTCGTCATGATGGTTACGGAGTTTTTGGCCATCAGTTTTTCAAAATGTGCAGAAACATTTTGCGCATCTTACTATTATAAATCGCACTCACTCATACACATACAATCTTGCACCCAGTGTCTGAAATTACGATTTGTTTGTGTGTGTGTGTGTGTGTGTATGTGTGTGTGTATGTATGTGTGTGTATGTGCGTGTGTATGTGTGTGTGTATGTGTGTGCGTCTGTGTGTCTGTGTGTGCGTGTGTTTTCAAAATCTTTGAACTATAAATGTCAGCCCGGCGAAAAAAAGCCTTTTATTGAAGCTGACGAATATGTTTTTTTGCTCCGCTATCTTATCAATTCCTTGCATCAACGACATATGTCGCTGACTGTAAAGAGTAAAGTCTGAAAACCAGAATTTCGAAATTCTGAAGTAATACGAGGTCGAAACACACGGATATTTTTTGATATTTCATTTATACAAAACCGAAACAACTTTTCTACGTTTTGGTCATAACGAGGTAGCTGGCTTTTTCGTTTACAAAATGTTTCAAAAAATGTTATATAGTGTGTTTCCCAAAAACGGCACCGGTTTTGGCTAAAAACCTTAAAGGATGGTACATTATTTCGCGCGTATAGTTTGTTTCCAAACAATGGACGGCGATTTTTTTTGGAAACACACTATAATAATATAGCCAAAAGTACAATAGAAATAGTAATTAAAAATATAGATACGACGATGCAGCAACAGCAACAGCATTGGCGGCCGACCGAATTATTTTTTGCTAAAAACGAACATCGAATTTGTTTAAAAATTCACCAACCCCTTGTTTGGACCTGAATCGCCGGACGGGTCACTGTTTGACGTGTTTGTGGGCGAACTTCACCAGAACAGTTTGAACAAAGATGATTTGGGGTGGGCGGGGTCGCGGTAGTGGCAAAATACGATGGAGGAGGCTCAACGTAATAAGGAAGTTGTTCAGAAGCAGCTCTTCTTGCAGCTTCTGATGCGATAGAGTAATCGGACAGGAATGAAACATCGTAGGGAGTACGCGTTGTGGAAATTTCACTTTCAACAGAAGCATTCATTTTGTGTGTGGTTAGGCGAAGCGAATTGCTTGGCGATTGAAGAGATAGGGCGGAGAGCTTATCAACGCTTGCTTCTGTTAGATTCCCAGTTAGGACGAAAGAGAAAAACCTTCAAGATGAGATTTCGCTAAGGGCCGACAAGGGGTGCGGACATGGTAGAAATAGATTTGGCTGAAACGGTAAAAATTAAGTTGGCTAGGATCCAAATAACCGACAAACCCATTCCTTTTTGAACGTTTTACCCTGATGGCCCCGAAAATGCCCTGAGGGTACTTTTTTCGCATCTCGGTTAAACTTTTCGCAGTTTTAAAAAAAAAACTAATGAGATAGATGATCGTGTTTCATAAAACATTGTAAACAACTTCATTTGAAAATACTTGAATCCAAACACCAAAAATGAAAAAAAACCAGTGAAATTTTAGTGTTTTCTGTTTTTATTTTAACATACTTACAGATCGTCTCCGGAAACTTTCATGGGCCCATTCTGTAATTTGCAACAAAAATAATACCTCGGTTTTTATTTTTCGTTCACTGAAAGTTGTGCAAAAATCTCTTGAACCTTGCTACATCGTGGTTTCCAATAGGGACAAACGCCAGAAACACTGTCAAAAACCCAAAATGGTCAAAAACTAGTAATGCCGTTAGAAAAAGAATACAAAATTACCCCAAATTAGGAATTTGGAGAAAAATCGAAACAACATAAAGAGAACGCTACAGCTTCGTAGCAAAAGTCAGCACTGACCCATTCAAGAACATTTTGCAAGACATTTTTGAATTCTAGCTATTTCACACACCTATGGAACAAAAATCGGATTAAGGGGTAATTTTGAATTTTCGTTCTAATGTCAATACTAGTTTTTGACCATTTTGGGATTTTGACAGTGTTTCTGGCGTTTGTCCCTATTGGAAACCACGATGTA
The DNA here is from genome assembly GCA_964057215.1 of Oscheius myriophilus. Taxonomy (NCBI): domain Eukaryota; kingdom Metazoa; phylum Nematoda; class Chromadorea; order Rhabditida; family Rhabditidae; genus Oscheius; species Oscheius myriophilus. Next base: position 26,311,949 of record OZ059903.1, read on the forward strand.
GCAATGTTCAAGAGATTTTTGCAGTTTTAGTGAACGAAAAATAAAAACCGAGGTATGATTTTGTTGCAAATAACACGTAAAATTTGCCTATGGAATTTTCCGGAGATGATCTGAAAGTATGCTGAAAAAAAAAGCAGCAAACCTTAAAATTTCACGGGATTTTTCCATTTTTTTTTGGTGTTTGGTTTCAAGTATTTTCAGATGAAATTGTTTACATTGTTCTATGAAACACGATTATCTATCGATTGGTTTTTTTTAAACTACGAAAAGTTTATTTTAAACCGAGATACGAAAAAAGTACCCTCAGGGCATTTTCGGGGCCATCAGGGGCAAACGTTCAAAAAGGGGTGGGTTGTTTGGTTTTTTGGGTCCTAACCAACTTATTTTTACCGTTTCAGCTAAATCTATTTTTACCGGGTTCGCATCCTTTTTGAACGGCTCGAAAGTTAGAGATTTTCCGTCGTAAAAAATTATAAAACATATCATCTTTCTAAAACTGGGGAACAGCCCTGCATTTTAAAAATATATATATAGCCACATATATACAGAAACACAAAACCCTGTTTTACTACCAATATAAAATCGAGGGTTCTGCTATGATCGCAACCATGGCTGTCATCACGGAAAGAAAGTAGAGAATGGCAATAACAGTCCAGAAACAAGTGCAGGTGCAACATCTCTTCGTCACTTTTCTTTCCTTCTCGTATTCTGAAACAATTGACTGTTTTAATGTAGATAAAATAGTATTACCAACGCATTTTGAGCATTTTTCTTTTTTAGGAGCAGCAGGCATCGGATTCTTTCAGGGGTTCGGAGGTTCTGAAATTGGTTTTGAAAAAGTTATTAGGCGGCAAGAATAAATAGCAAAATCCTTATCAGATTGAACCAGGCAGCGCCTGTTTACCGAAGTAGTTGACAGCTCGGCGAAAATGAAGAATAAACCATTTTGCTGTATCACTAACTCTTGGTGAAAATTGAAATTTCCTTTCCTTCAGAAATATAGTCCATTTCCAACAAAGAATCGACGACTTTTCAATAATCTTTATATCTACCCTTATTTAACCATTGCCAATTTGAAACATTGAAATGAAAAGAACTTTAACGAGCGAAACAGCACAGTAAAAGAGGAGTGCGCAGACAATTAAAAAAATCGCGGCGGGACCAAATGTACCTGTCCTTTAGGAAATGCCAATTTTCCTTGACTCTTTTTTGGAAACGCACTATATCCATGTTGAACAATGTCAGATTTTTTTTAGAGGATCGAATCTCTCGCTGAGAGACGCAGACAGAACGAGAAATGCCGCTGTGACTCTTTTCCCACATCATACTCGGCCACCAGATAAATTTTTATGCATTTTCAGACATTTTACGGCAGTTATTTAGCGTGTAATTATTTTAAATAGTGTAAAAATTGAAAAACTATTTAAATACACTTTTTAGAGCTTAAATTAAAACTAGGTTTGAAATCCCGCAAAGTAAATTGTGGAAATGTGCCAGCTTGCCGATTTGCGCACACTTTTCTGGTAACACCGCGACGTTGGCTCTGCGCCCATTGGCTGAAAGCCGTTTGGACAAAAAATTTCACTTATTCATCATTAAAATACTTTTTTATCGGAAACGTATGTAAAATATGGTTATTATAAAATATGAATAGTCAGATAAAACAAACTTGCAGAAGGCCCCTGACGGTCCCTTTAAAGGGAAAAAGTTGAAAAACAAACAAGTCGTCGTAAAAAAGAATTCTAACTTTGCTCAACATGAATATTTTAAGAGAAAAAATTAGTCCACTTTTCAAAAAAAAATTGATCGGTATGAAAACGAGCGTTTGGCTGCTTTAATGTTTAGTTTCAATGACCAAGTCTTCCCCACTTTTTGCAAGTCATGTTTAATATTTTTTAAATTAAAAGTTTTTTTGTATTTTGTATTAAACATGGCGATTTAAAAAAAAATATACATTTTAAACCATGTTTTCAAAAAGACTAAAATCATTTTATGAAATCATTGCAGACTCTGGAAGTAATCTGGAAGTAAACTGACGTAGGGTGCTGACTGTAGACTTTGGTTGAGAGTCTTTCGAAAACGGAAATCGGGAAAAGGAAAACTAATGTTTTTGTATAAACAAACTACCACTTCAAAAAAAACACAACTTTTCTATTAACACCATAAATCGGGTAGAATTCTAAAGTGTTCAAAAAACGCTTTTGAAAATGGTTGACCCCGCGCCGAATGGACGACTTCCCAACATCCGCCTGATCTATATTTTTAAATCGCAAAATTTACCGTTGCAATTTCAAGATTATTTGCAACCACGGTTGTAGTCATAACTCATAGCAGTAAAAATTTTGAATTTTGATTTTTCGTTAACTTTGAAAGGAGAAACGGAGATTTTAGTGCGGCGTTGACGGCCGCTTTTTTTAATTGCAGCTTTCGAGGGGCGGAGCGAGATCGCAATTTGCCGCAGGCTTTCCGCACGGCGTTAAACAGCGGGCACGCCAAATCGGGAAACGAGTGATATTCCGCCGTAAGATGTTATGGCGATTTAACTGACCCCGCAGACTCTATTAAACATAATCAATGCGTAAAATCATCCAATAATTGTATTAAAATGTCGTAATCGCATTTCGTGAAATAGCGTTTGGAAAATTTTGTTTTCCCGCGTTGGCAGCGGGGCACGGATATTGGCTCCGACTTTGTAAAATTGCATACTTAAGCTCAAATTGCGAAAAACCGCCAGTGTGGATTTTCGATTTTTGTACTTTATTCAAGCCACAAACACCAATTTAAAAGAATGGAAAAACAAAAGTTTCAGTTCTGATGTATAAACGCCGAAATCGGTCAAAAAGAGCGAATCCACAAAAAGTGAGCCTTGTTCACCCATTCGAAATTTTGCGAATATCTCCAACAACCCTTCGTTTTCAAGACTTACAAAATTTGAAGCCGGTAGGAGCCGATTAGGTCTTCGAGAAGGCTGATAAGAAAAAGCTCCCGGTTTCGAGCTCACTGTGATTTTGAAATTTTTGAAATAAATAACTTCGTAATATATTGTTTCGATAGTTTCATATCCACAAATTAAGAGTATTTATTAACAACCAGAAAAGTACGCGCGCCTACGGGGCGCACCCTCCTGGTTTGCGGCCTTCGGCCGCTCACTTCGGCGGCCTGCGGCAGTGAAAATGCCGTGAAGCCCATGAAACTCGGCCTACGGGCGAACTCACCCTTCCTCACTGGGGAAATGAACGCGTGGACCTACGCTGATACACTACACACGCACACACACACACACACACACACACACACACACACACACACACACACACATACATACATACATACATACACACATACATACATACACACACATACATACATACACACACGCACGGTAGGGTTTTATTATAAGGGATAATCACGAAACAAATAAAAATCATAGTTTTATTATAAATGGAACGATCACCAATCCGGGATATAAATGACGACGAAGCCAGCAGAAGCAAAAATACCAATAATAAATAGCCACAAAAGTAAACGGCACATAAATGCACCAGAGTCATCTGGAAAAAAAACATTATAGACGTTCACATCTTTCTCCAACACTCAGCTCTATTTGGCTGATATCGTTGCCTGAGTATTAAATGTGAAGCTAACCTTGTGTAGCAACAACAGTTCTTCTCACTGGTTGTTGAACTTGCACCACAACTGGAGGAGATTCTACTTGAACTGCCACAGGAGGAGAGCCATAGGGAGGAGAAGCAGGGTTAGACATGGTCTCTAACAGTTTCTCTTGTGGCTGATGTTGTTTAAAGTTTGTAGTTTTTAGCCAGAAATCTAGGAAGTTGGTCGATTTGTGGAGATGTGTGTGCATCGCAGTGTTAAATAGCCAAGTTTTATCTCAGTTTAATGGCGTCGTTTGATTCTCACTGAATGATCGCAAGTTTATTTGGTGAATCACACAGGATTGGCCGAAAACGTGGCGGTTTCTCAGTGTTTCAGAAGATCACAATTATACCGTTGATTTGAAACATTGAAGTGAAAAATGATAAAATGCAGGAAATAGCATGTGAAATAGAAGGGCACAGACAACTAAAACAATCGCGGCGGGACCTAATGTTCCATCGTTTAAGGTTTTGGCCGAAAACTGGTGCCGTTTTTCGGAAACAAACTATAGTTTATTTCCAACTAAAACTTTTGAGCTACTCTCAAACCCACTCGTATTTATAGTGCGTTTCCAAAAAAGAGACAAGCAAAAAGGGGATTTTCTTAAAGGACTAGGTACATATGGTCCCGCAGTGAACCGTGATTTCTCGGCGCACTCCTCTTTTACAATGCTATTTCACCATTTTAAATCTAATCACTTCAATGTTTTTCAATGGGGTTTTGGCTAAATACGAGCGGATATCAAGGTCATTTTTAAACCTATGTGCATTTCATTGAAAATGCACTATAACCATTGGCGATTTCAAACACTGAAGTAAAAAAAATATAACAAGCAAAATAGCACTGTAAAAGAGGAGTGCGCAGACAATTGAACGATCGCGGTGGGACCAATAGTCCTTGAAGAAAATCGCGTTTTTCTTGTCTCATTTTTGGAAACGCACTATAGTCACTGAATTTCTGAATTGAATGAAACTTTGAACTTACGAACCATGTTTAAAGTTATATCCCATCAAAAAAAAACATTTACTGTGATTCGTTTAAAAACAATTATCCGAAAATTCGGATAAAAATGTTCTTGGAATTGGAAACCTTGTGCACCGAAAAAATTTGGGCACCAATCGATATTTCCCGAAATTAGCGCATATTTCCCATATTCCCATGTTTCAAAGGCAGTGTGCCACCAAGATTTGCAAGATTAAGGCGATTTTAATAATGTATGTATTTTGCCAAAATGTGTTTACATTGCTTAAATAGTGCGTTTCCTAAGCGCGTTTACCGACTGGTTTCCATATATCATAGCCGAGTCGGTAAAAATTGTTTTTCTTAGAAGTTGGATATTGTAGCTGCATTTTGTATCTTGTAAAAAATCTGCGGAAGCGGAGTGCCAGGTTTTTGAACGAAAAATGATGGAAAAATCTTTTTTTTTTTTTGAATTTTTTATTTTTATTTTTTATTTTTACAAGCTGACGAGGGAAGTACATGATGCTAGCCTGGGCTTTTCAAAATCTGTCGATTAGGCGATGTAAGGGATCCCTAGGGCAACCTAAAACCGTTTTTGAAAAGTGCCACGGACACTTGGTTTTCGAGATAATTAGCATTTTATTTTTTGCATGCGAATAATCACTGAAGGCGCGGCAACCGAAAACACGGCCACCGTGGCCGATTGGTCCAAGGCGCATTTCCAACCTAACCTTTTTGTGGGTTGGTGGTTCGGTTCTTTTTCAACCAATATTTTTCGTGAAATCGGACTTTGATAGTTAAACACCGAAAACAAAACAGCTCTTCACAATAGGAGAACTTAACGAAGGTGAAGCGGTGCATGACCACATGATTTGTCACAATTTAAACAGAATTCGGCAGAGTGAAGAAGAAGAGAAGTGTTGTGCTAAACTTTGCCATAGTGTTACAAATTAAATAAACTAGCAAAATCCGATCTCACAAAAAATATTGGTTGAAAAAGAACCGAACCACCAACCCACAAAAAGGTTAGGTTGGAAATGCGCCTTGGACAAATCGGCCACGGTGGCCGTGTTTTCGGTTGCCGCGCCTTCAGTGATTATTCGCTAAAATCAAAAACAGGCTGAACAAAATCTTTTGCTTGCTTGCACTACAAAAAAAACAGACTTTTCACCTACAAACTACAAATTCCAAATTCGCGGTGAATTAGTGATCTCTTATCAGCTAGAATCCGTTTTCCGCGGTGACAGTCGCCTTTTCCGGGAGTGATGTGTACCTCAAGCTCTACGTTTGTAAAAAAAACTTTTTTTTTCTTTGTTAACAGCTTTTTTTGTTACTGCAGAGAATTTTTCGATTTTTTGAAATTCAAAAAAACTTTTCGGAATAGATTACAAGAAATTTCAGTTAAAACTTTTCCTTCTAATGCTTTCTATTTTCATTGCGTTCCATTTACAACATTATTTTATGTTACATATTTTTTTAAAACGGCGATTTCCAGAATTTTCGGATTTGTCACTCGCATCCGTCATCCTTATCAGTTCGTATTTTATTATCAGGTTTATGGAGCCGCGGCGCTGACTGTTCACCAAATATTGAATTTTTCCATAACCATTTTTTATATCCGATAAAAAATTTTTTAATGATGAATAAGTAAAATAATTTGTCCTAACGGCTTTCAGCCAACGGGCCATACCCAGAGCCGACGCCTCGGTGTTTACAGAAAAGTGTGCGCAAATCGGCAAACTGGCACTTTGCCAAAATTTTCCTTGCCGAATTTCAAACCAGGTTTTAATTTTAGCTTTAAAAAATGGTATTTTGATTGTTTTAAATTTTTAAACTATTTAAAATAATCACAAGCTAAATAACTCCGTAAAATATATGAAAATTGCATAAAAATATAGCTCGTAGCCGAGAATGCTGCAGAAAAAGCGTCTCAACGGCGTTTCTCGTTCTGTCTGCGTCTCTCAGCGAGAGGTTCGATCCTCGCAACCAAATCATTTCAAAAAACCCTGACGATTCCTTTAAATTTAGAAAACAAATAGAAACCAGAAAATTTTATCCAACCCAAAGTTACAAAACAAAAAACAGAATTTTCCAATATGTACAGAAAAGTCTCTTCTTTCTGAATTCAAGCATGACCACAGCTAGAATCCGGGACACACTCCGGGTGAGGAGGCGGTCTAAAAATATTCTTTTGAACTTCAATGTTCTCAGACAACTCACGGAGAGCCGCAAGGGGGTGGTGGATCAGAAACCAGTTCGCAGTGGTATCCAGGCTGGCAGTTCATACAACAGGCTGGAGCTAAAATCAATCGTTGCGGGACCCAAACCTGGGTTGGCTTACGATTTGGAGCTGAAGTGGAGTAGACTGGAGGCTTTGGTGAAGACGGAGGTGGAGGGTACACAGGTGGCTTCGTAGATGAAGGTGGCGAATGAGAGGAAGAGGATACGTATCGAGGCGACGTTGACGGAGGCGGCTTCGTAGAGGAAGGAGGCGCAGGTGAGGATGATACGTGGGGAGTTGGAGAAGGCGAAGGCGAGGAAGACGGAGGCTGAGTTGGAGGCGGAGGGTATACAGGAGGCGGAGGAGACGATGGTACGTGAGGAGGCTGAGTTGGTGGAGGCGGGGGCGGAGGAGGGAGTGTAGAGGGCACGTATGGAGGCTGAGTTGGAGGTGGAGGAGGCGGAGAAGGAGGAGGTGAGGAAGGCACGTACGGAGGCTGAGTTGGAGGCGGAGGAGGCGGAGGAGGCGGAGAGGAGGGCACGTACGGAGGCTGAGTCGGAGGAGGCGGAGGCGGAGGAGGAGGTGAGGAAGGCACGTAGGGAGGCTGGGTTGGAGGAGGTGGAGGCGGAGGAGGCGTGGAAGGCACGTATGGAGGCTGGGTTGGAGGCGGAGGCGGAGGAGGAGGTGACGAGGGCACGTATGGAGGCTGAGTTGGAGGAGGAGGAGGCGGAGGAGGCGGAGAGGAGGGCACGTACGGAGGCTGAGTCGGAGGAGGCGGAGGCGGAGGAGGCGTGGAAGGCACGTATGGAGGCTGGGTTGGAGGCGGAGGCGGAGGAGGAGGTGACGAGGGCACGTATGGAGGCTGAGTTGGAGGAGGTGGAGGCGGAGGAGGCGGAGAGGAGGGCACGTACGGAGGCTGAGTCGGAGGAGGTGGAGGCGGAGGAGGCGTGGAAGGCACGTATGGAGGCTGGGTTGGAGGCGGAGGCGGAGGAGGAGGTGACGAGGGCACGTATGGAGGCTGAGTTGGAGGAGGTGGAGGCGGAGGAGGCGGAGAGGAGGGCACGTACGGAGGCTGAGTCGGAGGAGGCGGAGGCGGAGGAGGAGGTGAGGACGGCACGTAAGGAGGCTGGGTTGGAGGAGGTGGAGGCGGAGGAGGCGTGGAAGGCACGTATGGAGGCTGGGTTGGAGGCGGAGGCGGAGGAGGAGGTGACGAGGGCACGTTTGGAGGCTGAGTTGGAGGAGGTGGAGGCGGAGGAGGCGGAGAGGAGGGCACGTACGGAGGCTGAGTCGGAGGAGGCGGAGGAGGAGGTGAGGACGGCACGTAAGGAGGCTGGGTTGGAGGAGGTGGAGGCGGAGGAGGCGTGGAAGGCACGTATGGAGGCTGGGTTGGAGGCGGAGGCGGAGGAGGAGGTGACGAGGGCACGTATGGAGGCTGAGTTGGAGGAGGTGGAGGCGGAGGAGGCGGAGAGGAGGGCACGTACGGAGGCTGAGTCGGAGGAGGCGGAGGCGGAGGAGGAGGTGAGGAAGGCACGTAGGGAGGCTGGGTTGGAGGCGGAGGGTACACAGGAGCCTTCGTAGATAAAGGAGGCGGAGGCGGAGGCGGAGGCGGAGGTGTGGAAGGTACGTATGGAGGCTGAGTTGGTGGAGGCGGAGGTGGGGGGTACACAGGAGGCTTTGTAGATGGAGTAGGCGGGGGTGGAGGCGGAGGCGTTGGTATGTAAACCGGCGGTTTCGTGGGAGGCAGTGTTGGTATATATACAGGAGGCTTGGTTGGCGCAGCTGTTGTAGGAGGTGGGGGATATGTTGGAAGTCCAATGACTATTGGCGGCAAGCCAGGAATATTGATTTCAAGAGCTGTTCCTCCATAGTCTAAAAAGTTCTTGTAAGAAACTGGTTTACAAATTAAAAGCCTTAATCTAGCATTCGTGTGATGAGCAGGCGAAAATAGCGTGCAAAAGCGAAGACGCAGTGAAAAAACGGCTTTTTTCTAGCCGATTTCTGTTTGGCGGTCACTGTGCATAACTATATGTGTAACACTCAGTCGAAGCTCATTAACCCACCTGTCAATCCAATGAAAAGGAGGCTGATCAGCCACAGAAGACTCATCTTCCGCTGCTTGTCCAACCCTCACTCAGCCCTCTTTTATACAAAGTTTCAGTAACATCAAAGTTAAGTATTTCAATCCGCTTAGATCAAAATTTGACAAGAGAAAACATAAATTGATTCACAAAATCTGTTGATGCGGAACAAAAACGAAGGGTTCAAAAATGAAACGCCTTGTTATGAAACGGGAAAACTTCGAGGACACGTTTAAACAACGTGCCAATGTTTCAGTGTTGTAAAGTGACATCCGCATTGTTTGATCTATGCGTAGCATACTCAGCCAAGGTTAGCAGCCTAATTGGATGAGGCTATTTTTGAGAGGAATGTACCATATGCCAATGCTACTTCGCCCATTTTCGCTCTTAGCTCTGTGCAAATGACACCAGACGCGAAGTTGCGTACAAAAATCCTGTGTTTTAGGATACGTACGCAATACTGAGTCAAGGTTACATTTACGAATCGGCCAAGAAGTAAAATTGGCGAAGACTATAGCTTTTGAAGTATGCCCATAAAATTTGAATTTTTCAGCTGACAGTTGAAATTTACGCGGTGAAACCATTTGCCGAATGCTTTGCATTTTTCAGGAATTAGCATATATGTCCATTTCACGACTGCTGAATTAACTTTTTTCCAGTTAGGAAGAACTCTCTAATCGGATGTATTGCCATTCGAGCAACGTTTCAAACATCGTTTAATTTGCATGTGAATCAGAAAACACAGGAAATTATATTCCCAAAGGCGGTCAAAATTTGAATTTGGTTTTCGGTTTGATTGTGATACCTCCAAATTTACTGAAAACAGTGGGAGGAAAGTGATTCGACTGAATTTTTCAGGTTATGCATCTGAGAGAAAGCTTCACAGAGACAGAGACAGAGACAGAGACAGAGACAGAGACAGAGACAGAGACAGAGACAGAGACAGAGACAGAGACAGAGACAGAGACAGAGACAGAGACAGAGACAGAGACAGAGACAGAGACAGAGACAGAGACAGAGACAGAGACAGAGACAGAGACAGAGACAGAGACAGAGACAGAGACAGAGACAGAGACAGAGACAGAGACAGAGACAGAGACAGAGACAGAGACAGAGACAGAGACAGAGACAGAGACAGAGACAGAGACAGAGACAGAGACAGAGACAGAGACAGAGACAGAGACAGAGACAGAGACAGAGACAGAGACAGAGACAGAGACAGAGACAGGGACAGAGACAGAGACAGAGACAGAGACAGAGACAGAGACAGAGACAGAGACAGAGACAGAGACAGAGACAGAGACAGAGACAGAGACAGAGACAGAGACAGAGACAGAGACAGAGACAGAGACAGAGACAGAGACAGAGACAGAGACAGAGACAGAGACAGAGACAGAGACAGAAGAGAGGGTGAAAGAAACAGAGAAAAAAGAGAAAAAGGGAGAGGAAGACCTTGTAAGATTCAGAGATAGAGAGTGAATAAGATAAAGAGAGCAAAACGTGACTGAAAGATTGAGATATGGAGAGAACGAGAGAGAGAGAGAGAGAGAGAGAGAGAAAGAAAGAGAGAGATCAATATGTATAGTGTGTTTCCGACAAACGGCACCGGCTCTATTAAAGGATGGTACATTAGGTCCCGCCGCGATTGAATATTTTTCTGCGCACTCCTCTTTTAGTGTGCTATTTCATTTGTTATATTTCTATTCACATCAATGTTTCAAATTGTCAGTGGTTAAAAGAGAGCAAAATATCCAGGCCGCTCAAAATTTTCCGACCTTTATTTGGAAACAGCCCATAGAGTAGGCAAAGAGAGCGAAAAGAAGAGAGGGAGAGGGAGAGTAGATCGCAATAGGTCGCAGTAAACGTTGGAAATTGAATTTGCTACAAAATGCAATATTAAAATTGAAATTTGGTGAAATTTTTTCAGTGCCATTTGGGCACCTACCGTAACCCGGGTCAAAAAATTTTTGTCGACCTAAGCGCTATAGCATAAGGTTTTTAAGTCTTACTTAGGAAGGTCCCCCAAATTTCACGTCAATCGAAGCACTTTGAAATTTTAAGACAGTATATATTGAGCCTCTGCTCGAATATTACAGAGACGACGTGTTAAAAAGAACATTTTTGAAGAAAGTTACTTTTTTAAATGCAAAAACCCGCCTTTATCGAAATTTTTGAAGTTTTAACCATAAAGGACGAATATGTGAGCAATGACACTGTAACAACCAAATATTATATAAAATGTGCAGAAAATCGTGTTTTAACGGAGGAAAATTTCGAGACCCAGTGTATCGAAACAAAGCGAATAATGCGGAAACTACTGCTCCAAGATGTTTGGTGGCGCAGATACGAACTTTTCTTTTAAAATTGAGCTTTTTCGCGTCCTGTTGGCTTTTTTTTTGAGTACAATGGGCCTCGAAAATTTCACATTTATTTTGTTGCCGACTTTTTTTTGTTTTTTTTGCTGTTGCCTGATATGTACATCAGCTTATTTATTTAGTTAAAGGGACAGTAAGGCGGGTTTTACAACATTGGTTCATCTAAGAGAGAAAAATTCGCTGATCAAGAAAATGTTTATGACTACGGGTCGGAAATGTACCGTTTTCGACAGATCTAGCTTCAAACTGTCCAAAATCGGCCGACCATCCGCAGATTGTGCGGATGGCCAGTACGTCCTGCGTGTCCGGTATTTACAAGGGATGCTAATGAACCGAATTTCATTCTAATTGGCTGAGAGAGCAGTGAAAATGAAGAGGGTGCGAGGCAATTCAGCATTGTTAATTCGCATAATTTCCGACCGTATCCGATCGAAAAATCAAATGAAAAGCCTCATTACTGCCCCTTTAACTTGTTTAAAGTGGTTTAAAGTTTAAATTTGCCTTAACATTATTCTAATAGCGTCATTAACGCAGTTTCTTCACATTAGTTCATTTCATTCTACCTTTTACACTTGCGCGGCTGTTTCCCATTTTTATCTTCCGCGTAAAGAATGTTGTTATTCTTCTTTTAGTTTATACAGCGTTTTCAAATTGAATTCAAACCATTTCGCAGGTAAAAAAATGCAAGACTTAGGTTAGGTCCCGACACTATTATTTGAAAAAGCGTGCGGCAAATGGCATGTTGGAAAATTCAAAGTCCTTTTCGCAAGTTTCAAGTTTCTGCCTTTCCTTGTCACTTTATTGCTATAAATCAGTTTTGTTACTTTAAATTAACAATAAATTTATTTTCTAGACCTTATAAATACAAAATGTCTTTGTTGCTTTCGTTTTTCAATCATTTTGCCCCTCCAAATGTAAATTCGATGGCTAGTTTGCCAGATTTGCTAATTTTTATTAATGAAACACGTTTTTTATGTTAAAAACTACTAAGTATTCGCTTAATTTCAGATGGCGGCGACGCAGTTCCACTCGTTCGCCTTCCACGACACGGGATTCGTCCACGCCATTTCCACTGTCACCAACAGAGATTCCACCACCGGAAGTGAGTTTTACTCGTATTATTTTGTATTTATTTTGTTATAATGCATGAGAAAGTAATATTTTCAGTTCCCACGGATGGAAAGTGCCTGCAGGTGCGTCACGGAGAGTCCACCGGACGGAAACTGTTCGGAGACGCCGTGATCCGCCGCATTCTCGTCGAAATGCACGACGTGTTCACCCAGTGTCAGCTGCGCGTGAAGTTGGAGGGAAAACTTGACAATGACACGTGAGTTTTACACCTTTAAGCGTTTGGATAGAGTTTTACGGCTATTTTTAGACCTTTAAATACCACTGTTCTGTTCATTTAGACCTTAAAAAATGACATTTTAACGTTTTGTCTATTTATAGACCTTCAAATAGCGCGATTACCTTCATTTAGACCTTTAAAATGGATTTTTATGACTTTTTAAGACGTTTAAATCGCGATTACGTTCAGTTAGACTTTTAAACGTTAAATGGAGTTTTTTTGGCTGTTTTTAGAACTTAAATACCACTATTCCGGTCATTTAGACCTTTAAACTTTCAGGACCTTGGACTTTTCCCGCATGTACCGCTCGATTCTGAGGAGCAACGCCGACGTGGACGCGCCGGACGACCCGCATATGAGGGATTTCGCCCTCTGGGGCATCTACGAGACCATGTTTCTGCAGAAAGGAGGTATCTGTTGTATTTTATTTTCTATTTTAATCCCAACGCAGACAGTCTAATCGCAGTGGATTTGATCAAATGGGCACATGATTATTTCATTTTCACATGAATCAGTATGTCTGACTTTCGCTGCGGCGGGGTTCTCGCGGGCCGGGCCATTTGGAAAATTTTGGCCGGCCCGTCATTTGAGAACCCCGCGCTGCGGGACCTTTTGAAAGTAAAGGCTCAAAAAATGATAAAAGTTGAAGCATTCTAAATTGATTCGCTAATATTATCAGTCCATAGCTGGACGTGAGGTGCTCGGGGTACCTACATATTTCGGCATTAAAATGAAAATGTTAAGGAAAAACTAAAGGGGGGCTTACGTTGTCCCCGAGGCACCATTTGGGGGGCTTACGTATCCAGCCCCCAAACGCAGCCTGTCCAGCTATGTATCAGTCTTTAAACCTTTTTGCTCTTTTGTTTTTCAAAATAAATATAAAACACTTACAAAGTTAATGTTTTAAATCCAAATTTTGTATACGTGTTCATATAATCCTAAAGCACCTTTTGATACTACACTTAGACAACACTCAGTTTTTTAACCTCATTTGGGGGGGGGGGGTTACGGGATGGTGGGGTCGCGCTTTCCGAGGGGGTGGGTACCTTTCATGTATGCTTGGGTCGCTGGCAAGCATGGCAAAATTTGGGGCGGCCCGAAAATTTTTTTTCCTTTTCTTTGATTTTTACATTGAAAAAAGGCATAAATTTTCGGTTGAGTCGGGGCGGCCCGTGAAAAATTTTGGAGCGGGCCGGCCCGTTGCCATGCTTGGTCGCTGGGACCCCCTTCACGGAAACTCGCTCATTTGGTTCCCAAGGTATGATCGAGCCCCCAAACCGGTTCCTTTTCAGACGTTAAGCCTCCCAAACACAACGTCTAGCTATGATTTTAAATATGAAAGTTGAAGGGAAAATGTACCTATTTTATTATTTCAGATAGTCCGATCGCGGTGGATTTGATCAAATGGGCCCACGATTCCTTCATCTTCGCCCACCAGACGGCGAAGCAGGCGGCCGAAGAGTACGAACAGGGAATGCCGGTCAGCCAGGGGAATTACTGGAAAGCAGTGAGTTCAACAAATATCATTATCATTCGTTCCAGCCAACTGGCAGTAATGACTTCAGTCAAAATTTCCATTTCCAGGTAGCTGTGACGCTGATTTCCTGGCGCTTAGACGCCTGTGTCGATTTCCTCCGCTACATGCGCAATGACACCGCCGCCCAGCTATTCATAGAACACCTGGAGAAATTCGACATCGAGTGGCTTTTGGATCAAAATAAGGTAGTTTTTCTATTTGGTGAAAAACTAAATCGCCCATTTCAGTCGTCAAAATTCGCGGATTGGCAGGCGTTGCTGAAGAAAATTATCGCGACTAAGCAGCTCCACTCAAACATGAACATCAACGTTTTGGCCAGACTACTCGCCGGAGATGAAGTGGTTAGTTATAAGTGCTTTAAAGGGACCGTAAGGGACCTTTTCGAATTGGAAATGGATAGTATGCAAATCAGGTCATTTTAATTGAAATCATTTTCTCGAACACCGCTCCAGACAACGGCCGTGCGCAAAATGCTTGCCAAGTGTTCATTAGCATGCGATTTGGAAAAGGCCCTAACGGGCCCTTTAAAGTATACGTAAAAATGTGGGATTTCGCCGTTTATGGCTACAAAATTATGACATCAATTTTTCATAAAAAGCCTAATTGTCGAATTTTCCAGATCCTGGCGAAAATGGCCGAGTGTACGCTGACCGACTGGTGGCATCTGATGCCGTTCTACGTCCTCGTCCGCCACCCGACTGTGCCCTATAACTGCCTAGGACCCATAGCCGAGGTAATTTATTGATTTAACAGCTGAGTTCTGGAATACCGTACTCAGCGTTTCCATGGTTCGCCTTTAAACCTCTCAATCTTCTAGGAATGCCGTGCTTTGTTCAAGGACCAGTCGAACCAGGACGACTACGATCCCTTCTTTGCCGTATTCAATCTGGGAGACGTCTCCATTCTGCAGGTTTGTAGTTTGTACTTCACTGTTTGTGGATATCATTTTCGAAACAATTAACGTTTTTTAGAACCTTGTGGCCAATCCGTGGCTTTCCCTCCACCTGGTGGACACCATGTACTGCTGCGAGTCCTACGACCAGCCGATTCAGAAAGTGCGCGCCACGCTGCTCGAGAACTACGGATCCAACATCTTCGTCAATAGCGAGTAAGTTTCGCGGATTTGAGACGTCTAAAAATATAATATATTTATACAGGAAGTGTGTATAAATGGAACATGTGGATTTGCTCAAATTTAGTAGAAAACGTTTTTTTAGGTCTATAAACACTTTTTTGACCAGAATTGTCTGAAGAAGGTAATCTGCGTTGGACTAACTTTTCGTTTTTGACAGTTTTCAGCACGGGTGGACATGAAGCGTTTAGGGGGGCTCGTTGTATAAGTCCCCTAAATGTTGCAATGTGGGGACCACATTGTGAAAAAACCTTTGCATTTTTTGTAGTGAGGCGCCGGCCACAATTGTGGCATTGAACCAAGTTTTTTTCTCGAACACCATAGATTTTTATAAAGTTTGAATTTCACAGGTCTACTAAATGACAAATTTTGCCGAAAACTGGCATAGGTTTGCAAGGTTTTTTGCGCCTGTCATAATTACTGCAGTGCTTATTTAGTAAAATACGGATTATCTTATCCAGTTACTCTGAATGAGCTTTAAAACCTTGCTAACCTATGTCAGTTATCCGCAAAATCATTTAGTACCCCTGTGAAATTCAAACTTTATAAAATACCATGGTGTTCGAGAAAAAAGCCTTGTTTCAATGGCACAATTATGGTGGCATTGTCAGATTGCACACGACCAGGGTTCGATCCCGGTCAGTGAAATTCTTTTTTGTACAACTAATATTGACTTATATGTTAGTAACAAACGTTTTAAGTTATTTAAAGCAGTTTAAAAAAAATTATGGTACCGATTTGTACAAAATTTAAAATTTTATCTGCCATACCCGGGCCGGCCGGGCTGCCCAAAAAAATCTCTGAAGCCGACCGGTCATTTGAGAACCCCGGCTGCATGTCGCGTGGCTGTTCCTAGAATATGTAGTAACAAAGTCTCCTGTATCTTGAATGTCCGTTTTCTTACAGTTTGTGGGAAGTCGGCGCTTCCTACCTGCTCGAGTGCGGCGCCGAGGGAAAACTGCGCCTGGAGGGACTTATAACAGCCATGCTCATTGAGGATGAAGCTACAGCCGAGAAAGTAAGGGTTTCTTGTTTCATTTTTGCACTGCAATTTGTTAAATGCTCCTTGCTTTAGCTTTTTCTAAAGTTTCTTGCCTTTAAATCGCTGCAAACTTTCTGATTTTCTCACTTTAAGGTCCACAAACTGTGCTTGGACAATGAGTTGGAAGAGGCCAGATGCTGTGTGATCAACACAATGACCAATGCGTGAGTTTTCGTCTAACTTTTGTTTTTATGCTAATTTTCAGTCATTTGCGAAGTGGAGCCTGGGCCGCTGCTCTCAGTTGGGCGCTACGCGGAGGACACAGCAAAACTCTCGATACGGCTGTGAATACGTGAGTTTTTTTTTAGTTTGGGAGGGGATTCATTTAAGCCCCCCACACAACGTAAGTAACACCTACGTTATTTATTTGGGAATTTAAGCCCCCACTCCGATTGCAACAAAGTACAGCTCAAATAGAGCTCTTTTCATTATTGGGATCCAATTAAGCCCCCACACAACTCAGTTAAGACCCACACCTGCTCATTACGCCCCCCCCCCCATTTGACAGTTAAGTTGAGCAGCTCACAGCAAAAGAGGAAATTGACTTAGATTTTCGGGTGTTTCAATTAAGCCCCCACACAACTCAGTTGAGATCCACGCTGCTTATTTGGTAATTAAGTTAAGCCCCCATCACGATTGCATCAGAGGATATACGTACACACCTAATTGGCTGTTTTGGGTTTCAATTAAGCCCCCCACACAACCTAATCAAGACCACGCTCCTTGTTTAAAATTTAAATTAAGCCCCCCCCCTTTACGATCATAACAGAGGCAATTCAGATTGGCCTAACTAACTATTGGGGGATTCAATTAAGCCACATCTAACTAAATTACGACCCGTACTCTTTTTGTGGGGATTCAGTTTAGCCCCCGCTACGTACTCAACAAGGAGATCCAGTTAGCTTAATTCACTATAGTGAGCACACGCTGCTTATTAGAAGTTTAAGTTGTGCCCCCATTTCGATTGCAACATATGAAATTTCCAATGTACAATGGGTGTTTCTTACGGACACACTAGTTTAGCCCCCCTAATTCGGCGTTTGGTTGAAAATGGTAACACAAAAATCTAGGGGGGCTTACTTTGGCTCCGAGGCACTATTTGGGGGGCTTTCGCATCGAACCCCCAACATTCCTTCATTGTTTCTAAACCCATAACTACCCAAACTTTAGGATTGTGAGGAGAGCGACGGAGGAGGAGATCACGGAAATGTTGATGATGGAGCACCTGGGCGAGTTGGTCCTTCTCTCGCAGTCCCTCTCCTTCCTCTACAACTACTACCTGTACTTTACGAGGCTGCATGAGGGAGATGGCAACAAAGCCTGTCAGGTAGGTTAAAAGTTAATTTTCTACCCAACTTTTGTCAAAAAGCAGGCGAAATGTCAATTTTCTTGGTAATATTTGCCAAATCACGACGATATTGCGTATTTGTGGTGAAAAGTGTTCATTTTTCCCAACGTTTTGTCCAAAATTACCCAATGTTTTGTCAAAAAGCAGCGAAATGTCAATTTTTTGATTAATATTGACCAAATCACGTAGTTTTTGCGTATTTTAGATCCTGATGGGACTCGTGACTTCGCCGGACGTGCCTTCCAGCTTTCACTCGAAGCTCTTCACGCAGCTCTGTGGAATTCTTCAGTGTAAAGAGGTAAGTGACATGTTTCTATTAAAATAGTGACATTTTTATATAAAACAATTTTAAAAATATGTTTTCAGATAACTATGACAAAGGATTCTGTTTACGATCTCCTCTCCTTCTTCAAGCAACACTCGATCGACCGCGTCGACGAAGAGGAGTGCGATTTGGTGATTTTTTTTAAAATTCTTGTTTTAAAAAGTTCGGACTACTTTCTAATTTGTCTGGGTTCTCGGTTACGGGCCGGGCCGAGAGAGCGGCTTGGCCCGTGTAAAATTTTGTATATATCGGTACAATAATTGTCTAATTTGCTTTGAGTAACTTTATACTCTTTGTTTTTAACAAATAAGTCTATTAGTTGTTCAAAAAAAGAATGTCACCGACCGGGATCGAACCCTGGTCGTGTGGGCGGCAATCTGATTGGGTGGTCCAGGGGAAATGGGCCGACCAAAATTTTCCAAATGGCCAGGCCCGTGTGAACGCTTGTTTTAATTTGTCGGTGTCAATAGGGTACAATCTACCCCGATTCTAATAGTTTGACGGTTTGATTTCACCTTGCCGGCTTGCTACTTCCTTGTGTTTGCTTGATTTTCAAGCCTTGAAACATCACTGATCACTCTGACCGCCGCCGCCGGCTGATCGGAGCGAACTTGTGATTTTTGCAGCCGTCTTCGATTGATTTTGCAGCTAGCCTTGTCGTTTTAACAAACAGTTTTCCGTCTGGTTCAAAACTTTTAAATATGTTTTATTTAAAAAAAATACGTGCATTCGCGTTAAAAAAAGCATTTTATTCTTTCGATTGACAGCGGGATTGTCACGGGATCTGGCCACTTGGAAAATTTTAGGCGGCCCGTTAACCTCATAGGGGTCCGGTTATGAGGTGCTCATAGGAGGACGTGTGGTTGTTGGGGTACCTACGTAAATCGGCGTTTGTTTGAAAATTGTAACAAAAAATTAACGGGGGACTTGCGTAGCACCCGAGACATCATTTTGGGGGGCTTACGCATCGAGCCCCCAAACATTCCTTGTCCAGCCATGGAGGTGCTATCGGTACCTACACAATTCGGCGTTTAGTTGAAAATGGTAACAAAAATAAGGGGGGGGGGCTAAGCGCATCGCGCCCCCGAATCCCAGGGCTGGACGGATTTTTTATTACTAAAAAAGAAAATGAGAGAGTATTAGAATAGCTATTTAAGGATGTATATGCTTCCTTTTTTTTTAAAGTTTTTGTACAATAGCCGTCGAAAGTACAAATAGGGCACTAGGCCTAAAGTTTAAACGGATCAAAAACTGCAAACCCCAAAGATTAAAAAATGAAGTATATGCATTGATGAAGCTATTCGAATGCTCTCTCATTTCTTTTTTTGAGGACAAAAATATGTTGAGTATGAAAATATTCATGCCGAAAAATACCTCAGCCTCTATTTGGGCCCCGTCCACACCTGCGAATCCAGCCTGTCCACTCTTCAAAGCAAACTGACAAATTATTTACCGATTTATATATAATGTAAAATTTTGTTTTTCATTCACGAGGGCGGTCGGGTTATCCCAAAAAAAAGCTCGGTCCCGGCCATCATTTGAGAACCCCGGTTGGAAGAATAGAAAAAGTTGTACCACTTGAATAATGAAATTTTTGTGTGCTTTCGCACGGGCCGAAAAACTCAACAAAACAAAACTGCTTTTTCAAATTTGGGTTATACCGAAGATTGACTTTACAACCGAATTTTTGCATCTATTAGATCAGAAAACCTTGCGTTGTTTGAAAATGTATCTTAAATAATGAAAAACGGTACAAAATAGTAACTATTAAACGGAAATTTTTCAGCTGCCGACGATGAAGCAACTTCTCCTGATCAGGCTCAGGGACGCAATCGTGGGATGATGCAGCGTTATCAGTCGCCGTTGTAAACCCGAATTTTCCCCCAGTGACCACGTGTTGTTTCCCGCCCTTTGTTGACTTTCTCTGCCTCTTTTACCCCTCTCTCCCTCTCTCGTTACCCAGATTGTTACCCTTCAAAATTTCCCCGCCAATGGGTCAATTCTTCTCCATTTGTTCTCACTCCCGTGTGATACGAGTACGAAATAAACGCGATTTTTGGTAATTTGTCTTCTATTGAGGGTTTGTTTGGCGAATTTCGCTATTTTTTTGCTTTGTGTGGTGGTTATTGGCCGTTTTTAATACATACATGCATTAAATTTAAATAGTTCATTCTTTTTAACAGATGTTGTCGCGGAGTTTGTTCGCCTCGGCCAGGAAGAGCGTCGGAGCCAGCCGGCTGGTCCATTCCTACTGTATCGATCGTGAGTTTCAATAATTGTTTAAATTTAGAGGTTGTACACTAAAGCGAAAAATGAGAATTTGGCTGATTTAGAGGTACACTAAAGCGAAAAATGAGAATTTGGCTGATAAGTGAATGCTTGGCTAGTTGTATTTTCAAATATTTACTACCAAAACGATTTTGAAGGAAATATGCGATTTTGAATGACTACAAGAACGCGATAAATGTGAATTTGGCTGATGAGCGAAGGGCTAAACTAGCAATGTTAATTGGAAAAATGGGCTACTTGAATAATATTTAAACGGCTGTGATTATATGAGTCATAGCCAGTCATGGGCCAAAAGTTTGCGCTATAGCCTGAACGCACACTAATTTTGTAATAAATGTGATACTTCGTAGGTGATGTACCCTAATTCGTACCAGCTGAGTGTCAATGGAGACTGAAATAACGTCATTATGACCCTTAACGCACCCTCCCTTTGTAATAATAGTTTGAAAAGGCAAGGAAAAGGTAGTGTGAAAAGGCATGGCTGATCCTAGCACTATTGCTCCTTACGAAAATTGGCTGCAGGCCCGTCTGGAAAGGAAATTTTTGTCACCACATCTGGACACACTGTAGTTGTAAACGTTTTTCTTTCTTTTTTAAACGTTTTTTTTGTTGCGGAATCTCCAAAGAAAGAGGTTCAAACTAATTTGGAGACCCCTTTTGGGGGACCTTAATTTTCGATGCCGCTTCCTTTTTATGTTCAGGTATGTCAGTTAGACGCATATATGGTCAAGTTATCTGTGGGGTTCATTTTGTGCAACCCCCCCCCCCCCCCCGACGAGAAATCCTGCTTGGCGCGAATCGCGCCGCGCGATCCCCATCAACCGAAACCATACTTGGGCAACCTCCGCGGCCGTGGGGGTGTCGCAATTTCAAGTTTACCCAATTTTTGTAAAGGGAGGGGCTCGCCGCAAATTCTGAAAAGTTTTTCGAATTGAGGGGGCTGTCACAATATACATCCTTGCGGTACGTTGGCCAGGTATGACCGAAACTCGCAGTTCATGTTTTCTATATTTCTACAAACATTTCTGTTTTGATAGCCCCCCCCCCTAAATTACCCATGCAACATATGGTCCGTACCCTCCATATTATAAATCCGGTTAGGTCCGGCCCGAGGCTTTAGCGGAAATCATAGAAAAACAGCTACCGTGATTTCGGGTGGAGGGGGTCGCGCCACACCTGGACATGGTACGGAGGAGGATCAAAAAGTAAGGTCCCGCAAAGGGAAGGGGCCTCAAAAAGCAAGCCCCCGTTTGTGTTTACAAGGTCCCCCAGATTAAGAAACGCCCAAAACCAAGGTCCCGCAAGCACCACGTGTCGAGGTATGGGTCGCGCCAAGCCGAATTTCTTACTTGGGGGAAACGCACCAAACTTGGCATGTGTAATGTGGGGGGAGGGGGTTGCGCAAAACGAACCCCACAGTTAGTTTGTTCACGTATGGCGGAAATTATTATTTAAAAAAAGTTTTATTTAACGGGTCGAACTGTTATCCCCGCAAAATCTACGTCAATGTCGCGTTATTCATCTGTCGCACATCGTAGCTTCTAATTTCTATCATACCCTTCTTTTCAGCCTCAATCGGCCTCTCCCCCGATGTCATCGAGGTGCAGAAGGTGGCCCGCGACTTTGCCCGCAAGGAGATGTACCCCAAAATGGCCGAGTGGGACAAGAAGGTGTGTTCTCTCTTTTTTCCCGTTTTACCCCACTTTTAGGAGCACTTCCCCATCGATGTGCTGAAGAAGGCCGGAGAGATGGGCTTCGCCGGCATCTACTGCACAGAGGAGTTCGGTGGCTCCGCCCTCAGCCGTCTCCACGCGTCCGTGATCTTCGAACAGCTCTCCATGGGATGCGTCTCCACCGCCGCCTACATCAGCATCCACAACATGTCAGTAGGGCACTTTTTTACAGCGAATATATTAGTTTTGGGTGGAAAATTACAGTTTATCTTATGAAAAATATTTTTAAAAGAACATGTAAGTAGGGCACTTTTTGGCAGAAAATTGTTATTTTCGAGTGGAAAATTGCAGTTTCTTTTGTGACAAATATATAAAATGATTTTCACAGGTGCGCATGGATGATCGACACATATGGGTCTCCCGAAGTGAGGGAGAAATTCCTGCCCGATCTGTGCACCTTCGAAAAGAGGGCCTCCTACTGCCTCACCGAGCCCGATTCCGGTAAGTTTTCGTATGATATAGCGGCCTGAGGCTGAGAATTGTTGAACTGAAGCGGAGAAAGAAGAAAAAGTTAAGGGGGGTTAGCCCCTGAAAGTTGGGGGGAGGGTTGGGTACGTCAAATGACGGCCCCTCCCTATGTATGAAAGGAGGGTACGTCTCATAGCTGAATTCAGGATCGGACGCCGCTGCCCTGCGCACCACCGCCAAGCGTGTCGGAGACTACTACGTTGTCAATGGCTCCAAGGCCTTCATCAGTGGAGCCGGCTCCACTCACAAGTGAGTTTTTTTTAAAAAAAATTATGTACTGTAACCTAAACTATCGATGTGTGCGGCTACCGTAACCCAAATTACCAGTGTGTTGCTACAGTAACCCAAGTTAGCAAAAAAGTGGCTACAGTAACCCAGATGTTACCAGTAGTATTGCTACTGATGCTACAGAACCGTAAACTACCATTGGCTACCGTAATCCAAACCACTAGTAACGCTTTTTTACTGATTTGGGTTACGGTAACTCGCTGTCTTAATGTAGCTTCTGTAACTACTCACGGATAGGATTACGGTGGAACTTTTGCATATCAGTAGCTTACCGCTAATGTATCCACTTTTTTTTACATTAAATTGAGTTACGGTACACCTGTTGCGTGTATTTTGGATACAGTAGCCGAACCGTGCTACTGCATCCACTGACATAGTAAAACTGGGTTACAGTACTCTTTTTCTTGTCAAATATAGCCACCTTATTCCAGTTACGTCGTGATGATGCGTCACGAGGGTCAGTCCGGTCCGAAGGGCATCTTCTGTCTTTTGGTCGAAGACGGCACGGAGGGGTTCTCGATGGGCAAGAAGGAGGAGAAATTGGGATGGAACACCCAGCCCACAAGGATCATCACATTCGAAGACTGCAAGGTTGGATATTTGCCGCAAATTAGCTGATTTTTGTCTGAAAATTGGATGTTTTTCGGCAAAAAAAACTAAAATGTGCAGAAATCTCGTTTCAGATCCCCGTGGCCAACCAGATCGGAGGCGACAACATGGGCTTCAACATCGCCATGGCCGGACTGAACGGCGGCAGGCTGAACATCGCCAGTTGCTCGATGGGAGCGGCTCAGCACAGCATGGACCTGGCCATTGACCATTTGAAGGTGGGGACTTGGAGGGGATATTGGGTAAAAATGTGTGGTTTAGGTCAGGAAGGCCTTCGGAAAGACGCTGTCCGAGTTCCAGTGGAACCAGTTCAAGTTGGCCGAGTACGCCACGAAATTGCACTCCAGCAGGTGAGAAAAAAAAAGAGAGATTTGCGGAATGTTTCCCCCGAAAATTGCCACCAAAATGACCAATACTGTTGCCATAAGTGGCAGTTTTCCGTTAAAATGGGTACCAGTCAGTTGTTTTAATCAGAATTTTTAATTTTGCGGCTTATGGTTGCCAAGTGCGATCATATTCATTTATATTTAGTGCCAGATGGCTGGCACAACCAGGATTTTGTTTTTGGCGGGCTACGGTTGCCAGGAGAGGCCCTGCTCCTTTAATATTGGTACCAACCGGCTGTCGCGCAGTTAAAATCAATTTTTAATCAGAAAACGGATAGTTTGACTTGCGAAAAGACGGAAAACAGTACTTTAAAGTTGGAATATATTAATTTTTGCCTGAGGAAGCTTATAATAGTTTTTAACCGGTTTAAATTGAGTTCGCCACAAAATTGCAGCAGGTGAGACAAAGAGAGAGAAAGTTGGCAATCCAAAATGAATTAATGCACATCCAAGATTTTCTTTTCGCTTAGAGGCATATGGTTGTCATAAGCGGCAATTTTCCGTTAAAATTGGTACAATCAGTTGTCTTAATCTTCATTCTGCGGCCTATGGTTGCCAAGCGCGATCCTATCCATTTAAATTTAGTGCCAGATGGCTGGCACAACCAGGATTTTCTTCTTGGCGGGCTTCAGTTGCCAGGAGCGGCCTTTTCTTTTTGAAATTGGTGCCAACTGGTTGTCAGAATCGAACTTCGTTTTGAGGCGGCCTACTGTTGCCAAAAACGGTCCTGTTTCTTTAATATTGGTGCCAACCGGTTGTCGCTCATTAAAAGTCAATTTGCAACCACAAAACGGATAGTTTGACTTGCGAAAAGACGGAAAACAGTACTTTAAAGTTAAAATAAACTAATTCTAGCTTAAAAGGATTATAATAGTTTTAAAATAACCATATAAAATAAACAGTTTAAAGGCTAAACTGGCCGAGAACGGCGCGAAAATAGTGTGAGAGAGAATAGACGTACAGGCACAGAGACGCAGACAGACGGACATAGAGAGACAAAGAGAGATAGAGGTAGACAAGCATGGAAAAATTTGGGGCCGGGCCGAGAAAAAGTTTGGAGCGGGCCGGCCCGTTGCCATGCTTGGAGGCAGATATATAGGATACACTCTAACCCCATTCACCATTCAGAGTCCTCGTGAGAGACGCCTGTCGACATGTTGACGAGGACACCCCTCACAAGGCTTCAATGTGCGCCATGGCCAAACTCCACGCCACCGACAATTGTATCGAGGTAAGGAGGCTACTGTATCCCATCATTACGCTGTTGTCTAGGTTGTCAACGGCTGTCTCCAGATGCACGGAGGGTACGGCTACCTGAAGGACTACCCCATGCAGCAGTACCTCAGGGACCTTAGGGTACTTTTTTTTTAGAATTCTCTATGTTGGGCGCCTGAAATCGACTAAATTGTTATTTAGGTGCACCAGATCTTAGAAGGAACTAACGAGGTGATGCGTTTGATCGTCGGCCGTGACCTTCTGAGCGGAGAGACCTACTGGAACCAGTAATCACCCCGGATTGTACCCTAGAATTCTATTTTTCTTCCGAATACGCTGGTTTCTGAGCCATAACAGATTTCTACATATCCTTTAAATAGTACTTGTTTGTAATTTCGTGGTAGGACCCAATTGTGATTGTGGTTTGAGCGGTTTCTTTAATGAACTTTGGGAGAAGAGGCGTGTGCAGGTGCTGGTGGTTTTTGCTTTTGTGATCGTTCTGTGAGCGCCACGGGCGCACCATGTGACAGTTGGCGGCTGCTGCTAGGGGTTGTTGAACTTATAGGAGACGAGTACTTGGCAGGGAGGGGGTGAAATGGGGGAAGATGGATCTAGGAGGCAGAGAAATATGAGAGACAGAATAATAGAAGGTTAGAGGGATGGGAAGAAACAAAAAGAGGGGTGAGAAATAGAGAGAAAGGGTGGGTGGAAAATAGGCAAAGAGAGAGAGAGAGAGAGGCAGACAGACATATGGGGGAGAGCGAGAGAGAGACCACAGGGTTACCACGATAAGACGTTCAGAGAGATTCTGATAGACAGAGAGACAGAGGCAGATAGAACTCCAGAAAGAGAGAGAGAGACGAATAGACAAAGATTAGAAGAGATTCTGATAGACAGTGAGTGAGAGAGAGAGAGAGCGCGACAGAGAGAGAGAGAGGTCTGGTTTGAGAAAGAAGTAGAGTTACGGAGGCGAATAGACAGAGAGATCGCGAGGGAGAGAGAGAGACCACAGAGTTACTTTTAACACGAGAAAAAGACGATAAGACAGAGGTTCAGAGAGATTCTGATAGACAGACAGACAAAGAGACAGAGGCAGAGAGAGAGAGAGAGTTTGGAAGAGAGCCCTCCCTATCAGAGAAACTACAAGTTTTTCGAAGAAAAAAAATTTGTACATTATTCGTGATATAGCACAAAGAACAATTCCTCCTCCTTTTATGACTCCCTTCCTGCCGCCAGCCACACATAAATTATGGCTCTATTCAATGCTCCGCCCAGGCACATCGCTGCAGCCAAGTTGCCCTACAATTCAGGCGTTCGGTGTCTTCTAAAGTAATTTCTATTAACATTAAAATAGAAGGAAAGCAAAAAAAATTTAAAGAGGGATTTGTAGTCTGCTCATTGCAATCAGTAAGTGCGCCCCATGCTAATTTATAGGTACTGTACCTAAGACGTTTTCCATTTTTGCAGTCCTTTAACACGTGTTGCAATTTCATTTCTTTATTCCGAATTCGCTGTTTTCACAGTTGTCAACGTTATTTTTACTGTTTTCGTTTTTTTAAAGCGAAAAGTTGCATAACTGCAAGCAGAAATGTCATATTTTGATGTAAAATCGACTTTAAAAGGGAGTTTTAGGCTGTAAGTTGCCAAAATTCCTTCAATTCCTGTTGTACCGGACAATTTCCTATTGAAGTCATTCATTGTTGTCATTTATCATTAGCTTGTACCGCCTTGGTACCGAACACGCTGTGATCGTTGGCCTTGACTTTCTCCTGTGTGTGACTGGTTTCAGTTTTTTGGAGCTTCGTCGGTAGATTTAGGCGAATTGGAAGTGATTTTGGGAGATCAGTGATCAGAAATCCTTTATATTCGCGGATTTATGTAGTTTGTAGCCTGTTTTCAGTTGAAATTCTACAAGGACCTTCTTGTGGCTCAAATCGATGCGTAGATCGCTCCCATCGGCGGGCGATCGCTCGTTCTTTGAGTGGCCGTTGTTGCCGCGTGATTTTTTGGCGAGCTCAAAGCCCGCCCATTGGGAAGGACATTTCCTCCACTTTCGACGCTAGCGCCGCACCTATCCCAATTTCCCCACATTGTCGGGAATATTGCATCCCTTTCTTCATTTTATGGTCCTTTTTGCCTGTGTTCTCGGCCTTATCACATTTGTTTGCTGCAAACCTCATCAATCAAATTCTTAAAGTTTATGGGATTTTCTACGAGATTGACTTTTTTTCCACGTTGTGTTTGCAAATGTTGCTAGTGAACGTGCCATTGCCGAAAAGTCGCAGCTTCCCGCCGTTCGTCTCCGCCTTGTTTCGAACCAACAGCCGTCTCTGTCTCCCTGCCCTTACTACATCACTCACACGCGTATTCCTGCTGTTTGCTACGTGATTTTTGAGGGTTTTTAGTCGTAAAGTGCTCTAAATGCACTAAAAATAGCTAGTTCTCAGAGAAAAATCATTTTTATCGTGAAAAAGGTCTCGAAATTCATTAAAAATAGCGATTTTTCGCAGAAAATCCGATCTTCTATGGCGCAGTCTATTTTGGAGGTGATTTTGTGGCTTGGTTCCTTGTTTGAGGGACATTGATCTATGCACTTTTAACGTATAAATGCGCTTTCCGACACCGAAAATCAGATTTCTTGTGGAAGATGGTCGAATACACATAAAAGTGGCGGTTTTTTCTTTTAAAATTCAATTTTTTCTGTTGTGTAGTGTATTTTGGAAGGGATTGTGTGGCGTAGTTCCGGGTTTGGAGTACTTTATGCCACCCTTGTTACGCTGTGGAAAAAAACTGATAAATCCTCGATTAAAGTCGAGCAGCGGTGTTCATTTGTATCTTTTGCTACGTGAAATAGCTATTTTGAGTGTTTTACGCCCGAAAATCGCTGTTTCTTACTCACATTGACCTCGAAATACCCTTTGTGCCAGTCGGCTGGCTCCACACCACCCGTATAATCGCATTTCTCCCAAAGGTCGATCGATTTGTGTTTTGTCTACGCTGAAGGGCGGTCCGGTGCCGAAAAACCGACAAAGTTTTCTCATCTTTGGGGAGCTTTTCCGCCATTTTCGAATGGTTTTTGTGAATTTTCGGCTTTCGAATCGCATAAAACGGCGACGCATTCAGAGACGAGAAATTCCTCTGATTGCCAGGCGTTTTTTTGTCCTTTTTGGGTGTTGTATTCGTTCTTTCGGGTACAAATATGCCTCAGGAGATCGGTGATCACCTCATTGTCGAAAAGTTCAATGGCCGAGTGGGGGTATTTTCCCATCGCCCATCCGTGTCCTTGTTATTGACATGGACGGACGACTCTCCCACAGAGACGATGTGCACTCTACGGCCCTCCCCGAGCTTTCTGGCGTTTTGGCCAATGCTTTCACGTATTTTGGCGGAATTTCACTCGCATTTTGAAATTTGGGCGTGTTCCTTCATTGGCTGCACATGAGAACGTGATTTAAGACGGGACGTACACATGGCTGGGCAGGGGACGTTTGGGGGCTCGATGCGTAAGCCCCAAGGTGTGCATAAAGAGGCAACGTATGCCCCCAAAACGTTTTTTTGTGATTTGTTTGCAACCCAACGCCGAAATACGTAGGTACCACAAGCACTTCCTTCCACCTATGAACGTTACACGTTGCGTTTGGTCGCACGTGAATCCCGTGATTCTCGCCACGCGCACACGTCCGTTGACTCCAGATCGCGGTTCATGGAGCCATTTCCACCATTTCTCCCCTGGCAACCGGCTGTTTTACCTGCTCCAGACGGTTATTTTTCTCTTCATTCGCCACTTTGCTTCCCAGACAAACCGGTTGTTTTCTGCTTTATCCCCCCACTTTTTCTTCTGGTATCTCGCCGTTCCAGCGGTCTTCGCTTATCGAAACCACTCGCTGTGGACGATTTACGATGCCAGCTGTCGCAAAACGAACACGAAGAACCAACGGGCGGTCTCTTCTGTGAAGGCTTGCCATGTTCTCGTTTTTTGCGATCCGTGGGCCTAATTTATTCGCCTCATTTGGCCAAAGATCCCATAATGAGGATGTAAAGGCCACGTGAGGGGAGCCGTTTATACCCCAGGCAGGCGCTGCCGCGTATCGGCATTTGGAGGCACTTTTTGTGTACTTTTGCGATTCGCCGGGTCCCGAAAAGTGCGGGGTTCCAGCCACTTTTTCCATTTTTCCAGCCACAGTTTTTTGTGAGGTTTCTGGCTGTCTAGCGATTATACCTCCCTCTCTCTCTCACATATTTTTCCTTACGCAAATTTTACGATTTTGAAAAAGTTGTGTTTCAGTATGTTGTCGAGGCTCTCCTCCCGGTCCCTGTCGACCTCCGCCGCCGCCTGCAGGGCCTCTTCCGTCTTCACCGACAAGAATGAGATCGCCTACCCCGTGGCCGGCAAGACCCCCAAGGTCACCGACATGAAGCACGCCTTCAGTCAGATCAAATCCGGTGAGTCGTCCATTATTACCTACTTTTGACCAAAATCGTCCGTTTTTTGGTCGGAACAGTTAAAACAGAACAGGCTTCGACGAAAATCAGTCTTACAAACGTTACCCGAATATTTGTTGCTAAAATGAACTCAAATCGGCTCCAAAGGTTAGCCATTTTGTTGCTCTTCAGCCGAAAATATACCCAATTTCACCCAAAAGCGTAATTTTTTGCACCAAAAGATCGACAGTTTTCTTTTTTCTTCACCGAAATAAACAAAAAAATCCGAAATTTGTGGTTCTCACTGGCCGAGCCATTTTGAAAATTTTTGTCGGGCCGACCCGGAACGGCCCGTTTTCCCGGGACCACCCAGTCAGATTGCCACCCAGGGTTCTATCCCAGTCGGTGACATTCTTTTTCGTACGACTAGTATTGACTTATATGTTAGAAATAAACATTATTTTATTAAAGCAGTTTTATAAATTCTCGTGCCGATTTATACAAAATTTAAAATTTTATTTTTCATACCCGGGCCGTCCCGAAAACTTCCTTGGCCCCGCCCGTCATTTGAGAACCCTGTCGAAATTGACTCATTTCACCCGTAATTTACCAATTTCCCTTTCAGGAGACGACATCTTCGTGCACGGAATCGCTGCCACACCCACGCCGCTGCTGAAGGGACTGTGCGAGTACGCCAAGACGAACGACATCAAGGGACTCAAACTGCACCATCTTCACCTGGAGGGAGAGACGCCCTGGACCAACGAAGATTGCAACAGTGGGTTTCACTCATTTTTTTAAAGAGTTATTCACGGAAAAAGAAATGACTATGTTAAAAAATAGAATGCGTTTGAAAATATGCGACTCCAGCTTTCGCAGATATTTTCTATTTCGTTTGTTTGAGTACAATAAGCCGCGAAAATTTTTTGCTTTAAAATCCTGTTTTGTAGCAAATTTTGTGCAAGAGTTAGTCATTTCTCGGCCCGGCCTGGCCCGTTTTGGCCCGGCCCGTTTCGGTCCGCTGGCCGGCCCGTCATTTTAGAACTATGTTTCGCTATTCGGCCTTTTCAGAGCGCATCCGCTCGAACTCCCTCTTCACCGGCGCCAACCTGCGCGGAGCTGTGAACGCCGGAATCGCCGACTTCAACTCGTGCTTCCTCCAGGAGGTGCCCCTGCTTTTCCGCCGCGGTGCTATCAAGCTCAACGTCGCCCTCATCCAGGTACTCTTTTTTTTTTAATTTCTAACATTAAATACGTTATTATTGTTACAAAATATTCAAATTTAATAAAATGGTTCAGGTCTCTCCCCCTGACGCCAATGGCTACTGCTCCCTGGGAACCTCCGTCGACACGGCTCGCGCCGCCGTCACTAACGCCGACTACATTATCGGTAAGTTTCGGCTTAAAATTGCTTTTTTAAACGTTAAAAGCGTTGGAAAATGTGTTTTTTCCAGCCCTGTCGAACAAGAACATGCCCCGCACTTTCGGAGACGGAATCATCCACTCCTCTCACTTCGATGTCCTCGTCGAAGACCACGAACACCAGCTCCATGAGCGTCACTTGGGAACCACCAACGACCAGGTTCGTTAACTTTCGTTTGGCTCTCAAACTTTGGTTTCTTTTGCGTATTTTCGACTTTTGGTGTACCCACAGTCAGCCAGGCCGAGGATTAAAGGACTGTTTGGACATTTTCAACTGAAACTTTCCATCTCGCTTTCTCGAATACTAGAAAACTTTTTCAGCTTTTTCCTTCTTCCTTTTTTAAAATTTTTAATAGCTGTATACATGGAGAATCACATCAATTATTTCAAAACGTGGAAATTTCTAATAATGAACGACATCAAGGTAGTTTTCCACAGTCTATATACCTGTGAAGAAATTTTCCAAGCTTCTCAATGAACTATATAATATACGTCCCTCAATTTTTTACGGCCAAAAAATAATTTTTCCATCCGAAATATGACGAGAAAGGTTGACGGAAAGTTTACTGTCCGGAGGATATCCACTAAAATGTACTGAAATATAAGTGGGTCTCGTAACGATTGTAAGGAATTTTCTGCGTGTTTTGCATCCTTAAGGGATTTTGAGTTAATCGTTGCGGGACTCTTAACACACACAACATTACCTTGTCGTCCTGGCAAGATTCCAAGAATTTTAAAAATGTTCCATCCGGGATATCCTCCGACAGTTACTAAGGAAAAACCGCTATCGGCGCGTTGTGTACCCTGACCCGAGGAGTGTTTAAATCATACCCTAAATTGGTGGGTGCGGCTGGGTCCGGGCGGAGCCCCCCGGATTTTTTGGCGGGTCCGGTGGGCCGGCGGAACCCCGCGTTTTCGAGGACACAATTTTTGCCCCCCCTGCGCCCCCCCCCCCCCCCCCCCCGAAAACCCCTCTCCTGACTCAGGGTCCCGATTTTCCCCGGCGCACCCCCCCCCCCGCAGATCCTTACCCCAATTTAGGGTATGGTTTAAATTCCCCTGAAAATCACAAGAGTGCGAAAATGATGCTGGAAACTATGGAAATTGCACGACAAAAATATAAATTTCTATTTTCAGGAGCGCAAAATCGGACAGATCATCGCCGAGAACCTGGTCGACAACGGAGCCACCCTGCAAATGGGTGAGTTAAAAATATTTTTGCCTTTTTTCAGAGATAAAGCCCTGAAAATGCGATTAAATTTAACTTAAAGCATTATACAAGTGGTTTTAGGCGATTTTTCACTTTAAAATAGGTGCCAATTTTTCCGAACAGCGTGTTTGTGACAATAACCCCACATTTGCAAAACAATTCCGTCGAGCCGGATTCGAACCAGCGACCTAAGGATAGCTGAACGAACTACAGTCCTCCGCTCTACCAACTGAGCTATCGACGGCACGGGGCAGGCGGCGCCGCCCGCGATGACTACCCCGCCCAGTGCACTTTGAGAGATAGAGAATTGGATGTTTAGACTGGCCAGCGCCGATTCGAGCGCGATCTTTTCAGTTATTCATCGTTTGTTTACACAAAGGGCGCGAAATTATTGAAATTTTTACTTTTGCGAGTTACAAACGAAGTCGAGTTTTGTTCCAAAGGACTTCGGTTGTTCAACATTAATTTTATTCTCCCACAAAGTACTTTCAATTTCGACCTGTCCGTTGTTTACAAGACTCACACACGCGAAAGATTCTTGCAGATTGAACGAAAATACATTATTTAAACTTACTGTTGTATTTTTTTTAAAAAATTTTTACAATAAGGTTCCAATAGAAAAAAACATAATATTTTTTGGGGATTACTATTGTCTTGTTTCGGGTTTCTCAAATGACGGTCCGGGCCGAGGGATTTTTTTTTTGGGCGACCCGACCAGTTTATAAAAATCAAAATTTTAATTTTTGTATAAAGCGGCAAAATTATTTTTAAATTGTTTTAAATATATTAATAATGTTTGTTACTAACATATAAATCAATATTAGTTGTACAAAAAATAATGTAACCTACCGGGATCGAACCCTGTTCGTGTGGGTGGTCCAGAGTTTTGTTTGGGGATTTCTTTTTTTTTTAAACACTAATTTTCCTTCGTTTTCCAGGAATCGGTGCCGTGCCCGATGCTTGTCTGGCCGCCCTGAACAACCACAAGGACCTGGGAATCCACACGGAAATGTTCTCCGACGGAGTCCTCGATCTGATCGCCTGCAACGCCATCACCAACAGCAAGAAGGCCATCCACCCGGGAAAACTCGTCGTGTCCTTCGTTTACGGATCCACAAAGCTCTACAACTTCCTCCACGACAACCCGCTCATCGAGTTCGGAGATGTGCAGTGGTGAGTGGAGGGGTGGAAATTGCGAAAATTTTGAAGAAATTGGGGGTGGAATTACCTAGAAAGTGCAATTTTTCAGGGTAAACGACCCGGCCATCATCAGGAAGAACCCCAAGGTGACCGCCATCAACTCGGCCGTCGAAATTGATCTCACCGGACAGGGTAAGCTTTTTTAAAGAGTGACGTACTTTTAGGCCGAACACGTTCGGCGAAACGATCTTTTGTAGCCTGTTGGGTTTCAACAGGAATCAAGATTGTGTCATTGTGGCCAGCTGAGTGTCAATAGAGTGCAAAATGGTATCGTTGTAGCCAGCTGGGTGTCATTAGAAACCAAATTGTTGTCATTGTAACGAGCTAGGCGTCAATAGGAACCAAGTTGTTGTCGTTTTTACAAGTAGGTGTTAATATGGCCCAAAATTGTGGCATTACGGCCAGCTAGGTGTCAATAGAATACAAAATGGGTGTCAATAAGAACCACATTTTTATCGTTGTAATCAATAGGCTGTCAATAGGAATCAAAAGATCTTATAACCAGTATGATGCCAAAATGGGGTTATTGTTACTTGCTGGGTGTCAATAGGAATCAAATTGTTGTCATTGTAACCAGTTGAGTGTCAATAGGGGCCAGAATGGTGTCATTTAGCCAGTTGGTTGTCAATAGGAACCATATTGTTGTCGTTGGAACCAGTAGGGTGCCAATAGGGATCAAAATTGTGTCGTTGTGGCAGCTGAGTGTCAATTGGAACCAAAATGGTGTCGTTCTAGCCAGTGAGATGCCAATAGGGTCCAAAATGGTTTATTGTTACCAGCTGGGTGTCAATAGGAATCAAATAGTTGTTCTTGCGGCCAGTAGGGTCAAACAAATAGTGTCACTGTAGTCATTGGGTGCCAATAGGGGCCAACATGATGTTGTTATAACCGTTGGTCCACTCCCTTTTTGTCCGAAGTTGGATAGCGGAGAATATTTTAGTGAGTAGTGCACGGTTATATTATTTTTTCCAGTTGTGTCCGACTCTGTTGGCAAGCGTTTCCTCTCCGGCTTCGGAGGCCAGGTCGACTTCATCCGCGGAGCCGCGATCGGA
Organism: Oscheius myriophilus; assembly: GCA_964057215.1. Classification (NCBI taxonomy): domain Eukaryota; kingdom Metazoa; phylum Nematoda; class Chromadorea; order Rhabditida; family Rhabditidae; genus Oscheius; species Oscheius myriophilus. Next base: position 26,346,263 of record OZ059903.1, read on the forward strand.
GACGACGGTCTGGGCCGACCGATCATCGCCCTTCCCTCGATCTCCAAGAAGGGACAGAGCAAGATCGTCCCCTACATCAACGAGGTTTGTTTTCTCTCTCTCTCTCTTTCTCTCTCTCTCTCTCTCTCTTTCTAACCACTCTTTTCCAGGGCGCCGGCGTCGTGACTACCCGTTCCCACGTGCACTACGTCGTCACCGAGCACGGAATCGCCCAGCTGTGGGGCAAGAACATGCGCCAGCGCGCCTACGAGTTGATCAAGATCGCCCACCCGAGCCAGCGCGAGTCGCTGGAGAAGGCGGCCTTCGAGAGGCTGAAGGTCATGCCCTCTGCCGATTAAGCCCCCCTCGTTTCCCATGCGGGTATTGTCTCTCTCCATCTCTCGTCCCTCTTCTATTCCCCCTTAGGCTCCCGTTCCACCGCCGTGATTGTGCCCTCAGGTTACGCGTTTTACCCACACAGCCACCCACAGTCAGCCTTGTGTACACATCCCCCCGTTTGTTTTTATAAGTTTATGAGTATTGTTATTAGAGAGTGAGAGTAAACGAAGAAGTTCAATGTGTATGATTTTGATTGGGGAATGAACAAAGAAACGAAATGGAGACCGTTGATTCAAAATTTGAGACCGTGGAATGAAAGATTCTGGGGAGGCGAAGATATTACAGAGATTTAGCTCTCTATGCCTGCTGAACTCCGTAAATCGAAAAAATCGGAAGCTCAAAAAAGGTTTCAAAATTGTTTTTTTAGGATTTGACCGTTCGCTATGGAATCCAAGAGAAAAACGCTATATTTTCAAAATACACGTCAAATTTGGCATCGAAAAAGCTTCTTAAATAAAAAAAAATCAGAGGTACCTACTTTTATTTAAAATCTTCTTGAATGTGAAAAAAATAGCCAAAAAATGCGCTAAATTTGATTTTTTCCTACCCTGCGTTGAGTGACAATGATGCATGATTTCTGTAAATGGCCGTTTCTGGGTCCATTTTTTGCGCTGATTTAAAAAAAACAATCTTTAACAATGTAAAGATCAAGTACAAGTGCCCTGGGGGTGGGGGCATTCCAAATATTCCCAAGAATATGAATTTCGATAATTGCAGCTCCTAGCGGTAATTTTACTTGCCTGGGTCACTTGTACTTATTTTTGACAATTTTTAAGAGTGATTTTCAAAATCTGCGCACAAAATTGACCTAGAAATACCCATTTACAGAAATCGTGCAGCAAACATATAAATTGCCGCTGAAACATCGAAACAAAGGGACCGAAAAAATCCAAACTTTGGGCATTTTTGGGCCAATTTTAGTGAAGTGCAAATGCCCTGAGGGTGTTGGCATTCTAAATAATCGCAAGAATATGATTTTCGATAATTGTAGCGGATAATTGTAAAAATTAAATCGTAGCGGGTAATTGTAAAAATTATAACTTTCATCAACATGGTTATTTGTACTTATTTAGACCATTTTGACCTACTTCAGGATAATGAGCTTCACAATTCAAATTTCTTAGTTAACAAATATTCTTCCCAACTCCTGCGGAATGTTTTCCCGATCAAAAGTCCCAAGTACTCTATCTTTTCTTGATTGTTTGCGACCCGTCTTGTTTTTGTTGGCTAGTTCTAAGGGTGTCTGTCGCCTCAGAAACACCTCTGAAACATGTCGACGATCTTCCTCAAACTTTTCCTCCTTCTCATTCCTGTTTTATTAGCAGAAATCCTTTGTGGACCTTGTAAAATTGCCACTCACATGGCTAGAGAAGCTCTGGACAAACCGTGGATCAGCAATGTGAGTTTTAAATTTTAGAAGTTGATTGGAAATGTGAATTTCAGTATCTTCTTACTCATTGTTCATCATTGGTCCCATTTGAAGCTTGTCGGCAAGGAGTGGAAGTGGGCGAAAGGTGAGTAAGTAAATTTAAAGGGACAGTTAGGCGGCTTTTCATTCCATTTTCGATCGGCTACGGTAGGATATTATGCGAATTAACTATGCTAAATTGTCTCGCTCCTTCCTCGTTTTCGGCGCTCTCTCAGCCAATTAGAATGAAATTTGGGCCATTAGCATGCCTTGTAAACGCCGGACACGCAGGGCGTACTGCCGTATACAAATATGCAGACGGAGACCCGTTTTTTGACGACTTTGAAGCGTAATTTCTCGAAAACGTTAAATTTTCAACCCATAGTCATACATATTTTCATGATCGACGAATTTTTCTCTTTTAATTGAGCCAATGTTGCAAAAACACATTTACAATGAAAAAACTTGAAAAATCGATTATCGATTTTTGGGTCGGGTTACTGTAATCGACCCCCGGGGTACGGTTACTATTCCCAAAATTGAGAAATACTGAAATGTTATATATGGAATCGATAGAAAATTTTACGCTAAAAATGTCTGTAGTTTACACAAACGTCGATTTCCTAATGGAAAAAATAGTTTTACTGGAGAATACGTTTCAAAAACAACACAAACAAATTTTTCTTTCGAGTGTCTCAAAAGACTATTGGAGATTTTGGATATGTTATTAGGCTGATTTCACTGCACAAAATAGGTTTTTTTTCCAGAATTTTTGTGCCCCTTAACGATACCGAAAAAACGCGAAGAAGCGGGCGCGCCCGCCAAAGCGGCGCCCTTCTGCGAGCCCAAAGTTGCTAATTATAGCCGGCTACCTACAGTTTCAGTGGAAAAGTAAATTTTTTGAAAGCTTTTTCACAGAATCTCTCTAAAAATCCTATAAAAATCGCAAAAATGACTTATTTGACCTGAATTGAAGTGTTAATTTTTTCTCTGTTATATTTCACTACAAAAAGCGTGTTCAAAAATTTTAGTCCCCCAAAACTTTTCCGCATCCTTAAAAATCGATAAGCGATTTTCACTGTGGGTTTTCTAATTGGAACAACCATATTGATGTGACTAAACAGAATGTGTTCTTTATAGACTGCTGCAACATTCAACTGACACCGAATTATGTTCAATGGTGAGACTGTGTTATAGAAAATTAGAAAAGCACCCAATAAGGAACAAACTACAATTGGAAGATGACACGTTAAATGTAAATGTACATATACAATTTTAAGTACATATTCAGATTGTGTTTTCACGCATCAACTCAGTGGAGAACTTTACCGATTGGACAGCACTTGCCCGTCCAACTATTCGTCGTTTTGTTCTGGATTTGCCTAGAAAACTGCCTCTGTTTGAGAATTTGGCTCTGAAACCTAAACAGGTGAGTGACGAGTGTGTGAGTGTGTGAGTGTGTGAGTGTGTGAGTGTGTGAGTGTGTGAGTGTGTGAGTGTGTGAGTGTGTGAGTGTGTGAGTGTGTGAGTGTGTGAGTGTGTGAGTGTGTGAGTGTGTGAGTGTGTGAGTGTGTGAGTGTGTGAGTGTGTGAGTGTGTGAGTGTGTGAGTGTGTGAGTGTGTGAGTGTGTGAGTGTGTGAGTGTGTGAGTGTGTGAGTGTGTTGAAATTTCTCTTTTCAGGAATCTGCTATAGCAAATTTCTTAAATCGATTCCTCATGGCTGTGGACTACCGAATGCGTTCCCAGAGGGGCGAAGGCCTCCGAGAACACGTTGAAAAAGCATGCGACATCAACTGAGATATAAATTCCCAGACAAAAAATTGTACATTGTTGAATTATAAGAACTTTAGTGTCTTAAGCACTCTCCAAACAGTAAATGCCAGCGAATGCTTGGCACGGGCTTTGTCTATTTGCCAATTCTCACGGCAGTTCAAACACAAAGTTCAGTATAAAACGAGCGGCGTTCTCTGTGAGACAACCTGAACATGTTCTCCTCCAAGATGTAAGTTGGATTTTTTTGAAATTTCTTTCAAATTCCCATTTTCAGCGCTGTTCTCCTCGCCATCGTGGCCTTCTGCTGTCTCCTGAATCAGTCCGAAGCCCAATATGTAAGTTATACTCACAATCTTAGAATTACAGTAATATTACAGTACTCCCCCTACTACTCTTCTTACGGTTACGGTTACCCCAGCTACTACGGTAGCTACGGCTACGGTGGATATGGCTACAGTGGATATTACGGATATCCTTCATACTACGGAGGATATGGATATTATGGAAAGAGGGAGGCTGGATTTGCACCAAAGAACAACTAATATTCTGATGGAATATTCAAAGTATCCGGGAAATTTGAGAGAGAAATAAAGATTTTATCGCGAAAGTGGTTCAAATGTTGCAACACAAAACAATAATGACTCTAAATATAAAATGCCAATTCGAGGTCAGTTATCATGTCCAAAATTACTTTTTTTTCTAGTCATCAACTTCATTTTCTATATTTTATTAAAATCCACACTTCCCTTCAAGGTTGTTTTGTAGCCAAACGTGTATATACTCTGTTTCCAAAGAATGGTCGGCGACTTTTGAGCGGCCTTGACATTTTGCTCCTTATCCCCCTGCGACTCGCACCCGTACAATATCGGCAGCGCGCGTATGTTTTAAATATTTTATCTGGTCGGTCACCGGCTGACTTTTGAAGTTCATACGTCCCACCGTGGCCCTGAAATTATATCCGGTAATATCTTAATCATACCCCTACCAATGTAAATGGAGGTCCCCAAGAGGGGCGGTGCTATCTCACCCCCACCACCAAACTAATTTCACTCTCGTAACGTCGCGTAGTAATTATATTTATTCCATCATTCGATTTCTCGCGGGTCAGTTTCCCGATTGGTTTCGGTGGTTGCAATTGAAATACACTCCTAAAGGTTCTAAAAGTTATATAGCTAGTTCAATATCTATGACTTACTCAAGGGATATACTGTTAACAGAAATGGGAAATAAAATTCAGCTAAGTGTTTTTTTGTGTTAACATTGAAACGAATCATTTCAGCACATGATATTTGTTGGGGGGATTGGGGGGGGGGGGGTAATACTGCATTGTGTGTGGGGGGGGGGGCGCAACTACACCGGGTTAAATGGGGGGGGGGGGGGGTTCGATTGCGTCTGGTGGTGGTTATGATTGCGATAGGTCCTGGTGTCGCAATCGCCCCCCCCCCCCCCATAATTGCGGGGGGGGGGGGTGCAATTGCGATATTGATAACCCAATCATACCACCCACCAAACGCAATGGCACCCCACTCATCCATATCAAATGCGCCACCCACACAATAAGTTGCATTGAGTCGGGGGTGCAACAGCACCGTGGGGGGGCAACTGGTGTGGGGGGTGAGTATGCGATTTTACCAAAATCCCAAAGTTGAAGTCGGCCCAATGAAACAAATTACGCAGTTCATTTTCACAAAATGCTCTAGAGACAATTGACAAGAGTGTTAGGAAACTAAAAAGCAACACGTCAGAAAAAATTTTCATCGTTTACTAAGAAAAAACGTTTTCCTGAAGTTTATTCGAGTTTTTAGCGAATTTCTTCAAATTTCTCCGTGTAAATTAATCCGAGCAAACTGAATAAGGAACAAAAACTTTAAATTTATGAACAATCAATTAATTGAACTTGTTGTTTAAAACATGCTATTTATATATTTGCTTCAAAAGAGATTGCTTTTGAAAGAAACTGCAACAAGATAAGAAATACTCTAAAAGTTTTATAATTTTGTTAATAGAAGTTTTAATTTTTCTCTCTCAAAGTATTACAAAAATCACATTCTATTCAAAATTTAGATTAAAACATACAAAATAATAAATTTTTTCGCAATTTTTTCATGGAACCGTCGGTTGAACTAAAGGTTTTGTTAATGTTGTTGGTTTTTCGTTTTTCGTTTTTTATATTCATTTTTAAAATGGATTAATTGAATGTTACAGCACAAAAATAAGACTTTTAAAGACTGAATTAAAGTAATTCACAGATGTTGCACAAAATGTTCAAAATATTAGTAATAAAAAAATAGGAAAAATATGGAATCGCCGATTTTTTAAAAAAAATTTTATAAAAGCTTTTTTAAAAGTTTAAGAATTTTTTTAAAAGAGTGCATAAAACTTTTGTAAAACAAGAACATTCCATTCAAAAAAGATTTATCAACAAATTATTTCAATTTGAAGCATTCGTTCCCATAAGAAAGTTTTGATTACCCTAAAAAATAAATTTACATAACGTAAAAATTACCGTACCTCATAATACAAAAAATTGTTTGGTTTACATTTAAATGCATCCGAAAATGAAGGCATTTGCTTGAAAATTAAATTGAATCTTATGGGAGAGTGAGTGTGTTCATTTCCGTAAAATGGTTCCTAAAATGGATACCGTATCCGCAGAATATGGAAAAATTTACCTCATCCGAACACATTACAGTAACCAAGGAGTAAAAGAATAATTGGTCTTTAGTGAGTTCGCCGGTTATTGGTTCCTGAATTTAAGTTTTGCATGCGCAAAAAAATAATTCATGAAACATGCAGTTTAAACGTACAATAAGATTTTTCAACTTTTCGAAGACGACTTTATTTGTACATAGTCGAAAAAAAAACATGAAAAACGACTGCAGATCTCACCAACTTTTTTTCAAATTGAAATGTTGAAAATCATTTTTTTCTATTTAATCGACAAAAATTACCTATCGATTTACAATTTTTTTAAATTTATTTATGTATTTATTTCAATTCCATAACCAAAAAATGAAACATAGCTTTTCAAAAAAGAAAAAAATATTAAAGGGATTTTGCATCTAAATAATTTTGTTTTTGCGGCCGTAAATTCTCCCATCTGTTTTTTGGGCAGAAAAATTCAAGTAAACCTTATTTTAATATTTATTAGTGTCGCATTTTATTGATGTACATCGGAAAGCAAAAAAGGCAAAAAGGCTGGGCAAAAAAAATTAGAAGAGCATAAAAAAATAGTTTTTTGCAAAATGGTGTATGCACAGATTAGTTGTTTTCTGTACGACGTTCATAACATTTTTGATTAAAAACGTTTTTTGCTAAATGGATTTTCATTTTTTTCAATTGTTAGTAGTGTTTAATCAAATAAAAAATATTTTTTTCATTTTCAAAAAACCGAAAAAAAATTTTAAAAACGTTTTTTAGGCTTTTGAACTCATTAAGACACAACTTTGGGGTTGGTTCTACATTACTGGCTACTCTACTAATAATCCTTTTTTTCCAAATTTCATTTCTAACCAATATGAGCAGGTTTTTAAAACCTCCCTTGAGTGTCCGTTATTTACAAAGCTCAGACTGCTTGACTGCACTGAAACCCGCCGTGGCATTTGTCTGCCCAGTAACCGAAAAATGTAGTTCCTGAGAACATTTAAAAAAAAATTGATTCATTTTTCTTATGATCAAAATCTGTCTTAAAGGGACCGTCAGGGACCTTTTCATTTCAATTTTCATCGGGTACGGTCGAAAAACATACTAATTAAATATGCAAAATTGTCTGGAAACCTCCTCATTTTCCGAGTAACCTTGTCAAATTAAAATGACAACTTCGTAATTAGACTGGCTTGTAAACATCGCGCATGCAGGCGTTGCGGCCATCCGCAGAATCTGCAGACTGTCGGTCAGTTTTGGGCCCTTTGAAGCCAGATATCTCAAAAAAGGAGAATCTTGGGCCCTATGTTACATAGAGTTTTTGATCAGCTGATTTTTCTCTTTCATATGAGCCAAAGTTGCAAAAGGTCCCTGACGGTTCCTTTAATTATACTTACATCAAGTACATCAGAAGCCAACTTGGCTAGTCGAACCCCAACCCAGTCAGCAGAATCCTCATTTCTAGTTTGTGTTGGATGCTGGCAACCCTAAAATTCAACGATTTGAAATATTTTTTTCTGTAACCTCCCGGTTCGCCAAGCTGTTTGCACAGTTCTTCCAAAAGCAAGCCTTGGTCGTGAATTGTGTTATTCGGTACCATTACACTGTATTCGTAGATTCGGTTAAAAATGGCGTGGCTGATTTCATGACCGATTAGAAAACCCAGGCTGCCGACCTGAAATCCGAAAGTTCGAAATTTGTTTTCATTTCAACTTTACATTTATACATTTTTTAATTGATTTTATTTTATTATTTAACTTTACTCCCGACTTATCTTCGCTCAAAAAAAGGCAAAAATTTGTAACATTCGAATGCATTTTTCAAAATCATTCATCCGAAGTACAAATATGTATATATGAAAAGAATAGGTAATTCAATTTCCAAAAACATTGTGAATTATTTATAGTCATTTATAATTTTTTTTGGTGCAAAACCTCAAAAACCAATGATTTTTGAAGGTTTTTAATTTTTTACTCGAAAATGTTCAAAGACGATCTGAAATCCGAAATAATGTTTTGAAAACGCTTCATTCATAATTTTGCAACACGCTTTTGAGTGATTTTTAGTTCCACGTCCGCTCCCAAAAAAAAATAAAGGAAAAACGGATTTTTTAAAAGGATTTAGTGCTTCTGGTCACGCCGCGATCCGTGTAATTGTCTGAACTCTCCTCTGTCACAATGCTATTTCGCGTATTTTTTCTATTCACTCCAGTTTTTTTTAAATTGTCATGGGTTAAACGTGAAAACCAGGAATGCTAAAAATGGGGCCGACCTTTTTTTGTTGTTGAAAAAACTGCCAAAATTAAAGGAAAAAATACAACAATGAACATTTCAATTTTGGGATAAGCGAAAGTTTATTTCAATTTTGAACTGCGCATTTTCTTTTTTTTGCAGTCAATTTTCTGAATTTTACTTTTGCAGCAGTAAGGCTTCTACAAAAAACTAAAAACAAAATAAACAGTCCACTGGTAGTAATATCAAATTTAAAAAGATCTGTGTATAAAAAATTGTTGCAAAATCTTCAACAAGAGTTTGTTCAATTTTTTTTTATACATATTCAATAATATAGTTTTTGAATTTTATCCACTTAACGTCGCGAAAAAAAGCTTTAAAAAAAGGCAAAAATATGAAACATTCGGATGATCACAATTATGGTGTTTTAAAATTCAAGCAATTTTTCATGCACACATATTTTTTCTTGTATATTTTCTTTCAAATCTGATTGAAACAAGAAACATATATTACAAAAAATGAAGAATCCAAAAAATCAAAAGTTGGAAAAACCCACAGGAAAGAAAGGACCAAAACAAAATGCTTTAAAAATTTCGTAACTTTTTTCAACATTTTCAACATTGTTTCAACATTTTTTAAATAAAATTTAAAAATAATTTAAAAATTTTTTTGTAAGAACGCAGCCCGCAAAAATTAGCAATTACACGACAAATTTCGCTCATCAGGTTGATGAGAAACATTTACCTGCATTGAAATTTTATTAATTTATTTTTCGTTTGTTTACAGAAAATTAACTCTATTGTCATAGTTCCCAGCTAAATGTTTAGATTTTTTTGCATCGAAAAAGTGAATTTTGGAAAACCCACCATGGAATAAGGATTTGTGTCCAAATCATCCAAAAGAAACGACGGCGATACAAATACACTATTAGTTTCAACTTTGTAATGGGCTCTTATCTGATTAGGCCCCGCCCACTGTAGATCATTTTGTTCCTGTTCTGTTCTTTTGATCTCAATTGTTGTTTTATTCAAAGCTTGGAACAAGCCGTATATTAGACAGTGAATTGGAGACGTGAAATTTCCATTTGTTATTCTGAAATGTTTTTTTCAACGGTGTTGCTTTATTTTGACGAATTGCGTACAATGTTTTCCGTCTCACGACAATTATTAAACACAGTATTTTCTCTCTACTTTTCATGGTTATTTTAGAAAGTTTATCACATGGATATTTCAAATATTACACTCAAATAAAGAAATTGCTGTGGATTCTGAAAATCAAAAAAAAAATGAAAAATTTACGTTTGAAATTGCAGTTTTTCGCATTTTTCGACCTTTGACATAAAACGTCGCAAAATTCCTCTGTACCAGAAAGATACGCGGAACTTTTCTGCACATTTTGAAAAATTAAAATCAAAAAAAAAACTTTGTGAATTGGTTTCATCAGGAAAAATTGTAGGTCAAAAATATTTTTTTCGGGTGAAAATGCTTCTGTTGTGTATTAAACAAAATTGTGAGTATTTTCAACTCATTTGGAAAAAAAATTAGAGCAAACAATTTTTTGACCTACCAAAGTGAACATTTTCCCAATCAAATCGATGAAAACTTTCGATTTAAAGTCGATTTTCGGAGTTTTTGGACATTTCGAGGTCTTCGGACTCCGTTACCGAAGTACACAGCAATTTCGTTATTTGAGTGTAATATTTGAAGTATCCATGCCATAAACTTTCGGAATAACCCGGCATTTATTTTTTCCGACCTTTTTTTTGTAAAATTACAGTATTCTACCATAACCCAGGTCAAAAAATCGATATCGGGTTATGGAGAGACAGGGATGACTTAAGTGGTTCAACTTAAATTAGATTTTCAAATAACTGTCGTGTAACCAAAAATACTGTACGCAAAACTGCAAAACTTGCAAAGTTGAGGGCGAACTGGCAAAGAAGGTGGCATAAGTCTCATAAACTTACTTTTCAAGTTGGTTTGTGCATTCTTCAAACTTGGAAATAGTCTTGTTTAAAGTTTTTTCATGGAATTCGGAATTTTTATGAAATTAAATGTTTTTTTGCAACAAACAAAAAAAAGCAGCAAAAGCTATCTTATACAAAACAATTGAAAAGCATCATTTTTTTTCTTATTTCATCACTGTTTAATAAATTTTGTATCCGGAGAAAGACATTTATGAGCTTAGCGTGCTAAGCGCCATTTTTTGTTTATGTTTGTTAAATTGCAACGGTTTAATAAAAAACGAGAAAGTGAATTATAAGCCTAATAAGTGCTTCTGATAGCATCGACATTCAAAAAACAACTGTTCCCAAATGCATGTCAGAAAAAAGGTGTTTATCCAACGATTATCCACCTGGATATTTCCATATTGTTTGGTAGGAAAGAGTGAACTAAAAAAACGTTTTTGAAAAAGTTTTTTATGCCGTATTTCATATTTTGCTATTATAGTCGTCGCTAATTCTACTTCGACCAATTTCGCTCTTAGTTCTGTGCAAATGACACCAGACGCGATTTTGAGTACGAAAATCCTCTGTTTTAGAATACGTACGTAATACTGCGTCAGGGTTACCTTTGCGAATCGGCCAAGAAGTAAAGTTGGCGAAGACTATACATACATGAAAAATCGTCAGATAACCGAATACACCAATTTGTAAATTTTTTTAACCACATGCTTAAACAAAAATAAGTATTACATTCTCAAAGGGATTATCCAGAGCATTGTTATGCTACAGTACCCCAAAGTAATAAAAAACCAACATGGCACTACCTACAACCAGTTTTTTTATGCAATTTCCTATATTTTACGGCAGTTATTTAGCGTATGGTTTGAAAATCCGCGAAGAAAATTTTGGCAACGTGCCAGCTTGCCGATTTGCGCACACGTTTCTATAAACACCGCAACGTCGGCTCTGCGAATGGCCCGTTGGCTCAAAGCCGTTGGGACAACATTTTTCACTTATTCATCATAAAAAAAACTTTTTTGTGGGATGCTTACATAAAAAATGGTTATGTTAACCTGAAATTATAAAATAAAAAATCAAGTAAAACAAACTTGCAAAATGCCCCCTGACGGTCCCTTTAATTGGACAAGGAACTGCGATTTTTACCTCATAAGTTTTCTCCATCAAATAAACCATAGTTTCAGCTATGTGTTGTAAACGATCGTTGTACTCATGAACATCTTTTTCCTTTAAATATCTAAAATTTAAAAAAAAACTGTAAAGTTTTATTTTATGAAACCTATTAAATGCAGCAGATTGGGCTACATTTTCCAATTGTATCAGCTCTTTTTCGATGTTTATCTTAATTTTAACTTTTAATTTAAAACACTTAAAAATACATTTTTGTTTATATTATGAAGATAGTCTGAAACAGCTTCAGTGCAGTTATGATAATTTCGGTGATTTCTAGACAACTCCTTAAGGAACTTAACGGCACTAAGGTCTTTAGGGTGACACCTTAAAAAATAAAATTTTTAACTTTTTTGTGAAACTTTACAAAGCATGTGAACTGCTTGAATTGAATTGTGTGTTTTTCAGAAAATTTTGCATCTAAATGAAGTCATACAGCAAAGTAAAAAATTTTAAAACCTCACTCGATTTGTTAAGGTTTGCAATAAAGTTATTGTAAAATTTCAACTGAAAAGGCTTTAACATTTCGGTCATTTCTTTTTTTCTCCGATTTTGGTAGAAATTTTCGGCGTTTTTAGTAGGACACACATGTTTGTAGAAGTTTTGGCATGGAGAGACCGATAAATCTAGGTATCTGAAAATGGACAGAGTAAAATAATAATAAGTATTGAATAGGTACAAAAACTGAACAAAAACTTGGATCATATTATAGTCGCCAATGCTACTTCGCCCAATTTTGCTCTTAGCGATGTGCAAATGATACCAGACGCGAATTTTCGTACGAAAATCCTCTGTTTTAGAATACGTACGCAACACTGCGTCAGGGTTACATTTGCGAATCGGCCAAGAAGTAAAATTGGCGAAGACTGTAAAATTTGGTGACTGAAAGATCCTAAACATTAATTTTTTTAATCGGGTAATGAACACCTGGTACAATTTAATTAAAATACTTAAAAAAAAACCTACTTGTTTGTGTAGTCAATAAAAAAATCATCCGCTAAAGCGTAAAAAACAAGCAACAAAAAAGCCAACAGCATTTAAAATACAAAATAAAGACGGCTCAACATGCGACTTGAATTTTAATAACGCGTTGCCTTGAATACATACATTTTTATGCGAAATCAATTGGCTGATGGTGGTTTGAATGAACCCCTAGTTTGACTGCAGCAATATTTCAAAAAGCAAGATTATGTCTCTGTCTCTCTGTCTCTCTGTCTCTCTGTCTCTCTGTCTCTCTGTCTCTCTGTCTCTCTGTCTCTCTGTCTCTCTGTCTCTCTGTCTCTCTGTCTCTCTGTCTCTCTGTCTCTCTGTCTCTCTGTCTCTCTGTCTCTCTGTCTCTCTGTCTCTCTGTCTCTTTGTCTCTCTGTCTCTCTGTTTCTCTGTCTCTCTGTCTCTCTGTCTCTCTGTCTCTCTGTCTCTCTGTTTCTCTGTCTCTCTGTCTCTCTGTCACTCTGTCTCTCTGTCTCTCTGTCTCTCTGTCACTCTGTCTCTCTGTCTCTCTGTCTCTCTGTCTCTCTGTCTCTCTGTCTCTCTGTCTCTCTGTCTCTCTGTCTCTCTGTCTCTCTGTCTCTTTGTCTCTCTGTCTCTCTGTTTCTCTGTCTCTCTGTCTCTCTGTCTCTCTGTCTCTCTGTCTCTCTGTTTCTCTGTCTCTCTGTCTCTCTGTCACTCTGTCTCTCTGTCTCTCTGTCTCTCTGTCACTCTGTCTCTCTGTCTCTCTGTCTCTCTGTCTCTCTGTCTCTCTGTCTCTCTGTCTCTCTGTCTCTCTGTCTCTCTGTCTCTCTGTCTCTCTGTCTCTCTGTCTCTCTGTTTCTCTGTCTCTCTGCCTCTCTGTCTCTCTGTCTCTCTGTCTCTCTGTCTCTCTGTCTCTCTGTCTCTCTGTCTCTCTGTCTCTCTGTCTCTCTGTCTCTCTGTCTCTCTGTCTCTCTGTCTCTCTGTCTCTCTGTCTCTCTGTCTTTCTGTCTCTCTGTCTCTCTCTTTCTCTGCGTCTAACCCTCTTTGTAATGTTCCATGTGTCTGAGTATGTGAAGCTCTCATTTGTCTAGTTTTTCTCTAGTCCTTTGTGTTTCTGGGTCTCTCACTCACCAAAGGCTCAGGCACAGTCTCTCTTTCTCTCTCTCTTTCCCTCTCTCGTCACCCATTTTCCGTCCTCTTTGGTTATTCTCTGGGATGTGTATCTCGTCTTAGAAAACTTTTCAATAATAAATTGTAAAAGTAAAACTTGTGTTCCAATTAGCCCTTTATTCCCAAACCCTCTTGCTTCACGGACGAGTACAAAACGCCATTTTCTTAGTGCAGTTCCCATTTTTGAATCCGTGTTTCACACAACACTTGACAACTTGCGGGTGGTTTCCACAAAATTTGTTACAGGCTGGAATCTGCTGACGAACCGGAGGGGGAAGCATAGCTTAATATTATTTTTCCTTAATTTTTCAAGAAAAAATCTACCTTCGGCCATCTGGAGTTGAACAAGGCAAAAAATAAAAAGGAGGAAAAGACGAGGAAACATTCGTGTGTTGTTGTATTAAATTTTGCTCTATAGTTTTTATAGCGAAGGAAAAACGTAAACAATTGGGATCAGCATGATAAAAACTTGTTTTATTTAGGAAAACAAATATTTATATTATTTGACTGCAAAATAACAAACAAACAGCTTTTTGTTTTTGTTGCAAAAGTCGCAAGATTTGTGTTTCTACAACTCGGCAACCAGTAGATATGATAGTTAGTGCCATAAATCAATCAATAAATCGATTGTTTGTTGGGCTATTTTAATTTTCAATGGAACAAATGATAAAATTCTGATTCATTGGGAACAAAGAATGCAGCATGAAAATGGATAAATCGATATTTTGTGAGGCTTCCGCAAATTATACTCCTCGCCCACGGACTTTTCCTAAAGTTTCGATGACCTGCACATCTTACGCGCAAAATAGTGTGCAAGTCGCGGAGACGCAGACAAAAAGCCGCTTGTTTCCCGCTGCCGGCTAGGAAAGCTCGCTGGGCGACGAGTATAAAGGGACCATTAGGGAGGTTTTTTCCTGACTTTGGGAGGAAAGCGTGAATCTCTCGCCGGGAGACGCAGACGACGAGAGCACCATGCAGCCGCCGCTTTTAAATTACTTGAAAAGCTTTTTTAACCTTAAAAAAAGTAATTGCAAATTGTATTGTTCCAATTTTCAAACTAAAAAATATATTAGAAAATAATAATAGACAGCGAATGTCGGCTCTTTGAAAATTGGACAAGAGTCAGGTCTGTTAAACGACGGGCAGTGGTATTTTGGCCAAAAAAAAACGTTCGCTGGAGCCCGTTGGGATAAATTGTTTTCGGTAGAAATATTAAAACATGTGCTTTTAATTCATTAATCATTATTGTTTATGACATTGATGTAATTGAATAAATTACATAAAATAAGCATTAAAGACCCCTGATGGTCCCTTTAAAAGGAAAAAATAGCATGAACAACCGTTTTATTCACTGATCATTTTGTGGTGGAGGGACGTCGTTCAAACGACATTCAGCCTTTCCAGCGTTGCACATTCCCGTGTCAAAACCAGCAATGATGCAGCACTCGCCCACAGTGCCCAAGGCGTTTTTGGCACAACGGAAATCGCAGGGAGGGATTTTAACATTAGCCAAAGGATTGTCCCGAGGGGGGAGAAGGTCCGGAGGAGGAAGAGCTGAAATTTTTTGAATTTTCCTATAATTTGTTACACTTTTACCGATTGATGTTGTTATGATAAACGCAGTGATGAGAAAGAGGGTTGGGAATATCATCTCTGAAAAAAATGATTTTCCGAAACCAACTACGAAATATTAAAAAAAAATCTTGAAAAAGATGTGAGATAGTATATAAAATAGATAAAAACATGTTTGTGAATTAAGAAAAAATCTACTTAAAGCTACAAGAAAACGAGTTTTAAAATGTAACTTTTCTGTGACCTACGTTTAACAGATCGCTGCAGGACCAGCATATAGCTGTCGCATGAAAAACATTCATCTGACTTCAAAAAACCAAACTGAAAATCATGTCGGAAATTTAAAAACTTTTTTGGAAAAAAACCTTGTTTGAAAACATAAAAAGGTTTTTTATGCTTTGCTTCAATATTGTGTAAATCGGTTTTCGTAGCATAGATGTATAAACATGGAAAAATCAAAGAACAACAGCGAAACAGTTAAACGATTCCAAATTTTTGTGAAAATTGTTTTCTCTGAAATGCATTCATTTTAAAATAAAACGTAAAAACGTAGCTCTCATAGAATTTTTTTGCTATTTAGTCGAAAATGGCTTTTTTCCTCCGTAAATATAAAACTTGGAGATAAAAATACTGCAAAAAATGGGCGAAAACAAAAAATTCATTTTTTTGAGCAAATAAAAGAAGATGAAATATGATATAGTCTGTTTCCAAGCGACGGTCGTCGACGTTGGGGCAATCTTAAAAAAAAATGATATGTATTTAATCAAGTTTGAATTGAAACGCTTCTCAATGAAGAAAATTTTAAGAATTCTACAAAACATTCAGTTGCTCAAAAATGTTTAAAAAAAAAAGAAAGGCCACAACAAAACAATTGACCGTTATGTTGAGTGGTTGCAGGAAATCTCTTTAACAAATTCTTTCGTTTTGTTAAGAAAACCGCAAAATTTTCAGCGAAACACGAAAAAATGAGGAATAGTTTCGATCTGGTACCTCACAGCTCTTTAAATGAATTTTTCGTTAACGCATTTTTTTTTTTTATCGAAGTTTTACCAAATTTTACCGGGTAACACCATTTGAAAGAATAAAAGCTTTTGTTTTTGATATTCAGTCACCAGAAAACTGAAACATTTTACAAAGGTTCTATTGTTTGTAACAAATTCGCTGAAACATTCACTTCAAGTTTAACAAGAACTGTTTTTATTGTACATGTTGAAAAAAACAAGTAGATAAGTGGATTTTTCCCAAAGCGCCTTTTTGAAAAAAAAATTCAAGTGTAGTAAAAAAAAAAACACTTTGTTTAATGTTTTCTGGTGGTAATATTAATGTTATAAGCAAAAATTGTGCTTACAAAACATAAAATAATTCGCTGTTGTGAAATATAATTTCACAACAGCGTATTGTTCCCTGGGGATGCAATTTTTTTTTGTTTTATGAAATGTTGTTATTACGAAAAAAGACCATTTAAATCATCAGTGATATTTTTTTTTTAGCTAAAATGTCTTATTGTCCTTGAAACAGGAAAAGTGAGGAAATTGTTTCGATCTGGTGAAAAAAACGGCCTTGCGCCTCTTTAAAACAAGGAAAACCAAGGGCGAGCGAAAATCAAGGGTACTTTTCAGGCCAAACCGAAGGTCGTGATTTTTTTGGCGTTTCAAAATTGCGTCAAAAAATGTAATCAAACAAAAATGGACAATTTTTGTTTCAAAATTTGAAAAAAATTGTTTTTAACCTGAAGGTTTCTTGGGTTTTCAATATGCGATAGTGTTAAGGCAAAATAATGTGCAAGCCACTTATAGTCTGTTTCCAAATAAAGGTCGGTGACTTTTGAGCAGCTTTGTTATTTTGCTCCTTTTTAACCACTAAAGATTTGAAACATTGATGTAAATTGAAACAAAATATGCGAAAAAGCATTGTAAAAGTGGAGTGCGCAGAAAAATAAGAAATCGCGGCGGGACCTAATGTACCATCCTTTAACCAAGGCGGTGCCGTTTTTCGGAAACACACTATAGAAAAAACTTATTTTTTTCTAGAAAGCTAACGTGAATGTTATAAAGTTATAAAACATTTAGAATATGCCAAATGAACACTACGCTGAGAAAAAGAGAGCGAAACTTTCTGTTTTGACCCCGTTACACAGATATAGAACCTGATTACTTTCGATTGCGTACTGTGAAACGAATGTAATCGTGCGGCAAAGGAATTGTAACATTGACTCAAATGGAAAAAATTGGCTTCTCAAAAAAAGAAACCAAAACAAAAATATTTTGCCCAAAATTTTCCGCTTTCGAGATGTATTGTTTCAAAATACACATAAAAAGAAAAGGTTTACATCCTTTTGAAAAGAACAACATAAAAGAAAAACTCGTTTTCATCAAGTCTCGTTTAAGCTTTATTACATCATGATTCTGTGTAAATTACCATTACTTCGCTATTATCATTTGAATTGTGCAAACGGCACAATGCTGAATTGAGTGATTTTAACTTTAGGCAAAATGTATGCCAATTTTGTGAAACACAGATGTAATCTTTTCATGTATCAAAGGAAAAACGGCTTTCCTAGCCATTGCACGTTTTTTTTTGGCAGAAAAAACGACTTTTTAATAGCTTTTTTGAAGCGTTCGATTAATGTGCTTTCGGCTAAAAGTTTTCCAAATAATGTTGTAATTTTCGTTATACTAGTCAGATAAAACAACCTATAGCAGGCACACCAATTAAAAAATCTAGAAGGCTAATAGGATTGACTATAGTGTGTTTCCAAAAAACGGTACCGGTTTTGGCCAAAACACTCAACGGATGGTACATTAGGTCCCGCCGCGATCGCTTTCTTGTCTGCGCACTCCTCTGTTACTGTGCTATTTTTTTATTTCTTTTCACATGAATGTTTTAATTAGTCAGTGGCTAAAAGGAGCCAAATATCAAAGCCGCTAAAATTTCGCCAACCTTTATTTGGAAACAGACTATACTTTCGATTGCGTCAGGAAAACGGCAACGAGTTTTCGTTAGACCTGGGAACATTCTGGGCTGAGAAACGGGCCGGCCCGGACATACTAGATAAGACCACCTATGCAATCAACAACATTGTGCAGCCACCACATCGCATCGGTATAGCTCTTGAAAATTTTGGTCATAAGTGAAACATTTGTTTGTGCCAATTATGGAAATTTTTAAAGAATTGAGTAGATAAAATGGTAATACTCCATTTCCAACGAATGGGCAAGGATTTTCACAATTTTTAAAGGACTAGGTACCTTTAGTCCTGCAACGATATTTGTAAAATGTCTGCACACTCCGCTTTTGCAATGCTCCTTCGTTTATTATATCTCTGTTCACTTCAATGTTTCAAACACTTTTTGGTTAAATACGTGCCATTTTTAAAGATTGCCCGAAAGTCGAACATCGTCCCTTGGAAACAGACTATAGTATACATGTTCACATTAAAAATACAGTACATTAAAAATACAGTATTTTTAGAAAAAAAATGTAATGGACCGTCAATGTCTTTAAAATTAACCATAAAATAAACGGATTTAGATTCCGTCGGTGGAAATTGTATCTATTCTCAGATTCGGTTCAAATTTTGTCATTAACCTTCCTAGTGCCTGAATACGAAAGCTAACAGCAGAGAAAAAAAATCAACGTATTGATTTAATCGATTGGGGTTTGGCTGGCGCGAAAAGCCGAAGATTACCCGGCGCTATCAGAGTTTGCAGAGAATCAGAGAGTTTGGTACGTTTGTCAATAAAAGCAAATAGCACATAAAAAAGTTCTTCAGAGGAAATATTATAGTTATTCTTCAAAAACTATTTTTTCACTACTCACAAAATTCTTGCCTAATTATTGTAACACAGAAGTAAGTTTCACGTATATTTCGTACTTTTTATTCGCCAAATCCTCTAATTTTTACATAATAAGGGATGACTTTCTTTAGAAATCACATAAAGTCTTCGCCAATTTTACTTCTAGGCCGATTTGCAAATGCAACCCTGACGCAGTATTGCGTATGTATCCGAAACACAGGATTTTCGTACGCAAATTAGCGTCTTGTGTCATTTGCATAGAGTTAAGAGCGAAATTGGGCGAAGTAGCATTGGCGACTATAATATGATCCAAGTTTTTGTTCAGTTTTTGTACCTATTCAATACTTATTATTATTTTACTCTGTCCATTTTCAGATACCTAGATTTATCGGTCTCTCCATGCCAAAACTTCTACAAACATGTGTGTCCTACTAAAAACGCCGAAAATTTCTACCAAAATCGGAGAAAAAAAGAAATGACCGAAATGTTAAAGCCTTTTCAGTTGAAATTTTACAATAACTTTATTGCAAACCTTAACAAATCGAGTGAGGTTTTAAAATTTTTTACTTTGCTGTATGACTTCATTTAGATGCAAAATTTTCTGAAAAACACACAATTCAATTCAAGCAGTTCACATGCTTTGTAAAGTTTCACAAAAAAGTTAAAAATTTTATTTTTTAAGGTGTCACCCTAAAGACCTTAGTGCCGTTAAGTTCCTTAAGGAGTTGTCTAGAAATCACCGAAATTATCATAACTGCACTGAAGCTGTTTCAGACTATCTTCATAATATAAACAAAAATGTATTTTTAAGTGTTTTAAATTAAAAGTTAAAATTAAGATAAACATCGAAAAAGAGCTGATACAATTGGAAAATGTAGCCCAATCTGCTGCATTTAATAGGTTTCATAAAATAAAACTTTACAGTTTTTTTTTAAATTTTAGATATTTAAAGGAAAAAGATGTTCATGAGTACAACGATCGTTTACAACACATAGCTGAAACTATGGTTTATTTGATGGAGAAAACTTATGAGGTAAAAATCGCAGTTCCTTGTCCAATTAAAGGGACCGTCAGGGGGCATTCTCTGTCTCTCTGTCTCTCTGTCTCTCTGTCTCTCTGTCTCTCTGTCTCTCTGTTTCTCTGTCTCTCTGTCTCTCTGTCTCTCTGTCTCTCTGTCTCTCTGTTTCTCTGTCTCTCTGTCTCTCTGTCACTCTGTCTCTCTGTCTCTCTGTCTCTCTGTCACTCTGTCTCTCTGTCTCTCTGTCTCTCTGTCTCTCTGTCTCTCTGTCTCTCTGTCTCTCAGTCTCTCTGTCTCTCTGTCTCTCTGTCTCTCTGTCTCTCTGTCTCTCTGTCTCTCTGTCTCTCTGTCTCTCTGTCTCTCTGTCTCTCTGTCTCTCTGTCTCTCTGTCTCTCTGTCTCTCTGTCTCTCTGTCTCTCTGTCTCTCTGTCTCTCTGTCTCTCTGTCTCTCTGTCTCTCTGTCTCTCTGTCTCTCTGTCTCTCTGTCTCTCTGTCTCTCTGTCTCTCTGTCTCTCTGTCTCGCTATATCTTTGTGATTCAAATACTACACATTTTCTAGGCAACAACTGGAAAATTCTGAAATGACTCTGGAGAAGCTAAACAAGAAAAAGGATAAAAAACCGTCTCTGTGCAAGCGTTTCCTCACCAAAACCAAAAAAATCGTCATTGGCAAGAAATTCATTGATTGATATTTTTCCAAAAAATGCCCATCGCAGCATTTTCAATTCAAATTTCCACAAACACGTTGTGTATTTATAACTTAAAAATTGTGTGTGTGTGGTTTTTAAAGGAAATGTTGGATGTGTTACCTCTTTTTGCTCCTCGATTTTGTACTTTGAAATAATAAAGTGGAAATGAGGAGAAACTTGAAAGTCATTCCTTGAAATATATGCGTTTTTTTGAAACATGGATGCTTGTAATACAACCCAGTTAGGACTTCGGCCCAATCGACCTTCTATATCATGGGTCTTCCTTAACCGAATCGGCTGAACTTTGGATATGCTTGTAATTATAGTTAAACAAGTGGGTAACGGAAAATTCATCTCGTGGGTCCCGCCACGAAGTGCTGCACATAAATTGCAAACAATATATGTCTCGTTTCCCAATCGACGGATTTTGCTTTACGTTTGATAACGGAGGGTTAGACAATGCAAACCGAATCAATCGATAAATCGAAACCAAGAATCAATCGATAAATCGGCCTTTGAATTGGGTCCTGGCAAGAAATCGTATCTCGGTCCGTTCTTGAAGGGCTGATTTGGCTATACTTTTGATACAACCAATATATAAATCGATTTATTGGTTGGGTTCTGACACGAAAAGTCATAACTCGGTTGTTTTCGAACCGATTTTCCTCTACTTTTGCATTTTGGAGCGTTATACAATAATAGCCGGAAAGCCAGAAAACGATCATTAAATCGATTTATTCTTTTGTAAATTGACCCGAAATATCAGATCTCGGTTCGTAATGGACCTTTCGCTCAATTTTGGTAGGTTGGAGTGTCAGAAACAAATAGCCTAAATCCCAAAAACTTCGATAAAGATTTTTTAATGGGCGTTCTGGCCGCTAAATGTAGTTTTTCTTTCCACTGTGCGACTTTGTTTAGGTGTGCAATTTTGGAGCAGGCAACCTTGGCGAAGGAAGCGCATATGTACCCTGAATGCACGCGGGGGTCTGGGGAGCTTAACCCCCCCCCCCCCAGCTAGGGCGTGTCGCGCCTTAGTTCTTTCATTTTTGATTGCTATAATTTTTTGTAAACGCGCATCTTATATTTACAATGCGAAAAAATTCTAATCTTATAAAAACCACAAAACATTTAGGTCAAAACATAAAATTTTCAAGAAGATTTTGGAACTTTTCGAACATCGTTGCCAAAATGTTTCATGAATTTATTTTCCAGTGAAAACAATCTCAAGTGAAGAATGCGCAAAGTAAGCCTGAAGAACTAGGGTTGCATAAAAGAGGATGTTTCAATCAAACCACAAAACATTCAGTTGCTTGAAAAACAAAATTTATAAAAAAACAGAAAACAATAAAGTATGCAAAATCATCCGTTTTCAAAGCTGTCCGATTTGGCGTAAACTTTTTTTTAAAGACGTGAGGGGTTTGTAGATTGGGGTTCCTCAATTGAAAAAAACCCCCACAAAACACCTGTTTTAAGGATTTTCTTCTTTGAAGTTCTAATGAAGGACATCACATATTTTTCTTAGAAAATAACAAAAAATCCTATTCAACACAATTGTGCCTGGAATACTAGGTTTCACAAAAGAAGATTTATTAACAAAACAATAAAGCATTCAGTTGCTTGAAATAAATACAATATATAAAACAATATAATTAAGAAAACCCACATTCAAACAATAATAATTTACAATTTTTTTCAGCTTTCTTTTTAATCTGTCCGACTTAGCTGTCACGTCGACTGAGTATTCTATGAACAACCCATCAAAAACTCTATAACAACAGAAAATCATTGGGTCAACGAATTAACCTCAAAAGTTCACCAATTTGGCTTCTACGCAGTCTGATGGTTGTATGATCAAAACTCGAAGCACAACATCGATTTCAATAGTTTATCCCAACTATTTTAATTATTTTACATTAAAGCGACCATAAAGGGGGTTTTTCACGCTCATGCAAATCATATGCTAATGAGGACTTGGCAAGCATTCTGTGAACAACCGTTTCCTGGAGCGGTGTTGGAAAATAACATTTCAATTGGAATGGCGCAATTAGCATACGGCTCATTTCCGTTTTGAAAAGCAGGCTTTTGGTCCCTTTAAATTAGGTGAGCAGACAGAAATAGGCGAGCAACATCGTGAAACGTTGTTTTTTTTTTTTAGCATTTCGGGCTAACCCGCTGCGGGCGTACATATAGTCTGTTTCCAAATAAAGGTCGGCGTTTTGAGCGGCCTTGATCCTGAGATTTTAATCACTGACGATTTGAAACATTGATGTGAATAGAAAGAAAATAAGCGAAAAAGCACTGTAAAAGTGGAGTGCGCAGACAATTAGAATATCGCGGCGGGACCTAATGTACCATCCATTAAGGGTTTTGGTCACAATCTGTGCCGTTTTTTGGAAACACACTATATACGTTTCGGAAAGGCGTTCACACGCAATAGAAAAATAATAAACTAGGAACTGTTTTTTTTCGATGGTGGCCTCCTCGATTTCAAAACACCACGAGTGCTTTTCCCAATCCAAATAAAACAATAACCCATTGTTATGCACTTTCGCTTTCTTTTTTTTGTAAATAACGCTTTCACGTGCTTCGCGCTCAATTTGATTTGGCTTTTAAAGGGACCGTTAGGGGCCTTTTCCGAGTTTGTTTTATTTGATTATTCTTATTTCATTATTTCCGGTTTTCATAACCATTTTTTATGTACGAATCCGATAAAAAAAAGTAATTTAATGAGGAATAAGTGGAACATTTTGTCCCATCGGCTGTCAGCCAACGGGCCATTCGCAGATCCGAAGTCGCGTTGTTTACCGAAAAGGGTGCGCAAATCGGCAAGCTGGCACTTTGCAAAATTTTTTTTTGTAGATTGTCAAGCATGGTTATAATTTTAGCTCTAAAAGTGTATTTTAATCGTTTTTCACTTTTTATACTATTTAAAATAATCACACGCTAAATAACTGCCGTAAAACAAATGAAAATAGATAAAAATATAGCTAGTAGCCAAGAATGCAGAGGAAAAACGGTCTCAACGGCGTTTCTCGTCCTGTCTGCGTCTCTAAGCGAGAGATTCGATCCTCGCGGCCAAATCATTTCAACAAACAAGCGGTAGATCGTAATCGTAGGTAGTACCACGTTGGTTTTATTAACGTGGGGTACTGAAGCATAGAAAGATCCCTGACAGTCTGAATTTTACTTGCAATCAGTTAAAAATTTATTTCGACAACTTTTTTTGGTTCGAATAATTGAATTTTTTCAGGTTAATGTTCGCCTGTGACATCGAAGTGTTTTGCGAAAAATGCGGTGAGGCGGAAATTATCTCCGCTGGTAATTGGAATACTAGATGTAGAAATTCCCCTTGCTACAACGATTGCACAGATTTGATCTTGGCTCCAACTCCAGTTGGGAAAAAGTAAATTAATTATATTTTTATTAAAAAAATTCAGGTACGTTATAATAAAATGCAAGGAGACAATTATCGATTGTGTGAACGAGAACGACCTATTGATTACATGCAAGTGCTGCGAAAAGTCTGTGGAATTTGCAGTCGGTTGGTTTTTTGTTTTTATTAAATGCTAATTTTCACTTTTTAACGTTTTTTGTTGTTGGGAATTTTGAATTTTTGAACTCAATCCCTGTGTTTTAGATTCAATGGTAATGAAAATCAAAAATGAGCAGAAAGTTTATGGAGCAACAGAAGCTACGGCTTATATAAGAAGACGTTGTAAAGAAATGAAGGAAATAAGGTTAGAAAATGATAAAAATTACTCATTTTTTATTGATTTTTAAGGAAAAAGTTGCGTATAATCGATTTGGAGCTTGAGAAAATGAATGTAAAGCTGAGTGATGTAAAACCGTTAGAATCGCCAAAACAGTTTGAAGAATGTAAGTTTTTGTGCGTTTGCGTGTGCGTGTGCGTGAGTAAGTGAATGGGTAAGAGCGTAAGTGAATTTCTTTCGTTTTAGTGAACATCTGGGATCCTTTCACTACTTTTTGCGACACTTGCGGAACCAAAATAATAATTGCCTCAGGCGCAATTGGCGCATCCTGTGAAAACGAGAAATGCAACGGAGTAGCTCATCGCGGCTCCAAAACAATGCTCCGCCCTCTTCCAAGTCATCTGAAGTAAGCTATATTTCAGTTTAACACATTTTTGAATTACAGGTACATTTTTGTGAATTGCCCATGTATGGAGCTCAAAGGAACAGTCTTCAGCGGGCGATGCCGGCGTCGCAAAAGGGAGGCCATTTTCACATCATGTTGTTTTTGCAAGGAACAATACGCCGTTGGTGAGTCTTTTTTTTATATTTTTTATAACAATTAGCAAGAATTTTTATATATTTTTTTAAATACTTATTTTTAGATACTGTTGCTGCTTTGGTTACGAGTAACCAACCCATTTTTTTGTGTGTACCTGCTGATGGATTTATCAGACGAATGTGCACGGAGATTGCTGAGAAAAGGTTAGGTTAAGAAGTGATTTCTGATCATTTTGTTTTGAATGGAGGCCAAACGAATAGAATATTCTAATATTAAAAACTTGAAACAAATAAAGTACTGTAGCCCAAAACTTCGATGTCGATGTGGATGGTTCCATATCTCACTTCAATGTGAATCAAATTATAAACCGCCATTGAGAAAAAGTTAGGTAATTTCATTACAAAAAAGTTTGTAATTGAGGTGAAACAGTTTTGGACGAGGTGTGTTCTACAATGTTTTGGTCCAAACAGATAAAATATAGCCAAAATTCTACAAATCGCATGAAGTATGACTAAAGGCACTTATGCGTTTTAGCGGCTTGATAAGCTAAAATGTCTTTCTGAAAAGATAGTCTTTTTTTTTTGCTTTAACCTTAATTGCAAACTTTTTTTTATAATGAAAGTATCAGATTTTGTCTAATTGACGGTTTTTAATTTGGTTCACGTTGAAGTGAGATATAGAAACACTTTGACGACATGGATATTTTGAGCTACAGTAACCCAAAAAGCCAAAAATCGGTTTGAGCCGCATTACTTGATCATATGAAAGATTTTTTTGTATCAGGTAATACGGAAGCAAAAAAATCTTCTATGTCAGAAGTGTCTCTTCGTGTCTTAAGACGCAATATTTCTTTGGATCGACTTTGCCGCGATCCTGTGAAAATTTTTTTTGAAGTTGAAACTTTGAAAAACAGTTGTTTAGAATCAGAAAAGTCCCATCGCGGCTAATTTTGAATTTAATACCTTGAGGTCCTTAAGGAAAGAGAAAAAATAAATTGACCTACCAAAAGTGAAAAGTTTCCTGATCAAATTGATGAAAAATTTCAGTTTCAAAGTCGATTTTCGCCATGATGGTCACCGATTTTCCTAGACTTCAATATTGAAAAAGATGCAGAAAATATGAATTTTTGCAGCCCTTATAGGACAAAGGTCGAAAAATGCGAAAAACTGCAATTTCACACTCAATTTCCTACTTTTTGAGGTTTTCTGGGTTCTTTGCGAAAGTACACAAACATTTCACTATTTTAAGGGGAAATATTTGGTGTATTCACAGATGAAGCTATTGGGAAATTTCCACTTCGTAAGATTTCCACCACTTTTGTAAAAATCTCGTTAGGCGATCGGTGGACCTTATTCCGTAAAGTACTACACTTTTATTTTGAACGTCTTGGGTAATTTTTGGTTTTTTTTTTGGAGTTTAGAGTGTAAGTTACCTAATTGTTTTATTGTATTTTCTATATTGTTGCTTTTTTAAAGATCAGAAGCGTTGAGTTTGAAGCGAGATACGCATTGTGAACCTTAATGTTTTTAAGGGCCCTAAGGTAATAACATTCAAAATTACACGAAGAATTGGGACTTTTCAGGTCATTACCAATAAATTTTCACCGTTTCACCTCAATCCAATTTTAGTAGGATTGTCCCTTTTCCAAAAATAGCTCGAACAATAGGAAAAATACGCCTAGGGGATTTTAAAAATCTTTTCACGCCATTTTTATTAGACTCAAATGTTTCGCCGAAAAATCTTAACGATTTCAAAATTATGATGCTTTAATAATTCGATGGTTTAAGTAAATAATACAAGTTTTGTAAATCAAAGTGAAAAGTCAATTTTTAACCTACAAATTAAAAACTCCTTTTAACACTTTTTAGGAACCTTAAAAAAGTCTCTAATTCACAAAATTTTCAGAGAAAAACTTGAAGCCGCTGAAGCGCTATTGGAAGAATTGAGTATGAAAAGGAAGAAAAAGGAAAATTCGCTGGTTAAGCGGATCTTTTCGAAAGCTAACAAATCTTTGACCGGCGAATAACCTCTTCCAGCCTTTTTTGAAATTTCTCATCAATGAATGAATCAAAAATTTCATTTGTATTATTGTATGTGATAAGTTTTCCGCTTATGTTAAAATGAACGTTAAAATAAAAGTTTCATTTTGAGTGTGTGAGTGTGTGTGTGTGTGTGTGTGTGTGTGTGTGTGTGTGTGTGTGTGTGTGTGTGTGTGTGTGTGTGTGTGTGTGTGTGTGTGTGTGTGTGTGTGTGTGTGTGTGTGTGTGGCTGACTGTTGTCTCCAACATTCCCAAGATAAATCGATAGAAAAATCAGGGTCGTTCAATAATTTGCAAATGAATTTTAAAAAATTTTTTTATAACATGTCTCAAAAAAGTGAAGATTGGAGTTGGAGCTTCAGTTACAATTACAGTAACAACTGCTAAAGCATGAAATTGTTGTAAAAAAACGCCGAAATATTAGCTACAAACCTCTAAACGCTCAAATTATTTTTTGTTTGTTTTCTGAAATGTCTCGTTCTGAGGCAATTTTCTGTCCGCGTCAACGTTGTGGCAAGCTGTCGAAAATTAGAAAAAAGAATTCGGTGGTTTCTAACAAAACATTTAGGCCTGAAAGCCAACTACAGCAGTCCGATCAAAATCGATAATTCATTTTGAGGGTTTTTTTTCATGTTAGCATGTGTTGGCCAAATAGAAGCAAAGCAAGATTTTTCTTAAGATTTTGTGTTTTTTTGGAGATGACATATCATTTTTTCTTCGCAAAAGAAAAATGGCCTGAAGGGATAACAAAATTGAAAAAAAGAGGAGTAAAATCAAATAGTTGAAACATATGTTTCATATCGGCAGCAAATAATTAAACACTTTAGAATAGTGTTTCGTCGTTGAGTGTGTTAGAATGACAAAATAAAAGTGAGAATATCGAATCCTGACCTAAGAATATCGAAAAATAATTTTAGTAGCGTTTGCGGTGCCTTTCATAAATTTAAAAACATGTATTGTAACATTGAAACAAAGTTTATGTTTTACCATTGTTATTGCGCGCAGCGCAAAGCGCTTTGCGGTGGTTTGGTTCCTCGTCCAATTACTGCGGGGTCAGTTAAAACTAAATGCCTCACAGTTTCCTTCAAAATCAATATTTTTTAATTCTGAGAAAAGCATCGTTTTCAGCATCAAAAACTGCCCCGGAAACTGTTTTCAGAACTAGAAAATTATAAAATGTACCAAATGGTCTATTCTGCTGCGGGGCCCAAAACGTGTCGATGTCTTCCGTACGAGTAATACTGCCTCGCCATTTGGATAAAGCTATGGAGCTGAAATTTTGGCTACTGGCTGGAACCTGTTGCAGTTCGTGTCGCGTAGACTTTCAGCCAATTTCCTTCACTGGTTTTCTTACAGCACCCTAAAAACAGGGTCAAAAAATCGACTTTGTGCCGCCACGGTCGGAAACCTGAATGTATCTCGAAACGGAGTGTTCCATTGAAAAGAACACGCAAAGATGATCTAGAATAAGTATTCATACATGAATGGCGGATTTCCACATACATACATACACACGGTTTATTCTCTAGGGATCTACCCTGAACCGCCAGAATGAATCACTGTTGTCGACTTCAATCCCACGAAGTTGACTTGGTTGTTCCCATACTCCTTTGATTCGGCTCCAAATGCCTCCTGACCAAGTTGCTGGTACTCCTTGGGGGAAGCAGCTTCTTCTCATGGTCCTGGGACGATCGGGGAACTGTAGACGACTTCGGTGATCCATTTGGCGGATTTCCATTTTGATGAAATGGCGTCATTTTTGTTTACAAAGACAGCAGTGCAGCATGCTGTCGAAAAGGGCGCCGCCCGCAGCCGTGAGTGTGACCATTGTGGCTCAGTGGTGTACATTACGGTCTAGTACGAGGGTGATCTCGGGTTCGAATCCCAATGTAGCCATTTTTCTTTTGTTTTACTAAATCAATTAGATCGAATCAGTTTTAGGTTTTTTTCTTCAAAATAATATGGCGAACCACAAACTGACATCGATTCCCGTGCCAGAAAAAATCCAAAACTGCGCATGATCTCTCTCCTTTCCTTTTTCCCTCCGCCTCATAAAAAAGCCTATGGCGGCTAAAAAAAAATAGCCGCTATCATAAACGGCCTTCGGCCAATAAAAAAGGCGGCCCGCGGCCGCTATCGAAAACGGTCCTTGGCCAGAAATAAAGGCGGCCTACGGCTGCTATCCATGACGGCCTTCGGCCGAAAATAAAAGCGGCCTGCGGCCGCTGTCAATGACGGCCTTCGGCCAATAAACAATTGTGTGTAAATACGAAAAAAGCTGTGGCAGCTCATAGAGTGTGTAGCAACAGTATTCAAAGAATACTGATAAAAAGGGAACAATATTTGTGTGAAAAAGCGAATCGAAATTGAAAGGGTGGTTTGGTAAAGGCTGGATAAAAAGAGAACAAAAAGTGTGATCTACTTTAAATTAAATTCTTGAACATCGAAGAAGAAATCGCTTTCAAAACATATTATTTTAAATTGACAGCTATTTTGTCATAAACAAACACATAACCAAACCACCTCAGCCTTTTTCCAAAGTCACCAATATGCCTCTAACTGGCGAAAAACGTTTGTGTGTTTTCTGCAACATAATCGCAAAGTCGCAATGTTGATTCAAAGCGCTAATTTCTTGAATGATATTTGTACAAACGGGTTTTTAATAACTATTGATAGATTTTGTTTTTTAATCTTGACTTATATGGTGCGATTATTGCCAAACTTAAAACATCAAAAAAATAAAATGTCAAGAATGTTACATAATTCACTTTGCGAGGAATTTTCTAAATCAAGGAAACTGCTATTTTTAAATCTGGACAGCCATTCCAGGATTCAATACTGTCCTTCTACAAAGTATGTTTTTCAAAAGTTCTTTGTAAGTTGTGAAATTTAAATCACATAATTTCGGTGAAGGCTGAGGTGGTTTGGTTATGTGTTTGTTTCTGACAAAATAGCTGTCAATTTAAAATAATATATTTTGAAAGCGATTTCTTCTTCGATGTTCAAGAATTTAATTTAAAGTAGATCAAACTTTTTGTTCTCTTTTTATCCAGCCTTTACCAAACCACCCCTTCTATTGCGATTCGCTTTTTCACACAAATATTATATATTGTTCCTATCAGAAACAATCCACTGATTGATACCACGGCTATTTTGAGATGTTTTGGATCGATGATAGAAGTTTTTTAAACCCCGGTTGAGGTAGATGCCCTCGGGATACTTCAAAAGTCGCAAAGTGCTCCAATTTTCTAAAATGGAAACATTTTTAAGTAGGAAATACCCATTTCTAAAAAAAACCAAAACTATGATAATTAAAACATCAACCTCAAAACAGTCTAAACGATTTTTTTAAACCTTTAATTTTCTTGCCAAGAATAAAAGCGGAAAGAAACAAAGCGCGGGAAATCGGGTTCTCCGCTTTTTTCACTTTGTGCTTCCCACTGTCGTATTCAAATTGCATTTCTTCGTTTTTTATTAGTTCTTTTTTTATTAGTTCTTTTTTGGATGATAAATTCATGAACGCATTTTTGATCACTCGTAATTTGAATGCTCGGCAAAAAAAACCTCGATCGAATTAAAAAAAAAATTAATCTAATATTGATGTTTTTCCATATATATATATTTTTGTATCATTTTCATTACATTTTTGATTTAATCCATTCAATGTTATTATAAAACAACATTATGTTGTGCTCTTAAAAAAATTCGTTTTAAAATTTTTTTAAACACATTATCTACGAATTTAAACACAGCATTTTCAGAAGCGTGAAATGAAGCTTCTCTCCATTTTTATTCTATTCTTCATTACGATGTTTCTGCTTCCCTTCATCAGAGGTTTGTAAATTATAGACAAACTAGTTTTTTTTTTAAACTTTCAGCTTCTCAGGAGCCAGAAGACAACCATATTTACGAGTGTGACGGGTATTGTCTTTCTGGAAATCAATGGAGTGACGTCATCGACTGCTGTCTTCACCAAGGAAAGGACTACGGGTACTGCTGGAAAGGAATGGCCTACTGCAGCGGTTCTGACTAATTACACTTAATTGTAATAAAAAAAATTCGACACATTAACTTTGTTTTGCCTATTCTGAATTTGGTCTTATTTAACTTACCCGTCAATAATTGTTATATTAAGTAAACTTTTCATGTCGTTTTTGTTATCGATGCTCAGAAAGTGGAACAGTTGATTTCATTTTCACTGATCGAAAAAAAAGACATTGCTTCGTTTTTTCTCAACAGATAATGATGTTGGTTTCAATAATGAAATTGGTAATTCTTCGCTCCAATGATTTCTTTAGCTGTTTTCAATTATGTATAAGCCCCGTCAAAAATTGCATAATTTGGTGTTTCGGATTTTCGGTTTGTTTGAAAGTTTATTTTTTCATAAGAGTTCAAATTTTCGTCAACTAGAATCTTTTGTAGCGTAAATATTGCTATTGAAATTATAAATCACTTTCTTTCTTGTTCGAGGCCCGGGTTCACCTACCGTAACCCGGGACGAAAAATCGATAAAGATCCCAAAAATCTCCAAATGTCATATTTAGTCCAAATAACGACTTTTGACAATTGTTTTTTAGGAAAAATTTAAGAGTATGACTAATATTCCGTTTCCAACCAATGGGCAAAGATTTGGACTGAATCTTAAAGGATTTGAATCACGTAAAAACGAGACGTGAACTAAAGATTAATGTCTTTAGGATTTTGTGGTAAGGCAACCAACCACTAACCAGAGAAATGAATCTTCATTTTTGGTGAAAAATGTTTTTAAAAATAAACTGCTTTTTTTCCCAGGAGATAATAGTTCTTGCCTTTTTAAATTTTTTTTTAAGTGGACTGAAATCAGGGATCAATATGATATTTGGCAACATTTCCAAAAAAAATTTTATGGACCAAGACAGAAAATTTTGCTGAGAATTTTGCTTTGTTAAGCAATTTACATTGTCGTGTATTTACGAGTTGGAAATGGTTTGAAACCGTTTTTTTTTTGAATTTTTTCCAACAATCGTGTTATAACAATCGATATAGCTGTCTCCAAACGAGCATTGACTATTAAAAGCCGCTTTTTCTCTGCGTCATCGCTTCTCGCACACTATTTCCGCCTGAGTATCGCACGGCTGCTGCATTAAGGCCGTTTTGGCAGGGTGCACGTTTGGCGACTGCTATAGTAGACTAATAATGAGCGGGAAATGCGGTTCTCCTTTTTTTTTAAAGTTTGGCTACGCTTAGTTAAATAACTATCCTAATCTTTAATTTTTTTTTATACGAAATTGCAATTAGGAAAAAAAACAGATTATCTCTCTTTTGTCAAATGTGGATTTTTTCTTTATTCGTTACCTACCTTGCCCCTCAACAATTGGTTAATCTAGCAAATGTTTCATGTCGTTTTTGTTATTGATTGTCGCTAAATGCAGCACTTGTTTCGTTCTTGCTCGATAAATATAAAAATATGGCATTTTTTTTTCTAACGACAGATTATAGATTTTGGCGGTTATATGAAGACATTTTTTAAGTTTTCAGGGAAAACGCAGACAAATATTCTGACACTTAGTTTTTTCAAATAGATCGGAAACACTTTGTTTTCTCAAGATCGCGTCTTAAAGGAAAAAAAACTAAAACTTTCAGCCTATGTATTTGCAAACATGTATTTATTTTGTTTCGCAATATTTATTATGCAGTTGTGTTTTTTTTCTATTTTAAAAATGTTTTCATTAGATAATCTGTTTGTTGAATTTCTTTTCCATATAAAGTGGTTTTGTTGCCATTGTTTTGAACTCAATGATCACTTTTTTGGCTTTGTCGTTTATCTGTTTCTGTTCTGTTTGTTCGTACGAGGGTAAGACAATTCAAAAGCCAATATTTTTTATTATTATTTTCTATTAAGTGCATGCAGTTGACGAAGATCCTCCGGTTCTACCTCCTCTCCCCCCTCCGCCGGTTCGAAAACCGGTAGAGAATTGCAAGGATGTTTGTGATAACAGTGTAGCTCTCGATGATTGCTGTAAAAATGAGGGCTACGGCTCGGGAAGCTGTATTGTTGGAGTACCATTTTGTGACAGTGTCGACGATATTCAATAAAAGGTATAACAAAATTGAGACAAACACTTTTTTGTGTCAATATGCTGAGACGAATTGATGAATTTTCCACAAAGGAGCAACCCAACCTACGCCTCAACGCGTAAAATTTCATTGCATATATTTGCATGGCCTAAACATTGAATTAAATTTTAACAAAATCACAAATGAGGTATTTTAAATGTTACAACATACAGCTGGAATACGATACCATACTCAGGCGGCGCAACTAAATAATTAGCTTCAAAAATAAGTACTTGTACATACTATATAATTTTAAATGCTTTTTTACATAATTATAAATTATTTTGTATTTTTCGCACAAAACCCCATGAAAGCTCGAGCGCCAAATACCAAAAACATTCTTTGATTCATTTGCAAGTCTCATTCATTTTGCAGTTTTTCGCAAACTTTATTAATTTTTCATTCTACTTTTACAAAATGATATATTTTGTATTTTTTAACATTTAAGTTTGCACAAAAACCAAAACAGCAATAACTCGAACTTTTTAAGACCAAAATTTCGCTTCTGACATTTAAAAAATGACTGAATATACATGAAGATAAACTTTGCTGTTTTCAGAAACATAAGGAAAAAGGACAGAAAAAATCCAAACAAAATTACATTTATTTTTTGGGGTTTTGAGTGAAAACGGCGATATCTATAGTTGTCGTCAATGCTACTTCGCCCAATTTCGCTCTTAGCTCTTTGCAAATGACACCAGACGCGAATTTGCGTACGAAAATCCTGTGTTGAAGGAGACGTACGTAATACTGCGTCAGGGTTACATTTGCAAATCGGTCAAGAAGTAAAATTGGCAAAGACTATATAAATGTATATATATATAAAATTCAAAACTAAGATTCTCTCGCCCCAACTCATAGAGAAATTTATAAATTCATAGCTATATCATTGAAATGCATTTCATAACACAAAATAAATAGGTTTTTAATTGAAGAATGGTTTATTGATTGTTTTCGTTATCTCTGATACAGAATGCCACTCCCACCATACATTTTCCAGACGAATATTGCTTTTTTATACAACAACTGCTGACATCCGCTGTTTTTGGGCACTGTGAGTTGCAATCTTGCTCAGGAGTTCCTGGCGAAGTAATGGGGTGGAGGGGCTCGTCATCTGGTGGAAAAGCTGAAAGAACGATAAAAATTGTAAATTACGAAACAATGTTACATTGTTTGGAAACATACTGGAAATTTTTTTTAAAAATTTTACAAAAAGTTTCAATTTGATTTCGACCGTGTTTTTTTTCTAACATTTTGGTATAGTCTTCGCCAATTTTACTTCTTGGTCTATTCGCAAATATAACCCTGACGCAGTTTTGCGTACGTATCCTGAAACACAGGATTTTCGTACGCAAATTCGCGTCTGGTGTCATTTGCACAGGGCTAAGAGCGAAATTGGGCGAAGTAGCATTGGCGACAACGACATATTCTATTTTTTTTTCGGCCAAAACTGTAAAAAGTAATGTTTTCTGTAAATTTTGTTTATTTATTTTAAGGGTTTGATTAATCAACCTACCCTTAGAATAGATTTATAATGTTTATGGACGAATCAAATTTACTTTGTAAAATAAAACTGTAAATTTTATTCCATTATTTTAGGGTAAGGTTACCCAACATACCCTTAAAATCGATTTATAAACTTTATAGCAAAATAAAAATTACTATGTCAATTATAAAACAAATTATAGTCCAAATTCAAAGAAATAAAAGAGTATTTGACAAAAATTACCCGCTCGATCGCATTACCTGCGACTGATTCCGAAACTAGTGATTGAATCATAATGGGGAGCAAAAACACGACAACACACAGGATCATTGCTTGTTTTGTGTGGATTATACACGTGTTTTAAACAATAAATGTGTAAATAGAGGATTTACGAAACTCGACTGTAGACCAAAATGGACATCGCTTGATAAAGTTTGCAAAAAAACTGCAAAATGAATGAGTCTTGCAAATGAAATAAAATTTTTATTGGTAAACATTGTCATAGCGTTTGTTTGACGTTTCCAATAAATTTTTTTCTTGTTAAAGCAGAGGCTTTAAAAAATTATGCTAAAACAAAAAATCCACCAAAATTACTTCGTTCAAATGAAAACATAGTTTATACTTTGTTGTCTGCGGTTTTTCTCAATATTTCGAAAAAGTAGGGGTTCAGATTTTTTACATAAGTCAGTGTTGCGTTAATTCTTCATTCTTTTGCATATTGCTACACTCAAATGAAAACAATAACTTGTTTATTCACCAGAAGCCAAAGCCCCGCTGCGCGGGTCTTCGCCTTCTGGGTTCGGCGGCCTTCGGCCGCCTCAATCTGTGATCGCGGCATGCGGCCGCTTAGGTACGCAGCCTTCGGCTGCTCCTGTAGGCGTCCTTCGGCCGCTCATGTATACAGCCTGCGGCCGCTTTGTTCTACCCATTTCAAGGAAATGTTCCCCATGGTCGTGTTGGGGGAAATGACGTAGACACGTGGCGGACTCTGCGCAATTTCACTTGGGACACCACACACACAAAAAGACAGAGATTTAAGCGGATTGTATAGAGGGGGATAACAAAATCACTTTTTTGATCATTTTTTTCTTAAATCTGGTTTATTAGGCTCCACAACCCACAGTTGTCGAATGCAATCCCACGACGTTGTCTTGATTCCATTCTCCATTGAATCGGCTTCAATTGCTTCCTGGCCAAGTTGCTGGTACAGCTCTCCTTGGGGGAAGCAGCGTCTTCTCTGGTTCCTGGGACAGTCGAAGTACTGTAGACGACTTTTGTGTTCCATTTGGTTGGAGCTACATAATTATTATACTTATTAATATTTAAAAAAGTATGGCAGTTCATATAGGTCGAAAAACCGTTTGTTTTGAAAATGTCAGCATGGGAAGAAATTTAAAAGCACATATAGTCTATTTCCAAAGGACGGTGTTCGACTTTTAGGAATCTTTAAAATGTATTTAACCAAAAAAGATTTGAAGTTTTGAAGTAAAAAGAGATATTACAAGCGAAAGATCACTGTAAAAGGGGAGTGCGCTGAGTGTTTTCTAGGATGATTGCAGGACCAAAGGAACCTAGTCCTTTAAAATTTGTGAAAATCCTTGCCCATTCGTTGGAAATGGAGTACACGCGGGTCGGAATCGCAGACTATAGTTCATTTCCAAATGAAAAAGTAAGTGATTATTTATTTGTTTACAAGCATTAAAAGACTTGAAACAGTGAAGTAAATTGACATAGAAAGAACAAAAAAGAGTATACTACAGAAGCACCTAGACAGCTAAATCTATCGCGGTATAACCAAATATACCCAGTCGTTTAAGTTTGGGCAAATTCTTTTTTTTTTTGGAGACAATCTACAGGCAAGAAGAACTGGTAAGAAGTATAAAACGAAGATTATAACCAGATGGAGAACATTCATCTGACCTGATAAACTAAATTGAAAATAATGCCGAAAATATGAAAAACCTTTTTGAACAACAGTTTGTTCAGTTTACATAGTGAATTTGATTGATTTAGCTGACTTTGCGGCAAATTGTTAGCAAAGCAAAATTCTGAAAAAGGAAAAAAAGTTGAAAACTTTTTTCGGTTTTTTTGTTGTTTTGGTTTCTCATTTCAATCAAACAAACCGTGAGTTAAAAATTTGAAAAGCTGTTTCTAAGATACGTGGCAATTTCTAGGACACCATACTGTAAAGTCGTCGAATGAAAATGCATTATCGATTTTTGATTTGGAGAACTGCATGTTGTTGCTAATTTTTTCCTTGAATGCCTACAAATTTAGATGCCACCTCAAAAGTCCACCTCACAAGTTTAGGAGTTAATAAAATTTTTAATTTTTGTGGTTTCAATTTCGAAAATTGTTTTTTTGTTATTTTTCTCGACAACACGAAGTGTCCATAAATCAATTCCGTGTAATGTTTTTTTTGGAAACCTTAAGTAAAATGAATGTTTATCTCAGGGCACTTAACAATATTACAATTATGTATTTATTCCTTTCATCAGTTTCATTTAGCGTTGTATGACAGAAAAATAGGTTTTTTATCCGTTCGTGGTAATTCAATTATTAATTGTTTTCTTTTACTAGCCTGTGTTTTTATACTTTCACAAAAGAGTATTTTTGTTGTTGTTATTATTTTGTCATTGGTGTTGCCACCAAACCTACGCAAAATGTATTCATTTTGCAGGGTGTTTATGTATAATGCAAAAATAGTCGAATAAATATTATTGTGTTTACTGTATTTTTTGTTATTGTTGCTGACGTTCTTAACCAACACATGCAAAAAATTTCATTTTTTTTTGCAGTTGCGTTTTTTACTAAAATTATTTTTAGTCCGTATAGAAAAGCGATTTTGAGCGAAGAAATAATGTTTGCTATATTGCTTTTGTTTTTGTGGTTTCTGTTATTCTTGGAGGTCGACTTTGCCGAAGGTATAACCAATTTTTAAATTTACAAAAATCTGTTTTTGAGCAATTCCTCCAGTTGGAATTCCAATTCCTCCGCTTAGAATCCGTCGTTATGTTTCAGAATGTGATGCATTGTGTGGGAATCAAACTGCGGTAATGAACTGCTGTATGATTCGAAAATTTAATTATGGAAGTTGTGGAGCAGAAATGGCGATCTGTGTTTTAATTTTTGACTGATATTGTGTAAAAGTTTTTTCTGGCATTAAAAATAGTTAAATGCTACAACATAAAGCCTTTGCTATAGAATTTGATACACCAACAGTTAGTAAAGTAATTTCAGCAAAGTTAAATGCAACAAATACTTTAAGGACCAAATTGAATTACCTTGCACCCCAAGGTGGGGTGCAACATTTAACTGAAGTATGTTGCACCCCACGGTGGGGTGCAACATTTAGTTGAAGTATGTTGCACCCCACGGTGGGGTGCAACATTCAACTGAAGTATGTTGCACCCCACGGTGGAGTGCAACACACAATAAAAGTACCTTGCACCCCACGGTGGGGTGCAACATACAAATGGTTTTTGGATGTTTTCTTCGCTGATGCTATCTGGTGTCTGAGACTGTTTTCCTCATTGATAACAGCTATCGTTTGCCGTTTTCCACCTTTTCTGTAATATGAAATCTCCACCATTTTTTACATTGTTCATTGTGTTTGTTTTCATGTTTCAATTCAGTGAAGGTGAGCTGTAACATAATATTTTCAAGAAAAAATTGCGGTTTCAGCAAAAAGTACGGCCTTTTCCCAACTCTGCAACCAACGGACCCCTGTGCCATCTTGTGACTCCAAATGTGACGATGAAAATGCTCTTCTGGCCTGCTGTGTGAAGCATAATTTCAACAAAGGGAGTTGCATGGAAAGACAAGCTTACTGTGTTCTTATGGGATTAAAGTGACCTATTTTTGTGATTCGAATGTTTTACTCAGCTTTTTACACAACGAGTATGATAATCTGTGTAATTAAGGCAAAGAACTTTTAGCATGTTTAAAACAAGTTTTGCAGAATTTATACACCAAATGTGCCCTTATATTATTCGGCTAAATTTGGCGAATTTTGCACATTCAAGTGAAATTTTAACCAAAATAGTTTTCTTTAACTTTTTTCCTATTGTTCTTATTTTCAATTTTAATGTCTTTTAAAAATATTTTACAGTTTTGAAACCGGATCAAAATTTCAGGTTCTTGCAAAATTTGTATTGAAAAGCATTTTTAAAAGAAGATTCTGTCAATGTTGCAGACAGTTACTAATAAAAATGATTGAAGGAATGGTTTATTATGAGAAGCGGACTTATTTAAAAAAAAAAACTAAGTGTTTAAAATAAAAATTTTTGAATAATAAAAAAATTATATTTGAAATTTCATCGACAAAAGGTATCCAATTTTGAAATGAATTCCCGAAAAATAGACATTTTAAGGTGATATTTTAAGGGTTAAGGTGTGGTGCACAAAAACTTTTCCTATTCTCATTCAAATAAAAACTTGAAAAGAGAAAATGTGACCCTAAACGAACGGAAAATTCCTGTTTTAAAAATGTCTATTACAAAGATAAAATTTTCTTCGTTAAATTTAAGCTGAGAGTTGCAATATGAAAATAAGCTTTGCAAAATTCACACGCCAAATGTGACCATCCGGTATGGTTTTTTGTTTAAAAAATAATTGTTGCTTTTTTATTGCTTTTTTCCTATTAATCTTTTTTTTTCAATTTTAAAAACGTTAACAATTTTTTTAACTGGTTTGCAACTGGGTTAAATGTTTAGTTGTGCCTAATTCGCATTTTTAAAATAAAAAAAAATGAAATGACTTTTTATTTAATTGTTTTTTTTTCAGTGTTGCAGACATTTTGTAATAAAGGAATTTTTCTTTGAGTATTGCTTTCTTAGCATCCTTTCTTTTAGTATGCCCATTTTTACAACGTCATAATCGATTGATTCAGAATCATAAAATTTTCTTGTGATATTAAAAATCTTTTTTCTGGCCGTATGAAACTCAATTTCGCAAAAAAAAAGCGACCTTCTCGTGTAACTTTTCAATTAATTTCTGCTACTACATTTTCCTCTTGTTCCTATTTACACGTAATAAAATTAATATAACATGTTTAACACTGGGTCTAACGTTTTTTTTCCTATAATTTTGCCTTATTTGCATTTTTAAATAAAAATGTGACTTTTAATAGTGTTTTTAAATGAATGTTGCAGATAAAGGAGGTTTTCGTCGTGCGTTGATCCTTTCATCTTTCATTCTTCTATGACACCCATTTCAACAATTTCATTAAAAAAAATCAGAATCATGAACTTTTCTAGTGATTCTAATATTTTTGTGTCTTCTGGCCTTCTGAAAGAAATTCCATTTCAAACATTTATGCTATTTTGAAGGCAGATAACGATTTATTTAGCTAAACCAAAATTGCCGAGGTTAACGCTCAAGAAACTAAGAGTTTTTTTTTTAAATGTATGTTACTATTGTCGTCGCCAATTTTACTTCTTGACCGATTCGCAAATGTAACGCTGACGCAGTATTGCGAACCTATACTAAAACACAGAATTTTTGTACGCAAATTCGCGTCTGGTGTCATTTGCACAGCTAAGAGCGAAATTGGGCGAAGTAGCATTGGCGACGACTATATATTATTCTAATGATCTTTTTTTCAAACACTTTTATTCTATTCTTTCCTATTTTATTCACTTTGCTGATTTTTCTATTTGGGTATCTGGGTTACTTGTTGACAACAGATAAAAAGACCAAACTTTACTCTGTATTTTAAATTAAAATTTTTTGTTCGTCATGCAGTAACCAAATTTGTCATCATTATTTCTACGCAAATCCTCCTTTGTGATGGAAATCTAACGGTTTATCAACATTGTCTATTTATTCAGTCTTTGGTTCTTTTTTAATATTTCGACTGTCATCATGTTGTATCAGTGTGTGTTTATTTTATTAATATTTTTATTATGTCAGCAGGATGTTTCAAACGGTAGGCATCATTATTGATATTTAGGTATTTAGGGTTCACCAATCCAGTTTCGAGAAAGCTGGAAAAGTCATATTTTTTCTGGTATTGACTTACAAATTGCCCAATTTTTATCAAAAAAAAAAAGAAGGGGGGGGCTTGCCGTTTTTGACAGAAGTAGCAATGGCAAGGTGTTTAGTAAAAGAATTGGCATGTCAGAAACAAAAATCAAAAACTCGTTTGAGTTTTCAGCCTGAATCATCATTAAGTGAACTTTCAAAAATCTGAAATAAAATCAGCTTTTATCATGATTTATGTAAACATTGACATGTTTTTTGTTAAAATAAGCAGTTTATGTTGTTTTTTAGAGCATTCACTGAATCTCAAAATTTCTTCTAATTTTCCAATGTAATTTTGGCCATGCGCGAAAGATTCACGCTTAAGAGTCAGAAAAATTATATTTTCGCTAAAATAAAAATTCAACCGGGCATTCAATTTTTTCCGAGGCGCCAATTCTGGGGTATTCTTGTTCCCTGAAATCGAGATTGTTAAAAAGAAAACTCAAAAATTCTTTTAAAGTCCAAAAGTCTCAAATTGTGGGGTGCCGTTTTATGCCAAAGTACCCTTGGGGATTTGTTGTAATGATTTGGGAGCGAGGATCGAACCTCTCGCGGAGAGACGCAGACACAACGAGAAACGCGGCTGGGACGCGACTATAGTGGGTTTCCGAAAAACGGCACCGCCTCGGTTAAAGGATGGTACATTAGGTCCCGCCGCGATTTCTTAATTTTCTGCGCACTCCACTTTTACAATGCTATTTCGCATATTTTATTTCAATTTACATCAATGTTTCAAATCTTTAGTGGTTAAAAAGGAGCAAAATAACAAGGCTGCTCAAAAGTCACCGACTTTATTTGGAAACAGACTATACCAGCTGTTGTTTTATCTATTTTCAGTTATTTAGAGTGTAATTATTTTAAAGAGTGTAAAATTTGAAAAACGATAAAAATACACTGTTTAGAGCTAAAATAAAAACCCAGGTTGAAATTCCGCAAAAATTTTATGGCAAAGTGCCAGGTTGCCGATTTGCGCACACTTTTCTATAAACACCGCGACGTCGGCTCTGATCCCGTTGGCTGAAGCCGTTGGGACAAATTATTTGAATTATTCATCACTAAAATATTGTTTTATCGGGTGCGTACATAAAAAAATTAAATAATATGGAATTTTAAAAAAAAACAAACTTGCAAAAGACGCCTGCCGGTCCCTTAAAAGGTCACATGACGTCATTTTCGATTGACGACGTCATGTGACCTTGTGTACTTCTGATTGGAACTACCATGGGCATTCAAATTTGAATATTCCAGCTCGTCCTGTTCTACTCCCTCCGCCACACATGCCAGTGGTGAAGAATGTTTCAAAATGTGATTTAAACTGTACCCTCCCTGGAGAAGTCGACGACTGTTGCGTCAAAGAAGGCTTCGAAAGAGGAAAATGTGAAAAGGGTAAAGCGATTTGTGAAACTCTTTTGGATTAAACTTTTATTTCTGTTTAAACGGACCATCATGGTTCTTTTGAAATCCCAGGCTAGTCGTTGCTTGGAATGACGTTGGAAAAAAACTATTTTAATTGAAATGGGGAAATTAGCATATGGTTCACTCCGATTTCAAAAAGGCCCCTGACGGTCCCTTTAAATAAAAATTGTACTTTTTTACAAGGTTTGACACATAATTCAATGAAGATGTTTTTTTTGTGAAAATTATTAAAATGTTTTATTGTCAAGATGGATTGTTTTAAAAATGTCAAATTGTGCTAACGATTTGTTGTGGTGTTGTGTTTTTTAATGCATTTATTAAAACGAAGGACAATTATAAATAAAACGAGGAGTTCATACGACGAAAATTTCAGAAATGTGTGAACCGTAATTTTAAAAACATAAGCTGCATGTTTTAAAAAAGTTCAATTTTGAAAACATATATTGTAACGATTTTTCAAATGTGTTAGAGGAGATACAGTTTCATGTCGTTGTTGTTGTTATTGTTCAAAAGTGCGTTCTTCTTTTTGGTAACGGTAAAGAAATTTCTGATTCGGATGCACATGCGCTTCCACAAAGAGGGCTTCTTGTTTCTCTTTTTCGTCATTTTGTCGAGTTCTCTTTGGGCGATTTTCAATTGATCTCTGAATTTTTGAAGTTTATAGAGACATAGAAACAGAGAGACAGAGAAGCAGAGAAACAGAGAGACATAGAAACAGAGAGACAGAGAAGCAGAGAGACAGAGAGACAGAGACAAAGACAGAGACAGAGACTGAGACAGAGACAGAGACAGAGACAGAAACAGAGATAGAGACAGAGACAGAGATAGAGACAGAGACAGAGACAGAGACAGAGACAGAGACAGAGACAGAGATAGAGACAGAGACAGAGACAGAGACAGAGACAGAGAAAGAGACAGAGACAGAAACAGAGATAGAGAAAGAGACAGAGACAGAGACAGAGACAGAGACAGAGACAGAGACAGAGACAGAGACAGAGACAGAGACAGAGACAGAGACAGAAATTCACTTCATTTGAGCAAGTTCCATGTTTTGTCTCTTAATGAATCCAGTGCTAGGAACTATTGAATAAACTGGTTGATTATTGATGACAATAGACACAACCGTATCTAAAAAATAAAACACTTTTAAAAATTTCAATTTGTAAACGAACCGACAGCATATTCCTTCTCACAGCAATCACAGGTCACGAACGACGCCGTGCTTAAGCGAGGCCCGCAGTACGATTTCCCAGAAGTTTCGCACTTGATGTGAATGTATCTAGAAGTTTAATGTTTCATTAAGATTCAAATTTTAAAACTTACTTTAAAGTCTCAGGTAGCGTTCGGAGAATTGTCTTATGTCCTGTGCATGAGGTGTTTTGGCAGACGCTTCCGAAACAACCAGGAGGAATTTTTGATTTAACTCCACAGGTGTCACAAACAGCAGTGAAGCTATGATAAGGCGACATGGCTAGCAGATCGACTGAAAATGATATTTCTGTTTTTTTTTCTTTAATGTTTTACTCATGTTTTAAAGAAATGCGGAGGATGGTTCTACTATTAACTTTTAAAATTAACATTAAATTTTGTTGTGTTTGCTCTGTAGGAGTAAGTCAATCCCAGTACCAGAGGGGAGTTCGAGCCTTGCAAACAGCGAAGACGTTAAAAAAGTCCAAAAATGATCGTTGGAAAATAAATTAAAAAATTTTCATTCATGTGAATATTATATTTAAAAAATAAAAGTTTCTGTTGAAAACGAGTTTTTTTTTCACACCATTCTTTCAAAAGTTCTTATTTTTTGACTTCACATTGAAGCATAATGCTGACGTTCGTTTTTTCTTTTCATCGCGGAATAATAATTTTTTTTTTGAACTTTTTTTTATTTTTGGAGAAAGCCGAAAATTCGAAAAATGTTTTCCTTTAACAAATTGCCAAAAAATATTCCTTCTTTAAAATAGTTGGTATCTTGATCTTAATTTTTTAATTGCTCTAGAAACGCGACAATAGTTTTCAGAGTCTCACAATACATAATGTTTGTGCTTCTGTAACCGATAAATTCGCAGTTACCGATCCTTTTCAAAATTGCGCTTGTGTATGTGTGTGCGCGCGTGAAAGTGACAAATTTAAAGTTTACGGTTAAACTACATTTATAGTCTTCGGTTTGAAACATTGAAGTGAAAAGAAATTTAACAAACGAAAGAGCACTGTAAAAGAGGAGTGCGCAGACAATAAAGCAATCGCGGCGGGACCAAATGTACGTGTCCTTTAGGAAAATCCCTTTTTCCTTGATTCTTTTTTGGAAACGCACTATAGTCTTCTCCAATTTTACTTCTTGACCTATTCGCAAATTTAACCCTGACGCAGAATTGCGTACGTATCCTAAAACACAGGATTTTCGTACGAAAATTCGCGTATGGTGCCATTTGCACAGAGCTAAGAGCGGGCGAAGTAGCATTGGTGACGACTATAGGTAAATGAAAGCTTATGACAAACTGTCGTAAAGCTGTGAGAAGCCAAAGTGGGTAGTATGTCAACTGAAAAATAGAACCTTTGGTTTTTGACACTTGTGTTTTTTCTTAAATGTTTTAACCAAAACATACAAATAAATGCTAAAGATGGTTCTACGATTAGTTCATTTCACGGGAATAGTATACTCAATTTCCAACGAATGGGCAAGGATTTTCACAAATTTTAAAGGACTAGGTACCTTTGGTCCTGCAACGATCTTTGTTAACTGTCTGCACACTCCTCTTTTAAAGTGCTGTTTCGCTTATTATATCCGTGTT
Source organism: Oscheius myriophilus (assembly GCA_964057215.1). Classification (NCBI taxonomy): domain Eukaryota; kingdom Metazoa; phylum Nematoda; class Chromadorea; order Rhabditida; family Rhabditidae; genus Oscheius; species Oscheius myriophilus. The sequence goes on from OZ059903.1 coordinate 26,391,124, forward strand.
AACTTCAATGTTTCAAATCCTTTTTGGTTAAATACGTGTAATTTTTCAATATTGCCCGAAAGTCGAAAACCGTCCTTAGGAAACAGACTATAATTTTATCTTTACGTTCACATATTCGGTACCATTTGTGTTGGGCTTAAAGGTTTTGTAAATAGCGATTATTTGAAAAAGGTCGAAAAACTGACAGTTGGAAAATGAATTGAAAAATTTATATTCATGCGAAAATTAATTAATTGAAAAAGATTACGTAACTTGATGAGCTTGCAGATATCAAACCTTCAGAAGCTCTTATTTACGTGACATCACATTGAAACATAATGATGACGTTCGCTTTTTCTTATTCTTGCTAAAAAAATATTTTCCGGCAAAAATAAATTCTATTTTTCAAACTGAGGCATGAACGGGTGAAATTTTCGCCTTGTTTGTTGTTCAGGTCATTAAGATGTTTCATTACTTAGATCTTTATGCGTTAGTGAAAATAACACAGTTTCATTCTCAATTGTGCGATATAATTTCTGAGTGGCCCATCAGGGTATGATCTTTGTAAACAGCGGGCTAGTGAGTGCGCCTTGGGAACTGTAGATTATACTGGATGCCCGGAAGCAACAGAAAAATTGGGAAAATTTAATGTTCGGAAAACAAAGTCGTGGCCACTTTCGTAAATTCTTTTCCCTTAACGATTTCCAAATAAATAAAATAAAACCAAAAACATTCTTTACTTTTCAAGTAGTTATTTTTTGGGATAGAAAAGCGGTAGCTGCTTTCGAATCCTACTGACAATTTAAAATTTTATTGTTTCTGCAAGTTAAAAATCCTTGTCAAAATGGCGCTCGTGTATTTGTGTGCTTGCGTGTGTGTACGTGTGTGCGTGGGTAAGGGACAAATTGAAACTTAACGTTCACTGTTAAACAACATATGTAAATGAGACTTTTTGTCAAATGTGCCTCCAGTGATTCTCCTCATCAAACAATTAAGGCAAAAAAGTTTTGTCGACAGGGGATCGAACTGGAGCAACTTCGGATTGCGAGTCCCGCCTCTTAGCTGCATTATATATAAAATTTGTATATGTAGTTCGAATTGTCCTTTACATATTATGTTTTTCAAACAATTATAACTGTGTTTTGCAACAAACAGAACTGAAAAATATTCATTTTGAAAAGACTTGGGCCGGCCCCTCTCGAATTTTTGCAGCCCGGCCTCAGTAGCCAAGAGAATTTTTTGGGCAGCCCTGCCCGACCGGGTTATAAAACGCAAAATTTTAATTTTTTTATAAATCGGTACGATTTTTTTTAAACTGTTTTAAATAACTTAGTAGTGTTTGTTACTAACATATAAGTCAATATTAGTCGTACAGAAAATAATGTCACCGACGGGGATCGAACCATGGTCGTGAGGGTGGCAATCTGACTGGGTGGTCCAGGGTGAACCGGCTGAACGGGTCGACTCAGGCCTGGCAGGGCGACCTGAATTTTCCAAATGGCCCGGCCCGTTAGAACCCCTCTAGGAAGTAGCGCCTACAGCAACTCAAAAAAATGAATCCGAAACGCTTTTTTTAAAGAGACAGTTAGGCGGCATTTACAACATTGAGTCAAAAAAGAGAGAAAATTTCGCTGATCATGAAATATATTTGACTATCAGTCGAAAATTTAACGTTGTCAAGAAAATGCGCTTCAAAGTCAAAAACTTGTCTCTGTCTATAGATTTGTAGATAGGCAGTACGCCCTGCGTGTCCGGCATTTACAAGGCACGCTAATAAGCCAAATTTCATTCTAATTGGCTGAAAGACCGCTGAAAACGACGAAGGGGCGAAACATTTTAGCATAGTTAAATTGCATAATTTCCGACAGTTACCGATCGAAAATGAAATGAAAAGCCTCTAAAAACATCTCCTTTAAAAAACTCACCATTTCCATAGCTTTCAGCCGTCTTCGGCTTCATTTCAGGCAACCTTGCTCCAAATTCCCCCAGCCCAACTACAGCCGTCTCCAGTTTTCTCCTCGTCTCCAGCATTTCTTTGCACCTTCTCTTTATGAAAGCGGTCGCCTCAGTTGTAGCGAAGATTTTTTGCCCATTTCTGATCTCAACAAACATTGAATCTGAAGAAAAAAAATCAAAATAATGAAAAAAAATATATAAAAAACTCACCAACAGCAAATTCGACGGCTTTTTCCGTACAACAGGTGCACTTTACGATCAAATCATCGGCGTCTACGAAATCGATGCGGGATTCTTTGCAATTCACAGAAATGTATCTTAATAAAATAGAAAAAATAGAAAAAAAAACAAGAATACCTTTTCCCGTTCGCAACGGGGGCAAGAAGAAGATTAGCGTTGCAGCTTTCGTTTCCGCAGTGGGTGTTCCAGTGCCCGGGGCGAATTCTTTCAGTTTTTTCACATTTTTCGCAGACGACATGGACGGAGGGCATGATTTCTGAAAATTTTGTAAAATTTTATTTGCAAAGTTGTTAAGAGGTATAGAAACTACGTAAAAAAGGGGAAAACTGAGTTAGATTTTTTTAAAAATGTTTTTTATTAAAAACCATTAAAATACCCAATAATGACAATATATTAAATGTTGTTTTTCCTGCCTTAATGTTTTTATAAAAAATTTGAATAATGAGAAGAGCACCAATATAGAATTAGAAAAATATAAAAATATGAACCGTTTTTTGAAAAATTAAAGTTTTCAAAACCGAAGTTTTTTTTTCTTTTTGACTACGGCTTAAAAAAAAAATAACTGAAATCTATATAACTGGATAACTGGAAAAAAATATAACTGGATTCAGAAAAAGGGACGCGAAAAAGTGTATTTAAACGACCGTCGATAAAAAAGCGAATTTCAAAAAAAATGTGCAAAGCGAAATAAAAAAGCGAATTAGTCTATCGCTTTGGGACCCAAATATTATCTGCATTTCAGCAATTTTTGTGTTTTTGTAAACGATTTTTAACTAGATCATATTAATCTATTTAGTACTTTGTTAAAAGTTAATACATTTTTACACTCAATTAATCTCATAGAATTTGGGAAATTTGAACAAACTTGAAAAACATCTGATTTTATAATGAAACATTTACATCAAAAACGTCATGAAAATACAACAAAACAAAAATGATTCAATTTAACGACAAGCACAATTATTTGAAGTTCTCGGAAATACACACTTTTATAAAATCAATTGTCGTTCCGAACTGGACTATCTAACAAACTTTAACAACTTCATATGTTCACAGTGAAACACACAAAAAAATTAAAACAGTCAAAACAAATTTGAAAAAAAAAACTGGGGTTTCAAGGGGGTTAAAAGGGGTTTCAAATAATATTATCAACAATTTCTGATAAGATTTTAAGTTTAAACAGTGTTTTCAAGTGTTTTTTTATGGAAATTTACTGTCTCTTCTAATTGTTTTCCAAATCGATTACCCAACATGTACTATCAAACAAACTTTGAGAACTTCATATGTTTACAGTGAAACACACAAAAAAATGGAATTCAAATCCAGTTTTCGAAGGGTTTCGAAATATATGTCTAGAAAAATATTAATTTTGCCAGTGTTTTTCAAATTATAAAAAAGTTTTCAAATTATTCGTTGGATTTCAAAACAAAATTGAAAAGTACTTGCTGTCGATCGTTTATTTAAAAATTCTGCTCAACAAATCGCAAATCGCGTTAATTTTTTTTTTAAATTCTACCGAATTCAAAATTTTGTTTTTTTAACGCAAACTTATTGATTGAAACAAAATAGTTTTCCATGCTAACAATTACTTTTGTTACTTTTGTACTTTTGTCTCATTACTTTTGTTAAATGTGGTTTGTTCGCCGAACTTACGGAAACTTTTTAATTTCTCCCCATTTTCACTTTTCTTAACGAAAACTACTAATGGAAACAAAAAGTTTTTTCCCATACTAGAAGCACAAAATTTTGTTTACAAAATCACACTATAAATTTTAAGAAACGTAACTCAGTGTCAGAATTAGAATTTTCGCAATTTTATAAATAAAGCGCGGGCGGGCGGACAAACAACTGTTAAAAAAGTTGACCAATATATATCTTTAAGAAGAAACCTTCAAGAAGAAATTAAAAAAAAAAACAAATACAACGCACAAAGTGAATCTTTCAAAGCTTCAAAATATAATAGCAATGCCATTTGTTTTGAATTTTTTTATTGAAGGAAGAATACGCACGGAACTAAAGTTGCACTCTGGGCAATTAGTTATTCTAGTATGCAACATTCAAATTGTTTTTTCAAAAGTAACAAAACTTTTCACGCATGAAAATTCAAATTTTCAATTTGGGAATAATATAGGAATTTAAAATGAGGTCCATCTCCAAGAAAAGCATTCCATGTAAATTGCCTAATTCGTAATTTTTCGCTTCATCCGTTCAAAATCCTAAAACTTTTTTATAGCAAATGGAATTTTTTACTGAACCGTGTATTTTTCAACAAATAAATTTAGTAAAAACATGCTCAAAAACAGAAACGAAAAATATTTCGAAGTCCAAAGCCCTAAAATACTTTTGTTTGTGTTTCCACGACATCACCGCTTCATTATAGTGTTTTTAGCGTATAAAATGTTATATCTCTATGAAACACAAATTTTGAAATAGCAAAGAAAAGTTCAAATTATTGTGGCTTTTCAAAACACAATTTGTTAAATAACTATTTTCGTAAACATGAAATCGACTTTTCAACAAGTTGCATTGTTTATAAGCGTAATTAATCAAAACCACATCTCTATGAAACATATGGGTTACTTTTGAATACAAAATTTCCAAAAACGCAGAAAAATTTAACTTTTGAAATTGCGAAAGTGTGGCATTGAATAAGATACCCACCCATGAACATGAACATTTAAAAAAAGCAAAACTTTTGATAAACAGCAAACAAGGTGTCACTTTGTCTTTTTTTGAAACATAAATGTGTTAGAACTAAGATACTGACAATTTTTAAATAAGGGGATCGGTTGAACTGATGAAAAAACGACGACGACTTTATATTTATTTTTATAAATTTCCCATTTCACCAAGTTTCAAAATTTAGCAGAACATTTAAACAAAGAGAAACACACAACTTATTTTTTTAAACCAAAAACAAAACCGAAAACCAAAAAAAAAAACAAACCAACTAAAGAATAAATTGCTGCACAATATGATATATTGGAAGAAAAGTTTATTAAAAGTGGTTAGTAGAAAAAAAAAGTATTTTTTTATTTAACAGTGTGTTTTTTAAGTAAAATTTTCTAAAATCGCACATAACCCGCATATCGAATTTCTCTGAAGACAAATTTTTGATTAATAAAGAAAAATTTCAACATTTAAAATTACGAAGTGTTGTACTGAATGACCCATGAACATGAACATTAAAAAAAAGCGAAACTTTTGATAACCAGAAAACGAGATGTCACTTTGTCTCTTTTTTTTGAAACATAAATGTGTAGAACGATGATACTGCCAATTTTATAAAATGTGGGATCGGTCATCGAACTGATGAAAAAACAATGACGACTTTATAATATTGAAGTGAAACATTCGAAGAATTAACAAAAAAATGCAACGCAGAAAAGTGAATCTTACGAAACTTCACAACATAAATTTGCCATTTGTTTTGAATTTCATAATTTTCTAGGTACACCGAAAGAAAGAAGGAAGAACTATGGGCGCAAGCTTAAAAATTATTAAAACCAGAATGAAACAATCAAATCGTTTCCAAAGCGCTGCAAAGATCTTTAGTCATAGATATCATAATTTCAAATTTGGTTTTTTTTTTAAATTTTTTTTGGAATGGATTGGAATTCCGATTGAAAACACTATTAAATTATTGGACTAATTTACTGTTACAAGAATTTTTATAAAAATATTTATATTTGCTATATTTTTTTTTGTTTTATTTGTTTTTTTATGCTAATCTCGGCGCACTTAAAATCGGTTATGGTGTTGATTATGAATTTTCCCACCTCATTGAAACACACACCTTGTAACAAAAAAAAGTTGACAAATCTCATTTGCCCTAAAATATGTTTCAACAAAACCACAACTGTCAAAAAAAGTCAACTTATTACTTACATTTAAACATTTTGCAAAAAAAACTTTCTTTAAAAACGTCTTATAGTTATAAAGTAGAGTTTGAAGTAAGATATGGCGAACTTTTATTTTTTGGCACAATGAAATGATCGGTAAAAAATATTGTTACAACAATTTTTATTTAATTTTTTATTAACTCGGAGGCGTTTAAATCGGTGGTGTGGTTGAATATGAAATTTCCCACTTCAATGAAACACACATCTTGCAACACAAAATTTGAAGTAACTCATTTGACAACAATTCACATCAAAGTGTAACAATTTGTTTTGAAAAAAAAAAACCACAAAAAAATCTCCCTTATTTTTACTTAAAATTAAAAAAAAACTAAAAATTTGGTTTTTAATGATAAACCTAAAATTGCAATTTCCCCCACGAAAGACACAATTTGAGGGATTAAATTTAAAAATCCCTACGGATTACTTTTTTAAGAGCCGAACAAAGTTGTGTTTCAAGTGAGATATGCCGATTCATATATTTTCAATCTCCTTTTTCAATTAGGTTTTCAGGTAACTGCGGGCACTTTTCCTAGGGTTGCGTGTGCAAGTGACCTAAAAAAAAACCTAGAGCGATTATCACGGCATTGCAATTTTCAACAACGAAAAAGCGATTCACACGCAGATGGTCATTTGAAGGTTTGAAATTCAAACTTTTGATAGAATCGATTTTCCAAAAAAAGCTCACAAAATACCACTTTACAAAAAAAAAATTAGTGACAGAACGTTGATATTAACTTTCCAAAAAAAAACGAGCTTGTTTGTTCAACCTTAGAAAACATCACGTTGATAATTTTTTTTCCATGCTACCATAAAAAATTTTTGCTCACCAAGTGTCACTGTTATTTTTAAAGAAAAAGTTTCAAACCTATGATAGTCACAGTTGTTTTAAACTCAGAATAGGTCTGTCGTACACGGAATCAGGGTGGCCAAACATCGGGCCCGGGCCGGGCCGGGCCGGTCCGGGCCGGGCCGAGAAAATTTCCAGGTCGGGCCCGGCCCGAGCTTGCTAGGATCGAGCAAATATGGTGTAGTGAAACGTGTTTGTGAAGGATATTTTTAAGTTAAGGTGTTGTTTTTTTTTAAAATCTTTTTGTTATATAATTAATGTAATTGATATTTATATGTTATTTTAAAGCTTACTGACCAAAAATTTCACCTTGACTTGTCAATCGATTTTGAAAACGGGCCCACGGGCCGAAATCGGGCCTGTTCGGGCAGGGCCGGGCCAAGAGGTTTTGGAGACGGGCCCAGCCCGGCCCGCGACCAGCCCTGCACGGAACTGTTAAGAAACTAGCTGAATAATTGACCTGAAAATAACCTACAGCTATTATCGCGACATTGTAATTTTCAACAAGAAACAAGCGATTCACACGCAGATGGTCATCTGAAGGTGCTTCGCTTTTAAATCGCGTACGGGCGGTCTTAAATCATACGCCACAAATAAACATGAGCGGTTGTATTTCCCGAGGTCGTTATAAATTTTTTTATTCAATTTCGTTTGATTTATTTTGTATTAAAAACCTGTTTTTCCACACAACCCACGTAAAAATTTTGCAAAAAGGTTTTCTGTATTTTTCGTTTCAACATTCAAACAATTAGAAAAATTTCAGAAAACAATGACTTCTCAGGAAATCATCTGCGTCCGCTGCAATCTGCCTCAGGCGATTCGGAATGGAAAATGGTTTGCCAGGTGCACAAGAAAATCTTGTGTCAAAAGTGGAGTCAACCTGGTTCTGGCTCCAATTGAGAGTGGAAAAATGTGAGTTTGTTATGTAATTAAGTTTGTAAATGATATTAATAAGGAAAAAATGATTTTCATAGAAAAATATTTTGTTTTCAAATTACCATGGTAGATCAGAACACTGCGTACAAATTTTTAATCAGACGCAACATTTGAAAATTGTAATTTTGTTTGGGAACTAAATTTTATTATGTTACATAATTAATTTTACATACGAATAAAGAACAAACGGGTTTTAATTCAGACGTAATTAACGGCTAAATTAATTTTTAGTCTTTGAAAACTTGAAAAGCTTCAAACTTTCTATTTTTCGCCTCTGTACGCTAAATTATCTGTTTTTGTTCGTCAAATCAATCATTTCGAAATGAAACACCAGAACCAATAAAAAAAATTTTCAAATAGAAAACCCGATTTTTTGAAGAAAATTCAATGCAAACGGGAAAAGTGAAAAATTTTCCTAATTGTAAAATGAATTTCAAAAATCTACGAAAACTTGTTTTCACAAGAAAAAACAATCTTTAAAAACTCGACTTCGTCACCTTTAAAACACAATTTTTTCAACTGTGATGAAGCATTTGTTCGTCTGATGACTGCAAAGTTGTGAAATCAATCAAAGTTTCTACATTTTATTTAATTACTAATTTTTAAATTTACTGAATTTTCAGGTACGTCCAGATCATCTGCAAAAAAGGAATCATCCGTCGAGTTGACGAAAAAACCACAATCGTCTGCTGCTCTTGTTGCAAGGATGAGCCGACGGAATTTGCAGTCGGTAAGATACTGTTGAATTTTGTAAATTGAAATTTCTTTTTCAGATGACTCAAAAGTTGAAATCTGCAATGGAGAGAAACTTTTTGGAACCGTCGCGCTCACTGGGTTCATCAGGAGGCGAATGAATGAGCTGAGGGAGGCTAAGGAGAAAGTTGAAGCTGTAGAGGAAGGGCTGAAAAAATTGGGAATTCCGGTTCCAATTTTGAAAAAGAAGCAAGAGGAGAAGAAGGGCAAGGAAGCGGAGAAAATAAGTGAGTTTTGAAAAGAATGCACTTTTTTTGGGTAATTCGAGGGTTTTTTTCTCGAAATTTTTCATAGGTACAAAGTGTTTTTGGATTTTCTTTATTTTAAATATAACTAAAAATGGATTTTGGAATTTTTTAAAAGAACTTCAAGACGGAAAGCTAGCACTATTCATTTTAAATCTTATAATTTGCCGCAAAAGTAAAACATTAGACTTAACTCCGTTTTCAACAAAAAAAAATATTGTTAAACATTGCTATAAAGATAAAAAAAAAGTAAATAGAAATATTGTTAATTAACACGTCGTCTCCATAATTTTCGAAATTTTTGGCTTAGGAAAAATAGATTTCGCTGAAAAATTGTATACGACCTCTCAAATCCTTATTCTTAATATTTCAGCTTAACTTAGTTTCTTTGACCCGGGTTACGGTAGCGCAAAGTGTTTCACCCTCAAATTTAAAAAATGTTGAAATTTACAAAATATAAATGTTTAGATAATGAAAATTGTATTTCTAAATTAATGGGTATGTTTAGAACACTCAAAAAACCTATAAAAAAACTTCACTTTAAAGGGGCTGGAAACAAATTTACGTTTTGGCTGAATCTACGTAAAATTCTACGTCGAATGAGCCTCTTATATCAAAAATTGAAACCGACCATTGTTCTTAATTTCGCTTGAAAGAGAAAAAAATTTTGTCGAAAAAAAAGCCAAAAATTGGTGTTTTTGGCTACAGTGTAACTATTTTTTCCGGTAGAGAAGAAAACAGAGGGTTGTTCGTTTAATGTTTTTTGGAAACCGGGAGTGCATTCTGACGTTTTTTGTTGCTGAAAAATTAGAATTACTGGAGATTATAATCCGTGAAATCCGTTATCCGTGAAAAAACTGTTATAAGACATTTTTTTTGTTTTCTTTTATCTAGAAGAACTAGGCTACATCCAATTGAAAAACTTCTCGATTTTCCAAATTTCTTACTTCAGTGAAACAGAAAGGTTACTTATATAAAAACAACTTTTTTGGGCGATTGTGTATTTTGAACGAAAATAATTGCAAAATTAAAAATCCAATTTCAGAATCACGCGCAACAAAAATGTTCAAAACTGCCTGCAATGGTTGCGGCAATATCTACAGTATCCCTCCCGGTTTTTTCACAGTTTCATGTAAAAACGCAAAATGTCACAAGGATAAATTTGTATGCAGGCCTGTTCCAACCGGAGTGAAGTGAGTCAACTTTTATTTTATTTTATTAAAGTTTTTGTAAATGTTTCAAATGCAACATTTAACAATAACAAACAAGATATAACAATAGCTGAACTCTTTCGTAACTAATTTTTACATTTTTTTAGATACGTTCTCATCAGTTGTAAGAAAAAAATCCTGAAAGCTGCTTTTGAGAAATCTACAACGGTGTCTTGTAGTTGCTGTGAGAGGGATTTTGTAATTGGTGAGTTTCGTTTTAAGATACAACATTATATATTTTAATTTAGACAATGTTCTTTACAAAATTATGAGTGGCCAACCAGTTTACAAAGCGGAGCCTGTCACTGGATTCACTCAGAAGTGCTGCAAGGAGCTTATGGAAAACAGGTGAGAGAGAGGAAAAAGAGAGAAAAAGAGGGTGAGAGAGAGACAAATACAGAGATAGAGAACCCTTAAGAAGCCATTTTTATGATAGAGAAAACAAAAGTGTTTATTCGGTCTATAAAACGATTTTTAAGCAAATTATCAATTTTGGTCCAGGGTTACGGTAGGTCACCCTTGGTTACTGTAGTTTTTCTCAAAAATGGTCCCAAATTACGTGTAAATCAACTGGCCTTTGTTAGGGAGAATTTTTTTTGTCACCGCGCTGAAAAAAAACTCGTTGAAGAAAGTTAGAAATTTTTCAAAGCCAAAAACCATATTTTTTCAAGGGGTTTTGATATTTTCACCATAAAGAAAAACTATGTGAGCAATTTCACTAAAACGACAAAAATGAAAAAAGATTCTGCTAAAAACCGCAAAATTTAACAAAAAAAGTCACATCTTTACCGCCAAACACAAAAATCGCAGCGTCTCCGCGTTTGTTGGGTTTTTTGTTAAAACTCTAAAAATGTACTTTGTAGCACACTTTGTGGGAGAATTTTGTGATTACAAGGCTCGCGTATTTCTTATTTACGGTGAAAACATTAAAGAAAAAAACGGTTTTTGGAAATGGAAAGGAGAAAAGAAAAATTTCTGCCCGCCAATCCTACTTCGGCGACTTTTGGAAATGATTGAGGATATTATGATGTTGAAATTTAAAATTCCCATTACTACATCATAATACTCGGTAACAAATGGGGCGTTGCCACTTTTTGGTAGAAGTAGGATTGGCGAGGAATATAACATTCTTACACACGTTTGAGTTACTGTGGAAAATGCTACTTTGATTGTATCTGGTGGCTTCAATAAAAATAAAGTTTCAAATTTCCAACGGCTTTCAGCCAACGGGTGATACGCAAAGCAGAGGTTGCGGTGTTTGCAGAAAAGTATGCGCAAATCGGCAAATTGGCACTTTGCCAAAATTTTCTGGGCGAATTTCAAACCCGGTATTAATTTTAATTTTAGCTCTGAAAAGTGTAATTTAGTCGTTTTTCAATATTTAAACTATTTATAATAATCGCACGCTAAAAGAACTTAGCCGAGAAAACAGTAGAAAAAGGGCATCAACGGCGTTTGCCGTTCTGTCTGCGTCTCTCAGCGAGAGGTTCGCTCCTGGCACCCAAATCATTTCCACAAATCCACAAAGGGTAGACCACGTTGGTTTTTATTACGGTGGGGGTACTGTAGCATTAAAAAGCCCCTGACGATCCCTTTAAAAACCATTTCAATTTTCAGAAGAAAGCTCAAGTATGCCGAAGCGGAACTCAGAAAACACAAGAAAGAGCCCTCTTTCTGGAAGAAACTCTTCTCGTCAATGAAAACGGAGCCGAAAAATCACAGCAGTGAAACTTTTGACAAAGAAGAGTCTTCTGAAGCTCCGTCGGCCCCTCCTCTTTTCGAAGACGAATTTTATAGCTTTCATTGCGGAAAACACAACGAAGGCTTCCTGGAGTCGCCGGAAGACCTCCCTCCTTTGTGTAATCTTTCCATGTCAAGTTTGAGGCTTGAGGAAACCAGGCTTCGTCCTAAGCCAGCTGTCACTAGGATCCTGACAGACCCCACCACAGCCTTGGAAAATTTGAATCTGACAGCCGAAGCTCAGCCTGAAGAAGGCTTCCGAATCTCTCTTCAGCTGCATTCGTTGGCTTCATATGAGGAGTGGCTCCACGATTCTTCGACGGTCAGTTGCGGGACTGACGAGAGGCTGATTGAGTAGATGAAGTTTCACCGTTTCACCCTTTTTTAGCATGTTTTTTCAAAGTCTTGAAATAAAAATATTTATTTATACATCTTGCATGTTTCGTTTGGGTTTTAATACTTCCACAACTGGGAAATTTTTACTGCTCGAAGTTCAATTTGTGTTAATGTCGATTTTTGGGTATTTTCGCAATTTTCAGGAAGCGCGTTTTCCAATGTTTCAACCGAATACGGGTCAGCCACGTTCTTTTTGGGTGCCAAAAACGTGCGCCGGCAATTCAATTTAGGTGCAAGGTCGAGGATAATTGAGCAAAACTAAATAATTATATTCTTTGCCAATTTTACTTCTTGGCCGATTCGCAAATGTAACCCTGGCGCAGTATTGCGTACATATCCTAAAACACTTTCGTACGCGAATTCGCGTCTGGTGTCATTTGCACAGAGCTAAGAGCGAAATTAGGCGAAGTAGCATTAGCGACGACTATATAGGGTAGATTAACAATGTAAAAAAAAACTGTGAGTACGTTTTTCGAAATTTTTAAGAAAACTTTTTTTTGTGATTTGCTTACTACATTTTGACTTCTAGCTTTGAAAATCGGTTTGGCTTTCATTGCAGTGTTTAGTATCGTAAATTTTGCAATCGTTTTCATACCTAAAAGTTACAGTTTTCTCAGTTTTGAGGGTAGTTACAGTAAGCTGACTAGGGAAGGTCGCCAAGGGTCCCGTGGAGATTCCGGGTGAGACCCAAATCAATTGAAAGAGTATCCAATAGGCAATTGATCAGTGTAGTTTAAAAGTGCCGAAGGCGCTTCACTTTCGAGAACGGAGCTTTTTTGTGAGCGGAAATCCGACGTTTTCGCACCCCGCTGAACAAAACCAAGTCACGCGAAGAATGACAGCATGACCGAGTGGCGCACTTGGTAAGAGTTCAGACTCGTATGCTGGAGGTAGTAGGTTCGAGTCTCACCTTTGTAAAACTTTTGCTTTTTATGTTTCTTGAAACTTTACAAGTTCCCGGATGACAAAAAAAAATGGAAAAAAATTTTTTTTTGCTTGTTACTATTACTTGAATTTCCATCTTCAATGAAGTAACAACAGTCATCTTCGAAAATCAAGCGATCAAAATAAAAGTAATTATCAAATTATCGTGAGGGTTATTGGCTTATGCGTGCAAAAAGGAAATTCAAGTAGTAGTAACCAGCAAAAAAATTTTTTTACAATTTTTTTTGTCATCCGGAAACTTGTAAAGTTTGAAGAAACATAAAAAGCAAAAGATTTACAAAGGTGAGACTCGAACCTACTACCTCCAGCATACGAGTCTGAACTCTTACCAAGTGCGCCACTCGGTCATGCTTTCATTCTTCGCGTGACTTGGTTTTGTTCAGCGGGGTGCGAAAACGTCGGATTTCCGCTCACAAAAAAGCTCCGTTCTCGAAAGTGAAGCGCCTTCGGCACTTTTAAACTACACTGATCAATTGTCTATTGGATACTCTTTCAATTGATATGGGTCTCACCCGGAATCTCCACGGGACCCTTGGCGACCTTCCCTAGTGAGTGTCAATTACAGTACTACGACCCAAAAATCGATAATCGAATTTCATGTCCTTTTACATGTTATACTCCATTTCCAACGAATGGGCAAGGATTTTCACAAATTTTAAAGGACTAGGTACCTTTGGTCCCGCAACGATCCTAAATAACAGTCTGCGCACTCCTCTTTCAAAGTGCTCTTTCGCTAAATATATCTCTGATCTGTTCAATGTTTCCAAACATTTTTGGTTAAAAACGTGTCATTTTTCAAGTTTGCCCGAAAATCGAAGACCATCCCTTGGAAACAGACTATAGGGTCTTCCTAAAAAATCTCTTAGTCTCTCTTAGTCTAGATGTCTTCCTAAAAAAATTCTTTGCTCAAATGAAGCAAGCTGAATTTTGCTGATTATCGATTGTTATTGGGTGGGGCCAATTTCGCTAGTTAGAATCACTTTTTTGTGCACTTTAGGACAACTCACCAACACATACTCACCATGTTTAATGCTTATTAAACCATTTTTGAATATGATGTCCGCCTATTGTGAGCGATTATAGATTATGTAATAACATTAAAAATAACAGTACCTTTTTTCCAATGATTTTTATTGCCTTTTTTCAGTTATTTAAAAGAAACGGCAGCAATCAGATTATCAAACACTCAATGATTCCTTGAACGAAAAAACGCCAAAATGCCGTTTCTTCTCCAAATAACTTGTTGCAACAAAGTTTTTTTTCAACTTTTTAAATCTGCATAGAATGAAAAACTATTACTGTTAATAAAATAACATAAAATTTATTATTAATGAGTATGTTTTTCACTTCGCTACTTTACGGAGGCAGCGTGAATGCGATTCTTCTTTTCGGATTTAAATTTCCGTTGCGGGACCTTGAAGAGGCTGATTGAAAAGATGAAGTTTCAAGCTTAAACAGAATTTATCGTTTTTTCAAAGTGTTGTTGAAATATAATTTTTTTATATTTCTCTTCCATGTTTTGTTTGATTTTTGTCACAGCAAGAACTGGTGAAATGCTGCTGGTTACGAATCATGTTATGTAGCTTAATTATTGGCAAACAATTAGAAGTAGTCGAAATTGTATTTATCTTTACAAGAACAAAACAATAAATTTAAAAAAAACAGCTTTGGAATTTTCATAAAAGACTATTTTTCATAAAAGACAATTTTTCAGATTCACAATATTGTTTTTCGTTTGTGTGTCAAACTCGGTTTACCCTGTCGAAATGCAATTTTTGGAAAGTGTTTTTTAATCCCTCCGCATGGAAACACAAAGGTGACTTAGTAAAAAGATTTTATCCCACCACGTTAATTAATTTAAAATAATTGATTTATTTTTTGTAAAAAAAAGTTCCAAAATTTTAAGGATGCCCGAAAGTCTATTACGATCGTTTGGAAACAGACTATATATAATCAGATAAAAATATTTAACCTACTTTGATGAAATCTTTGTTTTTTGGATGATTTTTTGAATGTGTATCAATTCAGTTATTCGAAGAAAAAAACGACAGCAACAAAAAAACTACGTATTGAAAAGAGAACAAAACCGGATGTTCCGTTTATTCTTCAAAAAAAAATTGTTGCTTGGTGCCGATTTTTCAAGCATAATAATCTGCATCGAATGCAAAGTTATTTCTATTAATAAAATAACATAAAAACAACATCAAGTTTTTCTTGTTCAAATTGTGGTATGAAAAATATAGTTTAAAAATATTTCTCTTGGATGTTTTGCCAGACTTGTGTGTATGCGAGTCGTGATGAAACGCTGCTAGTCATGAGCTAACGTCTTGTTGAATAAATTAAGATATTTTAACTTTTAAAGAACCACTTAACTGGGGATTTTCTTTAAAATAAAACTGAGCGCATTTTTTAAACGCTTTTTAGCTGGTTTTACATGTATATTCTATTATTATTATTTTTTTTACAATTGCGGTTGGAAATATAAACTTGCCAAATTATACACAGCACGAAATAAAATGAAAAGGAAACATGAAAAAAAACAGAAGCACAAAAAACCTTTTTTTTCACTAAAATCACAATACTGTTTTACTCAAATCTTAATGAATACTGTGGTTTGGTGAAACAGTTCCACGGTTATAAAAGTTTTGTACAGAAAAGAAAAAAAATGAAACGTGGTAGGTCATAGGAATGGCCGGAGCTGAGCTTTCAAAAAGTTGAAAACTGAAGTTAGCTAACGAAAAAGTGAAATCTCAACTGCCGCAACCTCAAGAAAGCTTTCGAATCTCTCTCCAGCTGCATTATTTGGCTTCATATGAGGAGCGGCTCCACGATTTTTCGACTTTCAGTTGCGGGACTCAGGAGAGGTTGATTGAAAAGATGAATTTTCAAACTTAAACAGATTTTGGTATGTTTTTTTCTTCAAAATGTTCTTGAAATAAGAAATTTTATTTATTGCTCTTCAAAGTTTTGTTTGGGTTTTATTACACTGAGTTAAAAGTTAAATGTGTTGTTAAAACGTGGACAATGTTTTTTCTTTCACATGATCCAGTTGATTTTGAAATTGCAAACTATAAAAATCCACCACCTCAGCTTTTTCACTGTTTCATTGTTGTTAAAATTATGACATTGAAAAAATTGAATAAATAAATAAAATAAATGTCTTTATTCGCTCTTCGTGTTCATCTGGTAGATTCGAGTTTTCAGCGCTTTCCATACCATCCGTAGTAGGAGGGGTAGCCGTAGTAGCTACCGTAACCGTAATAGTTACCGTAGTAGTACGGGGAGTAGTTGTATCCGTAGTTGTAGTACGGGTAGTACTGAAAAAAAATGTTGTACAAAGTTTTTTTTAAATAGTTATAGTAGAAAAAATCCCATTCAAAAATTCCCTAGGTTAGAACCCGGACGAAAACAAACAAATTTTTTTTCCTATTTTTTCCTTTATTCACTATAGCGCGCGGTGCGCTTCAAGCAATCTTCAATCGGTTGAAAAAAAGTCGAGAAAAAAAATTAAATTTCCAAAAAGTTTTATTTTATAACCAATATTTGATATACTAGGGAAAAAGGTGAAAAAGGCACGAGTTGATTGAAAAATTTGTTTTAAAAGTTAGGTGTTTGAAAAAAGTGGTTTTTAACATTTTTTGGACAAATATGTTCACATTATGGTCATTCAAAGGTGTGAAAAACCTAGAAAAAATTGAAAAATGAGGTGTATGTCATTTCAAGAATACTAACTTTTTTCACCTTGGTCTTTTATCAAACGGTTAATATAGTCTGTTTCCAATGAAAGGTCGCCTACATTCCACCGACCTTGATTTCCTCCCTTTTTTAACCACTGACGATATGAAACATTGAAGTGGAAATAAGTTAAACAAGCGAAAGAGCACAGTAAAAGAGGAGTGCAAAGACAATTAGACGATTCGTGGTGGGATGCAATGCCCGCAGTCCTTTAAGAATTGACCAAATCATGTTCCGTTTTTCGGAAACAAACCGTAACACAAATTTGTCCCCCAGTCGGAAAAACGTCGGAAACTTTTAAAAATTCTTTAACCTAGTTTTAGCAAAAATCGAAAATATCTCAACCATGTTCAAATTACTTGAATCGTAACAATTAGAAAATCAGTCAAATTCAAATAAAAAAATTTCTAAAACCCCAATTTCTCTGTATTGCAAAGAGTAGGAAAGAAACCTTAGAAGACGTGGTTGAAACATTCCAATATCGGAATTATTTCAACTTTTTTCTCGAAAACAATTGAAAAACAGAATAATGGACAAAAATATGCCATCTTATATATTTTTACTTTATCAAATATTTATATTTTTCGAATTGCGTACATCATTTCGACTCCCAGAACACTTTTTTAATACGGTATGTTCACCTTTTTAGATGCTATGATAAATTTTTTCATAAGGATTTTTTAAGCGTTTTTAAATATGAAATAATTTCCCAATTGTATTAAGCAATCATTTTAGTCCTTCAAATGATCCGTTTTAAAATTTGAATCAGAAAAAGTTGTTGTGTGACCCCAAAATTGGAATGGCGACACAGGAAAAATTTGGAAAATTTTGAGGGAAATTTTGAATTTAACAAATTGATATAAAACATTATTTCAAGCAATGCTGAATAAGCAAATTCCACCAACATGGATTTTTCAATTTTGTTTTTCATGTTAAGCGAAAATGTCGTTGACATTTGCAAAAAAGCCTAAGCCTAAATAATCGAGGCGGCTCAAAAGTAACCGACCTTTATTTGGAAACCGACTATAATAGAATTTGATTCTGAAAAAGTGGTTTTGTGACCCCAAAATTGAGTACGTAACACAGAGAAACTTTGGAACAATATGACAATTATGGTTTCAACAAAATTGTATAGAAAAAAACTCACATATTGAGCGGTGGCTTGCTCCAGAAGACAGCAGAGAGCGGCCAGCACCAAGAGAAGGGCGCTAAAATGTTTATTAAACTTTAAAAACTTTAAAACGTTAGCTTACATCTTAGAGGACAGCATGATTGTTGGTTTTCGACCGACTGCTGCCTCCACTTTTATACTGAAGTTAGTATTTGCCCGCGAGAGAACAAACCCCCGAGTGTCAAACAATTGGAGCTTCGAGGATTAGTAAACGGTTAAACAAAACCTAGAGAGGTTTGGTTTTCGGCATGGAGGTTTCGGAGATTTGGAATTCTTTTCCGAAAAAATGGGTGACATTTCTGTGTTTCATAAGTGATGTTTTCCACAGGGGAAAATATACAATTCAGTATGCGCAAGATCTTGGGGTGACTCAAAAAAGGCGGCGAATTTGTTTAAGTTTGTTTTTAGCGAGCTAATTTGGGGTTTACGCTGCTAATAGCCTCTTTTGAATGCCAATACTAGTTTTTGACCATTTTGGGGTTTTCACAGGGTTTCCGTCATTTGTCGCTTTTTGAAACCACGATGTAGCGATGTTTTTTTCTTCTGCGCAGAAACCAAAAGATGTCAAAAAACAGAGATCGTAGACTTCTTTGTTCTACTGAAAATGTTTGAATTTCAAGGCCACAAAGGCTGATTTTGGCAAAAGTGATATGAGAAGCTTTTCGAGCTATTTGAAGTGTTTTCTTCTTTTTCTTTTTTTTCGAACTATTTTTCGAGTGTTTTTAAAGTTTAGAAAACTAGATTTTGAAACAACAATTTTAAAATTTAAATTTTGAAACAGGAAATTTTAATACACTACTAGATTTGTCCGGACTTCTCGTAAAAATATATATATATATATATATATATTCAACTTTTTGAACTTCGATGTAAATAAAAAACTGTGGGTCAAAAATGGGTGACATTTCTGGCTTTCAAACCGGATGTTTTGTTCAGTGGAAGATAACATGATTCCGTATTCACATGATTTTGGGGGACTTATAAAAAAGCGCAATATTTATGCAAGTTTTTTGCGAGCTAATTTGGGATTTAGTTTTGTTATTGATTTGTTTGACAGTTTTACATGATCGACTTTATATTTTTTTACACAGTAGAATGTGATGTGACCAAAAAATGTCAAAAGATTTCGTAGATTTTTTTCAACAGTTTCTTTTTTGTTATTAGAAATTTTTAAGCTTGAAGGGCACAACTGTTTTTGGCAAAAGAAGTGTTTGAAAATTCAGGAAGCTGAAAGTAGTATCAAATTTCAATTATTTTTTTTTAATCAACTATTACTTTTTTTTTCTAGAAAACATTTTGATAATTCAAATATGAAACATTCATGAATTCTCAACAAAAAAATACATACAACTTTTTAAACATCGCCGTAATATAGAAATGTGTGGGTTAAAATGAGTGACATTTCTGTGTTTCATTCCGGATGTTTTCTTCAGTGGAAGAGAAAATGATTCAGTATTCCCATGATTTCGGCTCTACTTATAAAAATGCGAAGAATTTTTGCAAGGTAGTTTTTAGCGAGCAAATTGGGGTTTTACTTTCGTAATTGACTTGTTTGAAAATTTTGACAGCCATTTAATTTTTACACAATGGAATGTGATGTTGGGTGTGTAGGCATTCCGTCGTTCGTTTTTTGTACAAACCAAGGAATGACACACGGCTGCAACGCACATGGTTAAACAGAGATCGTAGATTTTTTTTTTCGGCTTTTTTGTTTTTGTTTTTGTTTTTGTTTTTGTTTTTTTTTTTTAAATTTGTATCTATTAATTTTTGCGCTTTTTCTGTGCGTGCCTTTATTTATTAGCTTTAAAGAAGTTTTTTTTAGTTTAAAAATGTTGAAAGCAGAAGTAGTATCGAATACAAATAATTTTTCACTAGTTTTTTTTTGTTCAGAATGTCTTTAATTCAAACGTGAAACATTCCGAAGTTGTTCTTTTTTTTTTACTTTTTCACCATTTGAGTACCTTTTAAGTTAAGTATCATTTTTGAAACCAGGAGGGTACGCGCGCCAACGGCGCGCACCCACCTGGTTTCAAAAAAATGAACTTTCGCTGATCCACTACACACACACAGACACACACGGTAGCGTTTTATTATAAGGGATGAACATAAAAATTACCTAGTTTAGCCCCATAAGGTTTTCACTCAAAAACTCATAAATCGCGTTTAAAACATCAAAATGCACCCCAAAAATTTTTGCCCATTTTTGGTCGATTTTGGGCGATTTTTGCACATTTAAGTGGATTTTTAACAAAAATAGTCGTCGATATTTCTCTTTTCCAAAAACTTATGCGACACCAAATTATGCGTAGAATTTCATGGTGTAAATGTTTCTGCACGAATCTTTGACAAGTGGTCAAAATTGCAAAAAACCTGTTTTTTTACGGTTATCGTAGATTAATTTTTTTTACTGAATGAGAAATCGTAATAAGTCCATTTTGTCTAGTACGGATACAGCGTTTTGAATAACTTAATATAGAAAAAAAAGAACAATGAAAAAGTTATACTATCCAATATTTTCGTCTTTTACCCAACCAGGAACAATTCTTTTATAAAACAACATGGTAAGTACATGGATACACATTTCTTATTTGACTGATATTTGCTCAACCTCTGCCGACTGCGTCAAAATATGAGTGCGTTCGCTCGTTCATTCGTAAAGTTCACGCGACTCTGTAAATATTCCGATGTCCGGGTCACACAATTTTGGACACAAGTGTTTCTGTGCTTTGACATTGAATACTCAGGCGATTTTGCAGGGAAATCGAAAAAGAATTTTCAAGCAATGAGCTTTATTTTTATGACAACTTATTATCGTGCCGAATGATGCGTTGTTTCCTAAAATGTTTGAAACTTTTAATTAAGCAAAATACGTGGTTTTCAAATGAACACGTCACCAATCCTACTTCGTCCAAAAATAGGCCTCGCCCAACGGCCAATTTACCTTTGGTCATAAAATTTCAAAGTCGTCCATTGATTATCGATTATCGTTTTTTCGGTTGGAGTACTGCAATTTGAGATACTGTATAGTCGTCGCCAATGCTACTTCGCCCAATTTCGCTCCTAGCTCTGTGCAAATGACACCAGACACGAATTTGCGTACGAAAATCCTGTGTTTTAGGATATGTACTGTAAATTTTATGATGAAAAAGAATATGTAAACTAAAATATAGTTTACATGTGCAAAAAATATTATAAAAGAAAATGCATTTTTAAAGCCATAAAAACACATTTTTATGTGCATGAAAAGCTAAATCCAGATTTGTGCTATGTGTGTCTACATAACATTTTTTTTCCATAATTTTACCAGAATTTAAAAATTTAAAACAGTGAATTGCATATCTACAAAACAAGCAAAATAACACTGTAAAAATGGAGTGGGCAGAGAATTAGACAATTCCTGCGAGACCAAGTTTACGAACTTGGGAAAAAATCCCTTTTCCGTGTTTGTTTTTCGGCAACGCACTATAAGAGTTTGAGATTTTCATACTTTGTACTTTACATTTTGTACTTTACACTTTGTACTTTAGACATCATTGAACATTCATAGGACATTTTTAGAAGGCGACTTTGAGCAAATATTCCGACTAGACAGAATGTTACATACCGCCTTTTTGATGATTTCATTCGACAATCGCTTTTGTTGAAAGGGTAATCAAATAGTCACAACTACCAGAAACATTTCCGAATTGAGCAGAAGTCATAATATTTGCGTTTCCAGAACCAATCTGTGTTAAAAAAAGTGTAGGGTTTTTTTTTCCATTTTCCATGGGATACGGATGCAAAACATTTTTTTTTCAATTGTCTACAGTTTTCTTAAGTTTCCATTTCTTAAGGAATAAATTCGGATACGCAGAATTCAAATTCTAAAAAAGCAACCTAGTTGAGTTGGGTTAAAAAATGTCTATTTTTTAAGCAAAAGAGAAAAGAAAACAGTTTTATATTTGTTAAAAATTGTTCCTTTCCCATACCGTTTGCAAAACTATAGTTCGATCTAATAATGAAGCTTTAACATTCAAATGTGATAAAAAGTTCAATTCAACAGCCAATTAAAAAAAAGATGTTTACAAGCATGTAAACTTAAACATGGTAAATAAAAATTCCAAAGTTGAAGCTTTCACAAATTTTTAGAAAAAGGCGTTTTATGGAGGTTTAAATTTGATGGACGCTCGTATAAAAAAAAATTAAAAAGTTAGTTCTGTAAGTTATAGTTGAAAAACTTTGGGCTTTTTAATTGTTAATTGGGCTTTTTAAAGTAAAAATTGTTTAAAAATAAAACAAAAAATTTGTATGGTAAGAAACAAACATCTTTGGTTTGAATAGGACAAAGAGACAAAATCGCTCAACAGATGAAATTGTAAAATAATGTATTTGGATGTCGTCTCTGGAAATCTTGTGCAGGCACTGTTTTAGGAAAAAGCGGATAGTCCTAAAATTGGTCCGAAATTGGTCAATAACCTTCCAAGAGACCACATAGGCCATATTTAAACGTTTAGCTCAGTATCGATTTTTTACCGGGGTTAGGGTAGGGTTGTTTAGCTTTTCAAATATATGTTTCTTTAAAAATCCCAATTATTTATTTTTAATGTTTATTTTTCTAGGTTTGTTTTATTATTTATCTTTCTAAAAAATTTTCAAATAAATTTATGAAGCATATTATTATCATTATGAATTTTGATGAAAAATATTTATTTTAAAAGTAATAAATAAAAAAACTGCATTAAAATAGTATCAATGTTTTATTGGTTTTGCTTGACAATTTGAGAAAGGCACCCTCAATGGATGAACGCCAAAAAATAGAATTTCAATTTGATGAACAGAAAAAAGATCAGATCATGAATTTTAACTGTATAATTGTGGTTCCAGTGTTTTATTAGATTTGGTACTGGAAAAAAACGATAATGAGTTTGGAATTTTGTTTGGGCGTAACATTATCCTAAAACCTTTCATATTTTCTTCCAAAAAAGTAAAATATTATGCTTTTTCATTTGAAAAAATGATTAAAAACAATGGGTTTAATTTTTATAAATTTCATTGTGGGGGATAAAACAATTGATGAAAAATTTATATTTATAAATTATTCATTTATAAAATTTGACCTTGTAAAAAAAAGTTTAAAAAAAAGGAAAAAGTGTCACTTTAATTTTTCAAAATTGGTCAAAATGACTGAAACGAATGCTTATTTCATAGCTTAAGCAGTGAATGTATCAAATCTATCACACAAACGACGAAAATGTCTTGCACTTCTACACATGAATCATTAAACCTCGAAAAAGTGAAATTTTGCGGTTAATATTGCAGTTTTTCGCATTTTCGACGTTTCACATAAAATTTGCGCAAAATGGCATTCTTATTTTTTTTTTAAATCACGTGTTTTGGCGGACATTTTGAAAAGTTATAGTCTAAAAACTCCGTGAAAGAAATTTTGGTTCAATTTTGAAGCAGAAAATCTTTTGGACCTACCAGAAGTGAATTTTTTCATGATCAAATTCGGTGGAAAAAATCATTTTCAAAGTCGAGTTTCGTTATATGATAGTCACGAATTTTTTTTTTAGACTTTATTTCATTGATCTAAATTTTGTTTCCATAGATTTATTATTAGGTTCTAATAGTTTCCAGCAAAAATTTCAAGAAGCCATTTGGCAGCTTAACAGTATTTACCCACCCTAAGCCTCCGAAGTAACTTTTTTCTGCCTGAACACCGTGCCACGGCGTTCTGTTTGCCACTTCACGAGTGGCCCCTCCCGGTTGTCAAACAATTACTTCGGTATATAAAGAGGGAAGGCATGTAACTTTCAGACAACTTTCGGACTTCATCATGTTCTCCTCCAAGATGTGAGTTTTTCTGCATTTTCAGGGTTGAAAAAAATTTCGAAAATGTTTTAAATATTTCTTTAATGATTTTTAAAACTTTTTTGAAAATACGTAAAAACCCGATACAAAAGCGGCTGTTTTTAACAAAATCTTTATCAAACGGCATTTGAATGTTGCACATTCGATTAAGTAATTTTGTAAAGCTAGGGCAATAATTCGGCTTCGTGGGCGAATACAGGCATAAGAGTTTATATGAGTTAAAGCAATTTTTTAAATAAAAAAATATAGAAGAATAAACACTGTAAAAGGGGAGTGCGCAGACAATTATTCAATCGCGGCGGGACCAATTTTACCTGGTCCTTGAGAAAAATCCCGTTTTCTTTTGCATTTTTTTTTCAAAAAAGCACCCAATTTTTAGCTTGCAATAAAGTATTTTTTCAACGATTTCTGTTTTGTGTTAAAAATGATTTGTTCAGCCGCGTTTTGAGGACTATTATATTTCGAGAAAAGGCATTTTTCTGTATTTTTTTTAAATATGACAAAAAAGGAACATTTAAAGTGTCATGTACAATTGGTTAAATTTTTTAGGTGATTCTTGAGATTCAGGGTTGGTCATCAGGCCGCTCAGGCCGGCCTGTTAGTTGGAAATGCAGGCTCAGGCCGCGGCCTGGGCCTGGCCTGGCCTGGGCCTGGTTGAAAACCAAAATAACCAACCTATTATTTACAGAACTCACAAAAAGTTGATTAAATTCACTTGTTAGTATTGTCGTCTCTCCATCGACAACTGCTTGAAAGAAAAACAAACAATTTTTGAAATTCGCAGATTTAGCAATAGGTTTACCTAAACGACATGTTTTTTTCACAAGATGAGTATAAAAAACTTAGCGAAACAATTGTAGATTACCGAATAGGTGAGTAGGAGGCGAGCAAGTATGGGGAAAGTGATGCAAAAGTGAAGGAAAGTGATTGATACGCTTTTTCAAATTCACCGAAAAATTTGAATTCAAACTTAAGCAAACTTCATTAGGCCTGCCAACCGGCCTGGCCTGGCCTGGGCCTGGAAATGACGGCCTGGTTAGACCCAGGCCCAGGCCGGCCTGGTCATTTGACTAACCCTGTTGAGATTAAAAAAGGCTTAGCAAGGACAACTTGTTCAAAAAGTTTTATATAAAATCTGTAACATTTAAATTGATGTTCTTTTTTTAATTAATTTTTTATTAGGAAAAATGACAACAATGAAATCCAAGCATCAAAAAATGCGTACTAAGTATTTTCGATATTTGGATTCAAAACGTAACGTGGACATGTGACATTTAAATTAATTAATTTACAACTTCACGGAGCAGTAAAAACTTTTATTTGTAGGATATTAAAAAAATTGATTTTGTATTCGAATGTTGCACAATTGTTTTTAGTAACAAGGAGCAGCAAGGTGAATAATGTACTTCCGAGTAAAAGTTTTATAATGAGTTTCCGAAAAAGAGACAAGAAAAATGGCTGATTTGAATTCATTAAAGCATTTTTCATTGTTTTGTTAATAATTTTTTTTATTCTTCATCTTGTATTAAAGTTTCTAAAGCTGTTTACAACATGAAACATCATAAGATTCATACTAAGTAAGCAATTTTCGATGTTTGGATTCAAAACTTAACGTGAACATGTAACATTTAAATTAATTAAGTTACAACCACGTAGCAGTAACCATCTTTTGAAGAAAAAAAAATTTTCTTTATTAGTTTTAAAAAAATTGCATTCGTATTCGAATGTTGCACATTTGTTTCAGTATCAAACCAGCAGGTAAATAATAATTATCGCATACCAACTAGTCTTAAAGTTTTAAAGCTGTTTATAACATGAAACATTTCTGTTTATCAGTATACTATTCAGCGTGCGTTTTTTTCAAAATAAATGCTCTTTTTTGTGAAAAAAACATTTATGAAAAAAACTGAAAACAAAAAAATTTCATTAAAAAATCCCTTTTAGTGCTTTCCTCGTCGTTCTCGTCGCCTTCTGCTGCTTAATGACTGCCACTGAAGCCTACTACGTAAGTCTAACTGAAATTTCAACCTCACCCTGCATATTTTTAGTACTACCCGTACTACTCGTACGGCTACAACAGCTACTCTCCCTACTACTATGGAAACTACGGTTACAGTGGATACTACAACTACCCTTCCTATTACGGATGGTACGGAAAGAGGGAGGCTGGCTTTGGTCCCAATCAGCAGCAATAAATAAAAGACTTACAAAACTGTTTCAATTTATTGAATGAAAAAGGTTTATGTTTATACCGCTAATGAAAACAGAGCTCAATTCACAGTGCAAGTGAATTCCAGAAAAGCACGAACAACTTTTTTTCTGCACAATTGAAGGATTTGTTGAAACATCAAGTCAAACACTTATTATATTTTCATCATTATAGAAAAATTGTTTTTTCCATCAACTTTGGGCAAAAATTTCAATTTAGTTTTATTGTAGATGTTTCAACTCTTTGGAAGATCCTTTCTTCAAATAAGCTAAAAAAAAATTCAATTTTATCCGACAAAAAGCGTTTTCTTTTTAAAAGTTGAAAATAAAGCTTCAAAAACTTATTACGAATTTACTTCCATTCTTAAATGAAAATGTTTTTTATAATACTAATGTTAATGATTCTCGTAAAAAATCCTAAAATTTTCGCAATATCTAAAACATCTAAATTTCTTTGTAAGTTCAATAAAATTCTTTTTTAAGCAAATAAAAAAAATTGAAACCATTCCGAAATCGTAAAATTCTTTAATTTCTTTTTTTGTTTATTACTGTTCGTGAATATTTCAGATTTCTAATTTATTTGCGCAAAATTTTTTAAAATCTTTTATTCAGCCTTATTTCTGCGTTGTTTGAAAGCAAAAAAAAATCGGTATAAATTGTTACTTTTTTGTTTGTTATGTTTGAACACTTTGACATTTGCTCGTGGGTAAATGGTTCGTTCGAGGTATAATTCAATATCTTTATTCAAATCATTTTTAACTTTAAAAAAACATGTATAACATCATCATTAACTTTAAAATAAATTAAACAATATAAAATTATTGCACAGGTTCTAAGCCACCAATAGGCTTTCAATTCAATATGATTTAGAGGTATAATTCAATATCTTTATTCAAATCATCTTCAACTTTAAAAAAAAACATCTTTAACTTTAAAAAAATCATATTTAACTTTAAAAAACATCTTTAACATCATCATTAACTTTAAAAAAATTAAATAACATTTCACTAAATTTTGCAAAATCGCCACCAATAGGCTTTCAATTCAATATGACTAGTTTTCTTATCCAAAACTTCGTCCAGCAAATCCTTGGCTTCATTTGTCAATTTATCGTAAAATTCTTCGTCTTTCACTCTGCCATTTATTAGGTCACTGCTAAGAATTTGTTCCTAAAAATAAAGAAACATATAAGCAAACAAACAAATTAGTAGGATTATAGTGTGTTTCCAAAAAGACGAAAATGAAAAAGGGATTTTCCTAAAGGACTGGGTACAGTTTGTCCCGCCGCGGTCAATTGAATGTCTGCGCACTCCTCTTTTACAGCGGTATTTCGCTTATTTTTGTGATATTCGCATTAATGTTTCAATCTAGAGGAAATAAACACCAAATATAAAAAACCTTTCGTTAGAAATAGATTATACCTTCATATCGTCGAACCCGTTGTCCAGGGCATACTGAAGCTTCCATGTGTTGTTTTTGACGTTTGCAATTTTGCCAACTTTCAGTCTATCGATTATAGACTGGAATTGTAACTGGATGGCGAGTTGGAGGAGGATGTCGGCTTTTCCTGAAACAAAACATTATTTTTATAACATTTGAACGGGATTTTAAAAAATCATTCGTTTTCATCGATTTAAAGTCTGTTTCCGAAAAACGGCACTGGTTTCGGCCAAAAACCTTAAAGGATGGTACATTAGGTCCCGCAGCGATATTTTAATTGCCTGCGCACTCCTCTTTTTCAGTGCTCTTTCGCGTACTTTATGTATGTTCACTTCAATGTTTCAAATCGTCAGTTTTTTAAAAAGGAGCAAAACAAGGCCGCTCAAAAGTCGTCGACCTTTCTTTGGAGATAGACTAAAACGTAAAAATAAAATTAAAAATTTAAATACAAGTTTTCATCGACATACCAAGAAGTTTTCAGTCAAACGCAAGAAAAAATGACTTTTACAATAAAATGTTGTTTGAGGTAGTTAACCGATTACCTTTCTTACATTGTGGTTGACATAATTAGTGAAACATTCATTAAAACTAGAAATTTATTTGAAACCAAACTCAAAAATGAATTTCCTACAATTTAGAAAAACGTTTCAAAAATATTATCGCTTCCCATCGTTTCATTCGCTCTTTACAAGAACTATTTAAGAAAAATGAATAAATAAATCAGTGTGAAGCACGATTTTTAAGCTAAGGTAAGTAAGGTAGCTAAGGTAAATAAGGTAGGCAGGGTAGGTAAGGTAGTTAATAGGATACGAAATGTATCCCATCATGATTGTAACCTAATTTTTCTATTCCGTAATAATTGGTGAACATATTCTAATGGATGCCCCCCCCCCAACTGCGATAGCACCTGATTTTTTTTTCACAGAACAGAAATTTGCACTTGAGTGTTGCATGTTTGTTTTACCAATATTATACAGCATGGCGCAGCTATTATTGTACTGTCTCATTGTGTTTCTCAGCCAATTTAAACAATTTTATGCTATAAAAAGGTTTAAAAAATGGTGTTTAAACTTTAAATAAAATAAAAGTTTATTTTTCTGTTTACAACTTTCCGGAACCTACCCGGCATAGTAAAAGCGTAGCGACCAAAATTCTAATTGTAATCGAACGATATCTCATTAAGAAAAAAATGTGTACCTATTTAAACTACATATGAAAAATATTTATTTCCCAACCTTCCAACCCAGATTATTTTTTTAAACCGACTATGGGTGTGTATGTAAGTGTGTGTGTTTCGATTTTAATTGTCCCATTGTTTCTTTGAGGGGTGTGAAATCAAGAAGGTTACCAAAAATTATAGTTAACTTTTGAAATGTCACCTTGGTGAACCAATCCTTCACTTTTTTCAATTTCGCACTTATGTCATTTCATTTTCGCGTTTCCTGTAGTTAGATCCATTAACATACCTTCGATTTCCAAATTGGGATTGGGGTAAACGTAGTGCAGAAGAACGATGAAATCAGTTGATGAGATTCCTGGGATCTTGAGACAATTCAAGTTGCTCACAGGGTCAACGGGTAATTTTGGCATGCGAAGGTGTGCGACGCGGAAAAAGTCACTGTGGAGGGCGAGGAACTGAAATGAAAAGGTTGAGACAGAGACAGAGACAGAGACAGAGACAAAGACAAAGACAAAGACAAAGACAAAGACAAAGACAGAGACAGAGACAAAGACAGAGACAGAAACAGAGACAGAAACAGAGACAGAAACAGAGACAGAGACAGAGACAGAGACAGAGACAGAGACAGAGACAGAGACAGAGACAAAGACAGAGACAAAGACAGAGACAGATACAGAGACAGAGACAGAGACAGAGACAGAGACAGAGACAGAGACAGAGACAGAGACAGAGACAGAGACAGAGACAAAGACAAAGACAGAGACAGATACAGAGACAGAGACAGAGACAGAGACAGAGACAGAGACAGAGACAGAGACAGAGACAGAGACAGAGACAGAGACAGAGACAGAGACAGAGACAGAGACAGAGACAGAGACAGAGACAGAGACAGAGACAGAGACAGAGACAGAGACAGAGACAGAGACAGAGACAGAGACAGAGACAGAGACAGAGACAGAGACAGAGACAGAGACAGAGACAGAGACAGAGACAGAGACAGAGACAGAGACAGAGACAGAGACAGAGACAGAGACAGAGACAGAGACAGAGACAGAGACAGAGACAGAGACAGAGACAGAGACAGAGACAGAGACAGAGACAGAGACAGAGACAGAGACAGAGACAGAGACAGAGACAGAGACAGAGACAGAGACAGAGACAGAGACAGAGACAGAGACAGAGACAGAGACAGAGACAGAGACAGAGACAGAGACAGAGACAGAGACAGAGACAGAGACAGAGACAGAGACAGAGACAGAGACAGAGAGAAAACGAACCTTGGCATCCACAAATATTTTTCTCCCATCCTCCATCAGTACAACCATATCCGTCGTCCTGCTGGGAGTGGCAAAGTTGTACACAATGGGCCGTATCTTTCTAAAAACGGCATTTTTACAATTAAACATAAGATTTTCTTACTTTTCATGTTCCCCTTCTTCAACTGAAATCTCAACTTCTCCTGCGCGGCGTGGCTGTGCTTCTAGTCGGCGACTCCTGTACCCCTCCGCTGTGGACCAGTTCTTCATAAGATCACTGTTCGGCAAAAATAGAGAAATAGTTCTCTCTTGAGGGGTGAGCCTGCCTCGAAGCACTGCTTCAATGCCTTGCGAACCCTTGTTGGCTTCGAAAGCGGTGAACAAGCGAACTGTGATCTTTACGGAATGACCCGGCTCAAACTGGAAATTTTTAATATGAAAATGGATATTTGCTTTTAAAAAAACCTGGGTACAAGCATTGTCCTTGAAACTGATGAGCCAGCGGTCTCCGAGGAAGGTGACGGTGACTTTTCTGAAAATTGATTTTGGTTAATTGAACCGTGAAAGAAGGCGTTTTTTTTAATATATACAAAAAACGAACGATTACTTTTACATTTGTGGTTTTAAAAAAATTATTCGACTTGAAATCCCCTAAAAGGAACAATAAAAGGTAAACACTGGCAACGAAACGCTGCAGTGAAGTGAATAATAAAGAAACTAAAAATTAAAAGTTTTCTACCTAAGTTTGGTGACTTTTCGACTTGAGTCGTCGCCAATGCTACTTTGCCCATTTCGCTCTTAGCTCAGTGCAAATGACACAAGACGCGAAAATGCTTACGAAAATTCTGTGTTTTAGGATACGTACGCAATAATGCGTCAGGGTTACATAAGCGAATCGGCCAAGAAGTAAAATTAGCGAAGACTATACAAAACTTTAACTTTGTTTTTTAAAATTTTTTTGACGATGACTTCATGGAGTACGTGTGTAAAACGATAAAACATTATTGGGTTCATTGAAACACTTGAGTGAAAATTTTTTTAAAGTGATTTTTGGTTCAATGCATCATTCTTTTTTCTTTTCTTAACCGATAAACTAAGTGCTTATAAAAAGGTGAAATGAAACTTTACAATTACATTGAATCCTTTTGCTGAAAAGCATTCACGAAAAAAATTTTGTTTGTTTTTTTTATTTTAAGAGGATGAGCATTAAAATTGTATGGCTTTAAAAAAACAGACTGATTCTTTCTCGAAATTTAGAGTTTTAGAGACTGTTTCATTTTATTGAACTATACATCGAACTCTGATTCCAGAAAATGAACAACTAATTGAAAACAATGGCAACGAAACATCACAATGAAGGGGAAAATGCAGGCAAATTTTCGTTACAAAAATTTAATTTAGGTTTTTGTTTTCTAAATTGCGTTATCTGGCTATTTTTCATAAATTTGAAAGTTTCGTATACTCTTCGCCAATTTTACTTCTTGGCCGATTCCAAAATGTAACCCTGGCGCAGTATTGCGTACGTATCCTTAGACACAGGTTTTTCGTACGCAAATTCGCGTCTGGTGCCATTTGCACAGAGCTAAGAGCGAAATTGGGCGATGTAGCATTGTCGATGACTATATATTTTTTTGTTTATATTTTTTTTGTTTTTAGGAACAAATTCTTGTTCACTGAACCAAAAATTAAAAAGTCGCTTTTACTTAAAATTTAGCAACTTTTAATGGTTTTAGCTAAATATATTTTGCTTCATCGCATCCAATTGAAAAAATAAAATGTCAAAACTGCCAAATTTTCTGATTCCACTTTTTTATATTTCAAAGTTTTTATATTTAAATTATAGTCTATTCTACAAAGAGAAAAAGCGAAGATGAAACTAAAAACATTCACAAAAGCCCCGATTTAGGTTTAAATTGTAACATTCGAATAATGCCCTGGATATGACATGCAACGAAAATTCTAAATTTTAAGCAATATGAGGTAACCTGAGCGAGCGTTCAAAAATGGCATGATTAAAAATATTCACTGAACCAAAAATTACGATCCGCCTTCGGCGGTCCCCACTCCTGCTTCTCGCGGCCGATAGGCGGCCTGCGGCTGCACGGATTCGCAGCCTTCGGCCCCACATTTGGATGGCCTGCGGCCGCATAAATTTGCGACCTTTAGCTGCTCAGCCAGGCGGCCTACGGCCGCACGGATTCGCTGCCTGCGGCCTCAGAGGTGACTGCTAGACCGCCGGCCGAAACTTTGAACCAACCCATTGGAATTTATCAGCTGCGAACTTAAAATTCAAAGGGAAATGTTTTTTCAACTCGTAAAAAAATTGAAAGATTGGTGATATAGCTTGTTTTATTTCGAAATCGATTTTATATAAAAAATTTCCGCAATTTAGTTGCTTTTGAAATTTTCTACTAGCTTTATCGGAATTTGCATTCCAGAAAATCAGATTTTTTTTTCTTATGTGCCTGGATAAAATATGTAACTATGATTCATTTAAAAGTGAAAACTAATCTTTTTCATAAATCACAAAAGCAGTTCATCGTTTTTAGGGTGAAAAAACATTTTGGGACAAATTTTAATAACAAAATTAGTTTTAAAAGTCTTACCGCTGTTTTGTACAACCGACGTAGGTTTCGAATTCCCGAGGCGGCTGAGGCTGCGAAGGCAGTTGGTTTTCGATCCCAGGTTTCGTTTCCTTTGTTTCCTTCTTTTCAAAAACAGGGTGGAAAACCACAGAATATTTCCGGGAATCAGGAGTGACACCGGGAATTCTTTGGTTGAACATCTGAAAAATTTTAAAAATTTAAACTTTAATATAATTTCGAATTTTAATTTTCAATTGGACTTACTTTTCAAGATCGAGAGACGGGAACTGTTGAGTCAAAACTGGGAGCCGTGTAGAAAAAAAGCGAAGGCTCAAATTTTCGCTTTTTCTTTGTTTGCTTTGTTTTTTTCGAAAATCATCAATCCATCGTAACGCTTGGCTTTTTTTCTATTTTCTGTTGTAGTTCAAATTTATAAGTCGCTTTTACTTAAAATTTACCAAATTTTTTATTGTTCTAGCTAAATAGATTTTGCCACATGTGATCGAATTGCCAACATTATAATGCCAAAATGGCCAAATTTCCGATTTCAAATTTTCCGATTCAATTTTTTTATTTATTTGTAAAGTATAGTGCATTTGAGAAATAGAAAAAGCGAAATAACACTGTAAAACCGGAGTGCGCAGACAGCTAAATGGATCGCGGCGGGACCCAAGTTGATTTCAATTTTTATTAAAAGTGTTGTTTTCTTGAACGTGCAAAAGGGTTTTTACGCAATTTTAAGATTTTGAAACTTCTTTTTCCCTCACACAGCAATGTTTTGAAAACTGGTACTCTTTAAGAAGAGCCAAAAACATTGTAGTCACAAAAGAATCACAGTAGAAAATTCACAAAATACACATTTATTTGTTCAGTTTAATGATTTTTCAATTTTTTAAAAAAAAAATTACATTAGCGAAAAGAAACGTGTAATATTGAAAAATCTATTTGTATACCCCTGACTGTCCCTTTAATCTGTATCCTCAATTTTAAAAAAGTTTTACAGTAACTAGTAATTAGGCTGCCAATTTTAAAGCCGAAAACTAATTAAATCAAAAACATGCTAAGTTTGTTTGAAATAAATAAAAATCGTAAATTTGTAACATTTTGCTTTGTGAAAACAAAACATTTTTATTCCGTGTCTGTAAGGAAAGTTTTATCTTGTAACATACTTCCAAACTGCATAAAACATGTAACAGAAATACATAGTTTTCCAAATGTTTTCAGATTTGGAAATTAGAAAAAAAAATTAAAACCTTGCAATTTTTCGAATTTTAAAAATTTCTTTCTTCCACTTACCCGTAGCAATGTTTTGGAATCCGGTTTCCAAAATCCAAAATAAAATTCACAAAAGACACCTTTTTTTCTTCCTGTTCTATTGTTTTTAAGAATTTTTTTTTATTCATGCAGGTTTTTCGAAAACAAATATATGAATCTGAACAAAAAAAATATATGGGCCTAATTCTAACAAATTCAACTATAATAGAAAAATCTAACAACCGGTCAACTTTTTTCTTTTTTTCTTGATTATTTGCAAAACAAAAGTTTTTTACCTTGCAATTTTCGATTTTTAAAAGCTTGGCTTTTTCATTCATATTTTTTGTTACAGTTCAAACTGAAAACTCGCAATTGTTGAAAGTCAAATTAGTCAAATTTTTAATTGTTTTTTTTTCTTTTTAAGTTTTGCTTCATGTTATCCAGTTGACACAGTGAAATGCAAGAAATTTTCAGATTCCACAATTTCTAATTTATTGGTTTTTTTTCGTTTCAAATTGTAGTCCATTTTAGAATAATAAAAGCGAAATAGCACTGCAAAAGCGAGTGCACAGACTCGCGATCGCGGCGGGACCCAAGGTAGTTTCACCTTTTATTAAAAGTGTGGTTTTCTTGAACCAAGTGGCAAATGGGTTTTTACGCAATTTTTAGATTTTTAAATGGTTTCTTTCTCGGACTTTTTTTTTCAATGTTTTGACAATGTTTTGAAAACTGGTTTCCTTTAAGCAGAGTTGGGAACATTGTAGTCACAATAGAACCACAGTAAACAATTCACAAAATACACATTTATTTTTCTGTTCTTATGTTTTTAAAATATTTATGTTTTTAAAATATTTTTTATACAAATAAAATTCTCAAAAACTTTTAATACTCTAATGTTTTTTTCTTAGAGATAAAAAAAAAGCGAACAAGCACCAAAATCCCGTTTTTATTTGCGGAAACGGAAACGCACTATTGACATAGATAATTTTTTTCTTGGCGAAAATGAGGTAACGAAACTATTTTTATGTATCAATTTAAGGCTACTTTGTGTCAACTTTATATTCAACAAAGTGTGCTTTTTATTTACTACACAGATACTTCCTTATTTCATGAAAAATTGCAAAAATTCATAAAAAAAAGTCACTTCGGGTTTTTTTTTTGATTTTTGAACTATATTTTGTTGAAACAGCAATGTTTTGGAAACCGGTTTTCTTTAAGCAGAACTGAAAACATTGCCCTGACCACAAAATTAAATTCACAAAATACATATTTATTTTTCTGTTCTATTGTGGTTAAAATATTTTATACAAATAACATTTTCGAAAATAAATATGCATTTGGGGGAAATCCATGAGCTAAATACAATTCTAACAATTACAACTAGAATTAAAAAGTCTAAGCGGTCTCAATCTTCTCCCGAAGCATTTCTGCCATTTCGTTGGAGACTTTTCCGAAGTTTCCAATCACTCTGTCCTGGATAAAAGGCTTCACTTGCTTCAGAGAATCAGCGATGTTCTTTACGAGGCGTTCACGGGCAGGGTGGTCCAGAACCTGAATATTTTTTTTAAAAATTTAGTTTTAAAAATTAGAAATACTTACTTTTTTGCAAAAACATTTAATTTTTAATCTTCCGCGAACGAATGTTTCATAAAGGGGTCATGAAACTATCTCTACACTACGAAACCAATGCACATGCGTCTTTTTTATTTATTTCCGTGAAAAAAATCTCCTAACTTTTACTGTTTAAATCTGCTCTTTTTCTCCTTTCACCGCTCTTTATTTTATTCTACCTCTTAATTATCCAACTTTTTAAACTCCTTTGTAATTACGTCATTTCCAGAATATTCCGACTGCTCACAACATCCATAAAACGCGATTTAAGCATTTTAAAACGCAATTTTGAGAAAAATAGTAACGCCCGATTACAAAGGCGTTAAAAAGAAAAAGTTTGATAATTACTTGAAAAAAGCAAACCATGTTTTTTTTTCCCATTAATGAAAATTCTCAGAAAACAAGCAAAAACGCCCAAATTTCGACCGGTTTGGGCAATTGTCGAGTTTTTTTTGCTGCTTACTCTCTTCTCGTTGGGAATTGTATTTTTCGTCAATTAAAAATGTTTCTAAAAATTGAATTTGCCACAAAACCACTTTTACTTTGAAGCATTTTGGTGAAATTCGAAAATCTACCGTACCCAAGGGTGATCTACCGTAACCCGTCACCCGAAAATTACCTGGGTCTGAAAATTTCAGAAAATCATAATTAGGCCATAAGGAAATCATACACAACTTTTCAGATAATCCGATTTCAAATATCTATAAATAGCGCATAAAGTTGAAATAATTCAAAAAATGTTTTTACTCATTTCGGTTTAATGTTACATCCTCTGCACTTTCAACATAAACCTTTCAATTTCCCGTTGGTAGATGTGTTCCACTTGTGCCACTTGCTATCAACCAAATTTTAAAAAAATTGATCTATATTTTAAGCAACAAAAACAAATTAAATTAAACAGGAAATCCACTTTTTCGTAGTGAAAGGTCGAAAACCCCCAAAAAACCTTTTTTTTCGAAATTTGAATTTGCTACAAAATGCATTTTTCAGATTGGAATTTGGACAACATTGAAAATTTTACAGAATCATTTGGGCACCTACTATCAGGCTGTCCGAGGGCTCATGCGACAGCAAATTGTTTGCTGACAACAGTAAAATTAACGTTGGTCATGATTTTTGGTTAGGAGCCATGAAGATAATCGAAAAAGACAAAAACGTTTGAACATTTTCGGGTTTTTGATTACCACGGTTTTATGTGTTGCTCGCCGGAAAAACTGGTTTGATCATTCCGTTTTCCATCAAATTCTGCGCAAAATGAAATGTTTAAAGTTGAAAATCATGTATTCCAAAGTTTTGAAAAATTATATTGAAACTTCGAAAACCGCGTTTTGAAAAAGGCTCTCTAAGCGGGCACCCCTTTTCCGCACAAACATTGAAACGCTCCTAGTTTTCGACGAATTTTCAACTTTTTGGGTCTCAAGTAGCCTACAGTAAACACATAAGCTCTAACGGAGACAAAATTTTGCTGTCCGTATGGTGCTCAGTATCTCGTCATATATTCCCGTTTGTAGAAGTGTATTACCTTATTCCAGAAATCCGCCGCTTGCGAAAAGTTGTCATCATCTTTGCTGTCATGTCTCCAGACCTCTCCCTGAAGAGTGTGCTTGTGCTCCGCCACATCAGCTCGTTCCACAGGTCCCCCGAAGGAGTTCGGAAAGTAGTTCGGCGCGTCATCTTGACTTGCAAAGGTGCACCATCCCCCTCTCTGCGTGTTGTGGGCCTTGGAACGGTAGGGGCAGTTTATGGGAAGTTGGCTGTGGTTCGGTCCCAAGCGATGGAATTGGGCATCCGGGTAAGAGAAAAGCCTTCCTTGAAGCATCCGATCGGGACTGAACTCGATTCCAGGAACCACGTGGGTGGGGGAGAAGGCGGATTGCTCTACCTGCAAATTGGAATTTAAAGGGACAGTCAGGGGCCTTTTTCAAATCGCATGCTAATTGGGATTTGGCAAACATTTTGTCCATAATCGTTGGTTGGAGTGGTGTTCAAGACAATGATTTTTTTTCTTTTTGAAATGTATTGTTTCCGCAATCCGAAAGCCCCCTGACGGCCCCTTTAAAGAAATCAATGAAAATTCAAACCTCGGCGAAGTAATTTTTGGGATTCCGGTCCAGAACAAGACGACCAACTGGGATCAGAGGGAAATCCTTGTGGGGCCAGACTTTTGTAACGTCAAATGGATTGAAGTCGGTCTTGTTTGCTTCTTCAAACGGCATCACCTGAGTTATTATTTAATCTTAATGTTTTGTAGTAGTTAATCCACATTTCTTTTTCATTTTTTGTATTGTTTAATTTACATGTTTCGAACGTTTGCCTCTGTTTCGAGAATACAGACCCGCATAAAACTTCGTATTTTTATTAAAGGTAAATAGTTGTTTTTTATGTTTCAAACATTTCTTGAATTTTTCGCATCAGTACTTATTGTGATAGTTTACGAACTTTTGCATTTGCATCATTGATGAGACTAGAATCTTTGTTAATTGATGGTTAATTGTTTGTAATCTGAAACCTCAATTTACAATTTAAATCTTTTTTTATTCTGAGAAAATAATTTAGTGTTCTTCAGTCAAACGGTGAATTTTTTTCGAATTAGTGGTTTGGAACTCCCGTTAAAAATTCTAAAATTTATCTTTTGTTTTAAAACCAGTGAAATTATCTGAAAATTATTGATTTGAATAGTTTTTCAATTTCTCATTTGAAAAACCAGTTGAAAATGCTGAAATTTGTCTATTCGAGGTACAAAACTGTTTGTGATATTTTTTTTAAGAATCGCATAAATGAGTTTAATATTTCACTTTTTCACTGAAGCGAAACTTGCATTTGTAAACAAAAAATAATTAAAAACTTGAAAAAAATATATATATAATTCAGTTCTATATGTCCTAAACACAAAAAGATGCAATTATTCATTTTTGCAATTAATCAATTTTACCGAAAACAAATTTAAACCTACGTTTTAAGCAATTTTTATACAAAGAAAATTGTTTTTTTGTATGTTTAAAATGTGAATAGAATTTCTCAAATGAGTGATTTTCCGCTATCATGCAAGATTTTTGCTCTACAAAAAACATATAACGATATATGTGAAATTTTTCAAAAATTGCCAAGTTGATTTTAATGTTTCAAATGCAGTTATCACAATGGTACAGAAATGGAATTCCATATTTGAAACGAAAAAAATTGAAAATTCGATAAGTAAAACTTCCTTTGTCGTAAAGTGAATTTTTCCAATCTAATAAACACAGAAAATTATAAAAAAATTTCAAGTTCAACTAGTTTAAAACACAAGAGATTTGGACAAAATCGGAAGGCAAGCTCTATTCTTTTATATGTTTCAAATGAGTTTTGAATTTTCCAAATAAGGGCATTTTTAAAATCTAACAAAATTTTGGTCCGCTAAAAAGATTTTTTGATTTTTTGGTTTTGAAAAATTGTCAAATAGACTTTAATGTTTCAAGTGTTAATTGAAGCACAACATGCAGTTGTTACGCATGTTGAGATTGTAACGCCAGTTTCGTTGTGAAATTAGAAATTTGAAACAAACAAAAATTATTGAAACGCCTGAAAATATATGGTAAAGTGACTTTAAGTTTTATTAAACAGAAAAATCTGAATTTTCGCTAATGAAAAACTATACAAACAACTTCAAAATAAATTTACTGCACTTTTTCAAGTAAACTGCACATTTCTAAGTAAAAAAAAACTTTTGTATTTTTTTTTTTTTGAAAATTCAAAATCAAATTTTTTTCTATGTTTCAAAAGCAGAGCAAATCAAAGCCCGTCTTTTTCTGTAGTCCACAAACAAAATCAAATGTTTTACTTTGCCGAGCGCTTTGTTGTAAAATTTGTTTCAAAAAGTTTATAAAGTGTTTTTGTTTTTTTTTATATGAGCACTCATTCAGTATCTACACTGCCTAATAATTTAAAATAGCTAATCTTACAAAAACCTAATTCCTTCAATTTTAGAAAAAAAAGTTATTTTCTCCCCAAAATTAATGTTTCAAACATTTATGGAAGCCTAACTCGCAGCTGCAACAATAATTTTTTTTGCATTTATGGACATGTATCAAAACGTCAGTTCTAAATTTTGTGAAAATTTAGAATTTTCCCCCATTTTTCGGATAAAAAAATTTTATACAAAGGAAATTGTTTTTTTTTCATGTTTTAAGTGTGTTTTGAATTTTTTACAGGACTACTCTTTCTACATCCGATAAGAATTTTGTTTCTCATAAAAAATTATCTTTGAAAATTTTTGAAAAAATGCCAAAGTGATTCTAAAGTTTCAAACGTTTATTGAAGCGAAACTCGCCGGTGTAAAGCTGGTAGGAGTATGATTCAGTAAATTTAAAAAAAAATTGAAATTTCGAAAAGAAAAAAAACTACAGTTGTCGCAAATTGAATCAATTATGTTTTTATAATTAAAAAAAAATGTGAAAAGTATTTTTTTTTGAATTCATGCACCTGTTTCAAAACGTCTAGAAATTTACAGCAAAGACTTTTCTGTTTCGCTCGAAATCCTCGTTGTAAAAATTTAAATTTTTTCCACAAAAGCGGATAAAAAATTGTTTTTTTTTCACCTGAATCATCATATTCCAAGCAGGAAAATCCCCATTTTCGATGGAATTGTAGAGATCTCTTGTAGCGTAGTCAGAATCTGTTCCTTGGAGACGAACGGCTTCTTCAGATGAGAGATTCTTGATGCCTTGTTCTGGCTAAAAAAAACTTTTTTTTTGAATAGAGAAACGTTTTTGTGTAATTCTGTACGAAAAGTTTTTCTTATTCCATTTTTTTGGAGTTTTTTTTCAATGTTGCAATATTTTTTTACTCGCAGTCGGTTATACAAATGTGAATTCCTTTCGTACGCTTTGTGGAATGATATTTTTAACTGTTTAATAATCTCCACTAGTTTTTTTTTAATTTTTTGGAAACAGTTTTTTATCACCGCTGCTAATTGGTAATTTCCAAAATCTCTGCGCTGCAACATTTTAAATGAAAATTGCAATTTTTTGGATAATTACATTAAAAACAAATGAATGTATTAATTTGTATTAATTAAAAACAAATTAATGTATTTATTAACTAGTAAAAAGTTAATGAATAAATGCGAATAACTTTTTCCCGAGAAAGTCGTTTTGAACGAAAAAACACAAGAAATTGAACTTTTTTGTCTGCCATATCGGAAGCCATTTTTCGCTTTTATTTTCCAAAAGTAAATTAAAGCAAAAAGTTTTGAAAAATAAAAGTTGGCTTAAAAATAAAAATTCCTTTGTGACCGTGAGCTTCTTTTTTATATCTGTTGTTAAGCTTTAAAAATTTGCTTTTTTTACCTCGCAACATTTTTTTTACATCCCAAACTGGTAATTTTCTTTGGTTGCTCATATGTCCAATATTGTTTCGTTTATTATAATTCAATACTAAATTTGCCGTTTACATATAAATGCACTTATTTAATTTTAAAATTTTGCAAAAAAAAACAAGTTTTTTTGCGATTCGGTAAATATTGATTTTTCAATCTTTTTGAGCATTAGAACATTTTTTTATTAATAATGCATGTTTTCTTGTATAATTACATGTAAAGCAAATTTATGTATTAATATACTTCTAAAAATTAATATATAATTGCAAAGTTAATTAATTATACTTCAGTGAAAACCTCCAAAGGCAAAACACAAAATTAACCGAAAACCATGTTTTGCGATCGAATGCTACAATGAAAAATTATTATTAAAGTGCAAATATGAAAATAGTGGTTTGATGTAATTTGTAAACCAAATTGGCAAATCTCGGTAATTGTTGTAATTATTTTGATATTGTTATTGAATTGCAATCAAGGTGGCGTAAATATAAGACAGCAATGCAATTTTCGATTTTTTAAACATTTCAAATTTAATCGGCAAGGTTTTTTATGATAACATAATTTTTCATCAACAATTGATTTGAGTCTTATTTTATAACATTTAGGCAAGGTTAACTTTCGTAAATACATTTCGTTCAAAAAACATTGTTTTCTTATAATGTTATGATTTCACAGGCTCAAGATGCCTTGTTCTGGCAAAAAAAATGGTATTTTTTTACCAGAGAAACGTTTTAGTGTAATTCTAAACGATAAGTTTTTCTTATCTGGTTCTTTGCAGGTTTTGTAAAGGTAGCACTAAATTTTTTATCCGCAGTCGGCTATTGAAAATTGAATTCCTGTAGGAGTTTTTTTTTGAATAATTATTTTAACTGTTCAATAAGCTCCACAATTTTTTTAATTTTTGGAAACAATTTTTATCACTGCTGCTAATTGGTGATTTCCAAAATTCCAAAAACAGTTCTATAAATTGTCCATAAAAATTCTTTCTATTTGGCTCTGCGTTTCAACAGTTTAAACAAAAATTGTAATATTTTTTAGAATAATTACATTTAAAACAAATAAAAGTAGCTTAAGTTAATTAATTTTACTTCAATATACCAAACAAAAAGCAAAGAACAGAACTGATAACCAACCTTGAAATGGAACTTGCAGAAAAACGCTTCTCCCTCGTTATTGACCATTTTGAAAGTGTGACACCCATAGCCGTTTATATGACGAACCCCATCAGGGGTACCCCGATCGGAGAAAAGGAACATGATCGCGTGGGTACCCTCAGGGCGGAGTGACCAAAAGTCCCACATCATGTTCGGGTCCTTCAGGTTGGTTTGGGGATTTCTCTTCTAAAAAGTGTGATTTTTATTGAAAAAAATTGGTAAAATTTGAACCTGTGAGTGGATAAAGTTTGGAAAGAAGATGGGGTCTCGGATGAAGAAAATGGGGCTGTTGAGGCCAACAAGGTCCCAATTTCCTTCCTCGGTGTAGAATTTGATGGCGAAGCCGCGAGGGTCACGGGCAGTATCCGCGGAACCCATTTCGCCTCCTGAAAAAAACATTTTTGCGAAAAAAAGAGAATCGGGGCTGCCTAATTACTTGGAAAGGGACCATCAGGGGGCTTTTCCCTTTCCTAAATAAATTTCAACGATTTGCTTCATTCAAATTTGACGGGCGGCACACAGCGAATGACTACCCTTCCGAGAGGCTTTTTGTTGGTTTGAGAGGAGTGCGCGAATCTCTCGCTGAGAGACGCAGACCACAACAGCACAATTCATCGCTACACACAACATTTAAATAAATTATAAACCGTTTTATAAGTTTTAAAAAAATTATAAATCGTAATATTTCAATATTTATATTAGACTTTAAAAGAATTTTTATAAATTTTGAAAGTACAGCGAACCTCGGCTTGTTGTCCGCTTGAAAATTGGCCAAGAGCCAGGTCTGTTAAACACCGGACAATTGTATTTTGGCCTTGTGAAAAAACTTCTGCTAATGGGAA
Organism: Oscheius myriophilus; assembly: GCA_964057215.1. Lineage (NCBI taxonomy): Eukaryota > Metazoa > Nematoda > Chromadorea > Rhabditida > Rhabditidae > Oscheius > Oscheius myriophilus. The sequence goes on from OZ059903.1 coordinate 26,433,916, forward strand.
AAATAATTTCGTTGATAATATGAATATTTCTCTTATTAAGGGAATAAGAATTGAATGAATATGTAAAAGGCTCTTAATGGTCCATTAAAAAAATATTTCAAAATGCTCTAATAGGGCTCAAATTTTCACACTTTTATATTGAAAAAAAAAACGATAGAGAAAATCAGTTATCGACTTTCGGGTAGGGGGTGCTATAATTCTGCCCGGGTTTATACCCTATAAATTGCGATGGTAATCGAGGGTTCAGGGCGAAGCCGCAAAAAAACAAAAAAAATGCGATAACCTTTTTCGAAACAAAGAAGAAAACTGTAACTTTTCAAAAAATATTTTGGCTGCTAACATTTTCAAAAGTAAAAAATTGTTCAATTCATAAATTACTCTGTTTGTCAACGTAAAATTTGCTAGCTTTTCCATACCTAAAACTAAATGTTATCTTAATTTTCATGGGACTTAGAGCAACATGTATGTAAACTGTACAGTACTCCCAACCAAAAATCGATTTTCCAATTTCAGTATCATTGATCATACGCCCAAAAAAAATGCCCAATATTCATAGCTAAATTGAAGAAGCGGTCCATTTACAAAATTTAAGCGTGATTTGTTCAATTTGAATTTTTATGTCCAAGAATTTTTATGGGTATGTCTCTTTCGTCAAGTGGCAAGTCTTCATTTGTCAAGTATTTAATAAAACAAAAATTATTGTAATGTTTATTTGTTAAGCTTCATTTTTTTTCACAAAAGCGTTGTGTCAATTTTTTTCTTATTACTTTTTAGATTACACAATTTTCAAACCTCTTGGGATTCCTAACGGTTTTTATGGTAACGGTAATTGCAAGCTTTCTTATAAGCTAAGTTTTTATGTTTTAGTACGTAAATTACTAAGCGAGCATTACCAGCATTAGGTAAACCGTTTTTACCCGTTTTATTTTTTTTCTTGGTTTTTTAAAAGGGATTGTCAGGGGCCTTTTTATGCTACAGTACCCCCACGGTAATAAAAATCAACGCGGCACTACCTGCGATTACGATTGCCCGCGACTACTCCTTTGGGATTTGTTGAATTGATTTGGCTGCGAGGATCAAACCTCTCGCTGAGAGACGCAGACTGAACGAGAAACGCCACTGAGAGCCTTTTTCGACAGCCCACTCGGCTACCAGCTATATTTTTATGCATTTTCATATATTTTACGGCAGTTATTCAGCGTGAAATTATTTTAAATAGTGGAAAAACCGAAAAACGATTAAAATACACCTTTTAGAGCTAAAATTAAAACCGGGTTTGAAATTCCGCAAAGAAAATTTTGGCAAAGTGCCAGCTTGCCGATTTGCGCACACTTTTCTGTAAACACCGCGACGTCGCCTCTGCGCATGGCCGTTGGAACAAAATTTTTCACTTATTCATCATTAAAATACTTTTTTATCGGATACGCGCATAAAAAATGGGTATGGAATCCTGAAATAATTAATTATGAATAATCAAATAGAATAAACTTGCAAAAGGCCCCTGACGGTCCCTTTAAGTGTTCCGCTGGTTGTTTGTATTCGAAAAAAAGTTATTAAGTAGTATACAGTCCGCCGGCACACCTATGATCCAAAAAGCTTTAAAAAACCTGAAATCGACTTTCGAGAAAACAATTCGTCTTTGTTCGCCTACATTTTCTGGAAACTGAAAAAAGAGGAAAGTTCTTTTTCGCTTTTCTTTTGCCTCTTTTCTTCTTTAAATTTTAATTTTTTTTAGTCAAAATTGAAAAAAAAACAACTATAGTCAGTAGGCTGTTTTGCTAAATAGTGAACAAAAACAGTGAACTTCCATTTGACTGTGTCACTGATTAGTTCCTTAAACAAGAAAAAAAAGATATAAAGTAGAAAAAATCATTTTTTATCACTCCGAATGTTTCGGTAGCTCCCGATGAAAATTATAAATTTCATATTGGTGTTACGATGTCATCTAAAAGGCGTATTATAAAAATTAATTGTTTGAGAGATTTTAGCAAACCAAAAGCTTTCTTTTTGAGGATGTACACTGTTGGAAAAATACAGGTTGTATAAATTTGATAAAAGCGCCTACCGACAGTTGAAATGCGAACCATCACCGGCGTCTTCGTTCCGACCTCCTTGAACAAATCCGCTTTGCAGTACTTGCTGATGTCATGGGTGACCTCAAGGTAACCGTGGGCTCCTGAAAAAATACAGTTATATTACAATTTTTTGTTGCGGTTTTTTCTACTCTATGTGGATTTTTTTAATATTTGTATTTAGAAATTTATGTAATGAGAATATATTGAATAGAGAGTAAAACATGCGTAGTTGTTGTTTGCTGCTGTTGCGATAGTAAGGAACAAAATGAGTTTGTAGTTTCAAACGCATTGTTTTTAGAATAACTAAACATTCATGAATAGAAGAAGTTGTAAGAAATTGAAAAAAAAAAGTTAACAAACTTTTAAAAGAAAATTTGAGGCGTTGTGTCTGAGAGAATCGTCAAGCGCAAATTTGGACATAAAATATCAAAATGGTTTTTGTGGGATGTACCTCAAAGTTTGTTAAAAATAATGTTTAAATTGGACTTTAAACAATTATGCTTAAAAGGACACTGAATTGTATTTGCACGTTTTTCCCCAACATTAATTCACTTTTCCACCAAAAATCTTAGCCATATGCCCAATGCAACACTTCTAAAGCGTAGTTGCCAGTGTATTATATTTATGAAATGTTATTATTCTTATAAATATTCTTCTTAAAAATATGAGATTCAGTGGGAAAAAAAGCTTTTGCATTAAAAGCCATTTTAATGTTGCACAGCGCAGGCCGGTCTAATGGGCGCAACCCGGGGTATTTTTCGTGTGTTGTTTGAATCTTGTCTTTGCGTGGTTAAAATGTTTTTACTGAAATGAAAAAAACAACAGTACAATTGACCCTTCAAATGACGTCTAAAAAATCTCAATTTCATCTTTCTTTCGTTTTTTTTTGTAATTTAGAAATCTATATTCGCAAGAAACTTTTTTCGAACGCCTATTACTAGGTTGGGCAAAAATTCAATCTTTTTCAGCGTAACAAGTTTTGCTGTTATTCACAGGAATCGATAATCGAGTTTCAATGCGCTTTTCATCATAAGTTGTACTTTAGGTAGATTCTTTTATTGATTTTTTATTAATTTTTAATTAATTTTTGATTTTTTTTACACCCACCACAACCCTTCGCGTGAACAACTCTTTCCGGAATCCTTTCCCTGTCAAAATGGGCCATTTCGTCCATGTAGACCACATCTTGCATTAGCATTGGTCCCCGGGGTCCGACTGTTAACACGGTGGTTTTGTTCTCAATTGGGGCTCCATTGGAAGTAGTGATAAACGCTGGCTTCTAAAATTTTCTCTAAAGAGAAAAAAAGCTTTATTAAAGTCTAAAACGTAGGAAAATTTTGATTTCCTCACCGTAACGGTGTTTTTGTAGTTTTCAAGTTGGTTTTCAGCAGGGCATGACATTTTCTGAAAACAGTTTCTGAAAAATGATCCCAAAAAATATTTAAATACAAATGAATCGTAAAAAACCAAAGGTGTTTGTACTAAAAAGTAATACAAAGATAGGGACCGCAAAGGCGGCCTCCGCGCAGGCAGCCCGAAATGCTAAGAAAAAATGGTTTGAATGGCCTGCGCGCGTATTTTTATGAAATCCTCAATTTTCAAAACGGAATACTAAGTATAATCACACGACAAAAACGATGGAACAGGTTAAAACACCAAATTCCATCACTATTGAGCAGAAAAACGCTTTTTTCTTCGTTTTAAGGCCATAATTTCCAAGTCAGGTCGGGAGCACTCAAGTGATCTTGACTATTATGCTCAGTACTACATGTTACACAAAATAAGACAATAAAATCAAAAATCCATTCTCCCCGAAAAAAGTTGTCGCGATATTTCAACTTTGGCGGCCTATCTTTCGTCAGGGGTAGCAGTTAAGTACCCAAATTTCTTTAGAAACCTTCTAAATACTGTTTACCTTCAACACAAATAAACAAAACAAGCTGGTAAACAAGAAAGTTGAAATAAATAGAGTTTTACTAAGTATCAGTTTTTGCAAGATTTCAGTTCCCGCCGAAATACAAACAAACCAAGTGCGGAGCACTTCAGAGACAAAATTATTTGGACAAACAAAGTATTTTTTTATATTTTCTATTAGCTTATGATAAATTCCTTTAATTTTTTTTTCAATTAATCTTGTTTCAAATGGAAAGATCAACTCTCGCTTTAATAAAACCAATCTTCTCTAAGGTTAATGAAACAATTTTGAATTTTTTTTAAAAACATGAAGTACCTCAAAAAGGAATTATTGGTTTTTTAGGTCCAGGTAATTTTTGACATTTAAGACGCAGTTTCTGAGAGAATCGACAATCGCCACAATACATTTGGACAGAAAAATTCAAAGTGGTCCTAGCAAGCCCAAATTTTTTGTGGTAGTGTGCCATCCGCACCCTTCTATCATATGATTGTTGAATCATTGTGTTGTAATCCCTAGCCCCATCGGCCTCTTCCCTTGGAACGTCCGGCTAGGACGGTCGCCTTCCCCATCGCCTCCTTCACTAACATTCTCCTGTCCTAAGACAGTATTGTTACTTCGCTCCCTCTTCTCTCCTACTTTCCGGTTGGTTAATAAACTCTGTTATTTCCTCTGGATTGGGATTGGGGGGCCGAAATTGGTGCATCGGCATCTGGACTTTCCCTTTTGCCGTAGTTAAGACCCGCGTGGCAGCTGTTATTCCTTTATTCTACCTGTTCACTATCTGTATTCTGAAGCCAAGATGGAAGGCGAGGAGCCACAGCCAGCTCCCGCTCCAGCCATCGCTCCGGAACTACGTTTCTGGAAGGAGAAGACAAGCCGACTAGTTTTTTCTATTTCTAAGCTTGACGCCAAGGTCAAGGAATTTGAAGAGCCCTTGGACTTCCCCGACGAGAAGAAAAAGCTAATGTCTTTTACCCGGACATCGAAGAATGCTCTGAAAGGGCTGAGAAGAAATCTGGAGAATCTTGAGAGAAGGCTGGAGAGGTACACCGAGGACGGGCAATTGCTAGTGCTGCGGATACAGGACGGAGTCCTCCGAGCAAACACCCAGTCTGCCTTTGACGACTATTCAGAGTTACCCATGACGAAATTCTGGAATTCTTTGAAGTGATCGACACACGGCTGGTTGAAATCGAGGAGCAGGAATCGATTTTGTTCGAGCCGCTCCAAGACGCCCCCGCTGTGCCAGGGATCGCTCCGCCTAATGGATTGGATCAAGAGCGGCCGCCGCCGCCGCCTCCGAGAATTCTCCCGCGCGTTCGTGATGATGACGCAGAAGCCGCCGGCTCCGACGGAGAGAGTGACTCAGGCCTCCGATCGGTCACTTCGGAGAGATCACATGGTGGAATTCCTCGTCATCGACCGAAGCAAGAAATTCCAAAGTACAAGGGAGACCCCAGAAAATTTCCAAGTTTCTGGGCAGCATATTCAGCGATGTTCCACAATGCTGAAGATTTGGACGAACTGGACAAGTTCTTCTACTTGAGGCAGTCTCTAGGAGGAGAAACTTTACGTCTCATCGAGGAGATTCCAGTTACGGAAGCCAACTACAGCAAGGCTGTTGGACTGCTAAAGCATCGCTACGATCTCGGAGCCAGTGTAACGACGGTAACGATCTCTGATCTGCAGAAGATCAAGCCTGCGTCGGAGCAAACCCGCAGCATCCGCGAAACACTGGAACAGCTTCGCCAGAAGTTGATCACCCTCCAATGCCACGGAGAAGAGTTCCGTGATTGCTACATCTGGAGAAGTTTGATTCTCTCCAAATTCCCTGCGTCTGTCAACGGACACATCATCAAGGAAGAGCGGAGAATGAAGATGGCAAACAAGAAAGCTAAGGACTACACTGTAATGGAGCTTCTGGAAGAAATTGCTGACTACGTGCTTTTGTTGGAGTGCATCGATCTGAACGTCCACTCTGGATCTACGGAGACGCCGTCTGAGGCGAAGAAGGAGAACGGATTGTCACATCAGTTCAACCACAAGGAGAAGAAGAAACCAGGCAAAAAGAAGCGAAGTTGGAAGTGTGTCTGTGGATCGACGGCACATCATCCTCTCCAGTGTGACAAGTTCACAACTCCGGAGCAACGCCGCCAAGAGGTCATGAAGAACGGAGGATGTCTCAAGTGCTTTGAGCCAGGTCACTACAGCAAGGACTGCAACCGGCTAGGACCTTGCCCAGAATGTTCTGGTGACCACCACAGTGCTATCTGTGGCAAGAACAAGTCGAAGGAAACAACAGAGTCAAAATCGTCTGGAGGAAAGCCTTCTTGGAAGCCAAAGGGCCCTCAGAACCAGTCGAAGCCTTCCGTTACTACTTGTGCGCAAGAGCACGAGGAGCCAAATCAAGAGATGATTTCGATGGAAGATCCAGTTCAGCTGGCAGCCAGTGACAGATTCGGACAAATCATTCTTACCCATGTCAGTGGGCTCATCTACAACGAGGAACTGAAGGAGTTCCAACCCGTCAACGTCTTCATCGACGATGGAGCTGTAATGAGTCTTATCCGGACTGGAGTGACCACGAGCCTTGGTCTGCAAACCACCGGACCCTTCAAGTCGCTAATGTCGGGAGTCGGAGGTAACATTGTACACCACTCCTACAGTCTGGCCAAAGCAACCTTACGGAGCACAGTGTTCGGAGAATCGGATCGAGTTCTACAGCTAAGAACCATCCAGGACATCTGTCAGCCGTTGAGGACTGCTGCTTTCTCTGCTGCCGATTGGGAGCACATTTGACGCCTTTGAGTCTCTGTCAACCGCTGTCCTTCGAGTAAGGCACAAGTGGATATTTTGATCGGCCAAGACTACCGTCAGCACTTCATCTACGAAGAAGAACCAAGAATTTGCCTGCCGTCTGGTCTTCTCCTGACGAAGACAATCTTTGGATACGCCGTCAGCGGCTGTTCATCAGTACCTGCCTCAGTTGGGTCTGCCCAAGTTGTCCTACCGGTCGTCGAGTTGCCGAAGGATCTGCTGTTCGTCGGAGTACACACGGAGGTTTCTAGATTGGAGATTGCTGCTCCGGTCATCGATGAGGCCCTTGAAGAGTTCAAGTCGGATCTCAAAAATCTCTACAGCATGGAATGTCTCGAAATCCGTCCTGAGAATGACCAGAACGAAATGAAGGTTATTTCGTTTATGGAAGAATATCGGAAGACGATTCAGATCAGCCCTGGACGAGTCACTGCCGGGTTTCCATTTCTGGATAACGTTTCAAGTCTGAAAGACAACTTCAATGTTGCTGTGAAGCAACTGCAACATCAGCTGAGGAGTCTTCGCCCAGAGTATCTGCTGCAGTACGAGAAGACTTTGACTGACTACCTTCAACAAGGGATCATCGAGGAGATCTCCATTGCGCCTGGAGAAGGAGTCGCTACATTCTACTTGCCGCATCATGCCGTAGTCTGCCCGGAGAAGTCTACGTCGTTTCGAGTGGTTTTCAACGCCTCTAGCCACGCCCGTGGAGAGCTGAGTTTGAATGACGTGGTATTCCCTGGATTTGCCCTGACGTCACTGCTGTACAATATTATGCTGAGGTTCCGGACGTTCGACTACGTCATAATCGCTGATATCGCCAAAGCGTTCTTGCAGATACACCTGCCAGAGTCACACCGTGATGTGACACGCTTTTTGTGGAGAAAAAACCACAGCCTGCCTGCCAATGGATCTAATCTGAAGGCATTCCGTTTTTGCCGTGTTCCTTTCGGCATCAACGCCTCATCCGCTATCCTGAACCAGACGATTTTGCATCATCTGGAGCTATCGTCTATTACTACAAGCAAGGAGATTGCGGAAAGTATCTACGTAGACAATGTCCTACTCCACGCTTCCACTGAGTCGGAGCTCATCGAGAAGTACAAGGAGTCTAAGGAGCTGTTCAAGAACATCGGAATGCGTCTGAGAGACTACCTATCAAATTCTGCCGCTGTAAACAAAGCGATTCTACCTGAAGACAGAGACTCTTCCCACGAAATCAAAGTTCTTGGAGTAAAATGGTCTTCTGTCAATGACACCATTAGCCTTCGGACTTCGGAGAAACCGTTCCGAAAGCTCAATCTACGAGCTGTCCTAAGTCAGGTGAACGGAGCATGTTTCGATCCCCTGGGATTGATGAGCCCGTTTCTCTTCCAAGCCAAAGTCTTCATGCAGAAGATGCACAAGAAGAAACTTCTGTGGGACAAGGAGCTGGAACCTGAGGACAAGAAGGAGTGGACGCAGATTCTGCAAAGACTCATCGGAGCTTCTGTGACGCTTCCGCGCCAAGCTACTGTAGCTGATGCAGATTACCGCAAGCTGATGATCTTTACCGACAGTTCGGAGAAGGCCTACGGTTGTTTTGCTTACATGACCACAAGAACCAAGTCTGGTGAAACCTTCACGCGATGGCTCACGGGCAAGATGAAGATGACTCCGATCAATGGACAAACCATTCCCAAACTGGAGCTCACCGGAATTCTGACTGGAGCCAATTTGGCCAACACGATCCTGAACACTATTGGTCTTAAAGCTTCCACCTTTCGTCAAGGATTTGGTTGCCAAGATCAATCGTACGTTCGACAACGTCAAGAGAGTCTCTACTCTGGAGATTCATCACGTCCCGACACAGGAGAACCCTGCGGACTACGCAACTCGTGGATTCGATGCCTCTACGACCCAAGATCACGTTTGGTTCACTGGACCCAAGTGGCTGAACAAGGAGAGAAAGGACTGGCCGGTCAAAAGCCTTGACCCGGATGTTCACACATCTACGATGGCAGTCCATGTGTCACTGGAAGTTGCTGAGGGAAAGCGGAACTTCGACACTGAAGGAGGGATCTGGCCTGTTTCCCGCATCGGATCTTATCCGAAACTTCAACGAGTGGTCGCTTACGCTCTGCGGTTCATCAAGCACGCACGGAAAGGACGCTCAACAGTACCGGTGTCCACGGAGGAGCACACGAATCTTCAAGTCTCTGAAGCTGAAATGATCAACGCTGAACGTCATCTTCTTCGCCAAGAGCAACAGAAAGTGGACGTCGACTTGATGCTGCAAGTCTGCCACAAGATGAATCTGCACTACGACAAGCACGGACTGCTTCGGAAGTACAGCAGGCTGAACAACTCTGGCCTCTCCTTCAATGAAGCAAACCCGCTGTTTGTACCGTCGAAGAGCGCTGTGGCACCAGCCATCATCAGATCTCTTCACTACACCAACTACCATCGCAAGAGGAACCATCTCCAATCTCTGGTACAGCTGAAGTTCTGGATCCCTGGAGTCAAGAAGCTCTGCGAGAAAGTTGGACAAAGCTGCGCTGCTTGTGGAATCTACGGTCGACCGTACAAGTACCCAACGGTATCTGATCTACCTGCTGAACGCGTCAATCGAGCTGCACCCTTCGCTTTCACAGGAACTGACCTTTTTGGTCCCATCATGGTCAAGACTCCCAATGGGGAGGAGAAAAGATGGGTGGCGCTGTTTACGTGCTTCGTCACTCGGATGACTCATCTGGAAGTCGTACTCGATCAGTCAGGTCGAGCCTTCTTACTGGCCCTACGCCGATTTGTCTCTCGTCGAGGAGTTCCTCAACAGATCTGGAGCGACAACGGTACTAACTTCAAGCTGGTTTCTAAGATGCTGAAGGAGTCCCCTGAAGACACAATTCCAACTGAGGAATTATCGTCGTTCGTTGCCAAACGACACATCACCTGGAAATTCATCCCACCTGGAGCACCATGGCAGGGAGGCTGCTGGGAACGCACTGTGGGTCTGGTCAAGAAACCCCTGTTGCAAGCAATTGGACGTCGTCGAGTCTCGGATGACTTCTTGCACACTCTGCTGTGCGAAGTGGAAGGAATCGCCAACTCTAGACCGCTCTACTTTACTTCGGAGGACAGTTCTGCTGATGTTCTTCGACCAGTGGACTTTTGCATTCCCAAATTGCTGCTCTGTTCAACGCCTGCTTCAAATGATGATGAAGATCAGGAATATCTTCCAATTTCAGTGGCTGCCGCTCACACTGCTGCTAAAGCCGCTCTCGACGATCTGGAACGCTCACTGGATCGCTTCTGGAAACGTTTCCAGTCGGACTACTTGCTGAGGATCAAAGGAGTGTTCAACAAACAGTACATGGAATACGCTGGTTCTGATCGGATTCCCTGCAAGGGAGACATTGTCCTGCTGAACGAGGACATTGGATCTGGACGTCATCTCTGGCCTCGTGGTCGGATCATCGACTTAGTCTACTCGAAGGAAGGAGCTGTGAGGAGTGCTGTGGTCCGTACAGCTACTGGAAGCTGCCTGCACCGCCCAATCAACAAGTTGGTTCCGCTGGAGATGCGTTCTGAGGAGAAGGAGGACTCTGCAGTCAAGGAGCTCCACTCGGAGGAGAAGGACCCTAAGCCACTTCGTCGTCAGCCTGAACGGAGAGCTAAGAAAGATGTCGTCTACGCTGAGGATCCCGCTGTCATCGCCAACTTCGGTCCACTACGCCTCTCATGGATGCTGCCGTTGATGTTCTTCCTGCTGTTTTCCACTGCTGGTGCTGCCCAGTCGGAAACCTCAGTCGTCAGTTGTGCTACTGGAGGAGTTCATCTATCTCTCGCCAATCAGCCCTTTGTGAAACCGGTTACTTCCGAAATCTGCATCAACTCTAGGAGCTGCACTACACTGCTGCTGAGCATGGATCAGATGTTCTACGTCTCTCCTGCATACGCTATCGCCGACTACACTGTCCAATGGAGAGCTCTGGAAGGATCTTCGCAGCTGCTGGAGACTGTGAGGTGCCCTGGAACGCCTACGTGAGAGCTGATCAACTGTTGGATCTGCATGGAAAGAATTGCAAACGCACATTGCGACCCTGTCGCTGCCATTGCTGCTGCCGTTTTCTGGATCTACGTACTCGTCAGTACGCCCTACGTCATCTGGAGATGGTTTCTTCGTCGCTGTATGATGGATTGCTGCCGGAAACACCTGGAATCCGCTGCCGCTAAACTTCAACAAGTTGCTAGGAGACGCTGTCGTGATCGTCGTACTAGTAACCGAACGTCTGACGAGGAGGAGGAACTACTTCCCATCGTCGTGTCTCGTCCCTGAGAAGTAGAACGCCGTCATCGTTTGGTTCCATCCAGAATCATCACCGAATTTGCCATCATCATTACTCTGCTGCTGGTTTTGATGCCTACCTCATCTACGGCTACGGATGCTGCTGCCGCTTGTCAGAGGATCTCTGTCGTCGACTCGAGCCTTATGGAATGTGCTGAGGAAGACCCATCTACGTGTCACACCGTTCACACCGTCATGGCTTCGCTGAGTGAACTCCACCGCAACCTTTGCATCCGCTCTGTCAAGGACAAGCTCATCCAACACGAAACCAAATTGCATCTGAAGGAGATCAAGATGTACTGTCGTCCTGTCGTGCTGTTCTACACCAGGAACGTCGAGCTGAAAACACACGACGTCAAAAGATGTGCCTTCGCTGGAAGCTGTACGCCATCGTTCTGCAACAGCGTATCTGCACGGACAACTATTCCTGAATTGGACCAATACATGGACACTGCCGGAGTTTCCCGATGTACCACCAGCTGTGGAGGAATTGCTTGCGGTTGCGTCCTGCCAATCCCTGGATGTCTCTACTCCCGCACTGTTGCTGCTCCACTCGATTCGGATGTCTACATGGCCGTCACTTGCCCTACATGGACCGTGAAAACTACGCTGAGGTTGGAGGAGACCCACTCTAATGGAACTACGCTGACGAGTCTACGCCCTGTCAAGGAGTTCGGAACGCTGTCAACTGCTCTGACCAACGTCACTGTGGATTTTGTCGCCAACCCGCCGTTACCACTTCTGTCGTCTATGTTTCTTCTGAAGGTCACCAACAACACGGAAACAACTGCTGGAATTCTGGTGGATCAACACTCGGAAATAGCCCTTCAGTGCTCGTCTTCCGCTGCTGCATCGGAGCCTGCCAAGTGCTTTTTGAAGAACAACTGCTACTGCTCGCCTAGTGTCAGTCAGGCCAACTGCGACTGCGCTACTCTCAACATCTCTCGAGCTCTTCAATCGATGGAAAACCGTCTGCCAGTCACGACGCCGGATCTAGCTGTTCTACTGGATCAAGGGTCGATTGTTGCGGTTTCTCATCTATCCGTTGTTGAAGTCACCATCACAAGCCGCCTACCAATTAACGCCATAGGCATCTCTGCGACCAGGTGCACTCTGTCTGCTCTACCGGTGTCTGGATGTTTTAACTGCCTGCATGGAGCACAAACTACCGCTACTTGCACGTCGGAATCGCCTACGATTGCCACCATCTTCTGTTCGAATCAGGAGTTTGCTGTGTCTTGCAACTCCTCTGGAATCGCCACTGAACTGAGGATTCACGCGACATCCGCCAAGTTCGATGAGTCCTGCGCTGTCAGCTGCTTGGCCTCCAACATCACCCTCCATGAAATCCTGCTCTACTCGTCTATGGTTGCCGATAATCTACGCCAAGAGGAGAAAGGCCACTACGTCAACTTCATAAATGTTCCGGAACTGGGACGGATCATGGAAGTAGCCCAAGAATAAACTCTGTTACAAAAACAACAACAAAAAAATAAACTCTGTTATTTCCTCTGGATTGGGATTGGGGGGCCGAAAGGTAGCTATCTAGGGACCAATAGTAACAAAAACGATCAAGAAAACCGATTATCGATTTTTGGGTCGGAGTACGGTAGTTGACCCCCGGGGTACTGTAACTACCCTCAAACTTGAGAAAACTTCATGTTTCAGGCATGGAAAATGTTGCAAATTTTACGCTGGCAAACATTGTAATTTAAACAAACTTCGATTTCCTATTTTGGAAAAAAGTTAGGTCCCAAAACATCTTTCAGAAATAACATAAACTGCTTTTTCTCGAGAATGACAAATTTATACCTCGCAGTTTTTCAATATGTTGTTAAGCTATCTTTTTTACCTAATATTCTTCGGTTTCCGGTTACTAAGCACAGACATGGCGGTTAGCACAGTCAAAAGAATAGCGCGCGGCGCACCTTGGGGGCCGATTTCGGCGCGTTTGACCCGCATTTCGGTTGAAACATTCATCCGCGCGCCCCTCAATTATGCCCAAAATTGACTGAAAACGGCTTTTATTGATATCAGCATGATAATTTCTACTAAATTGACAAATGAATCAACAAATAAACTTTTTTCGCCTTTTTGGAGTACTTAGTTCGTCGAAAACACTCAAAATATTAAAAATTTTAGCAATCTGAATATTCAAAAACTTTTTTTGTGCTTTTATAAAATTAACATATATTTTAAAAAGCATAAAAACAAAGGATTCTTGGTCAGTTTAGCAGAAATTAGCCGGCAATGCCGTTTTCAGTCATTTTTTGGCATCATTGAGGGGGCGCGCGGATGAATGTTTCAACCGAAATGCGGGTCAAACGCGCCGAAATCGGCCCCCAAGGTGCGCCGCGCGCTATTCTTTTGCCTGTGCTAACCGCCATGTCTGTGCTTAGTAACCGGAAACCGAAGAATATTAGGTAAAAAAGATAGCTTAACAACATATTGAAAAACTGCGAGGTATAAATTTGTCATTCTCGAGAAAAAGCAGTTTATGTTATTTCTGAAAGATGTTTTGGGACCTAACTTTTTCCCAACATAGGAAATCGAAGTTTGTTTAAATTACAATGTTTGCCAGCGTAAAATTTGCAACATTTTCCATGCCTGAAACATGAAGTTTTCTCAAGTTTGAGGGTAGTTACAGTACCCCGGGGGTCAACTACCGTACTCCGACCAAAAAATCGATAATCGGTTTTCATTATTGTTTTTGTTACTATTGGTCCCTAGATAGCTACCACAAAAAATTTGGGCTCGCTAGGACCACTTTGAATTTTTCTGTCCAAATGTATTTTCAGTCTCTCAGAAATCGCGTCTTAATTCTAATTAGGTTTACTGTTTCGCTGATTGCTTAATGTAATTAGTTGCGCTAATTACGCTTGTCTCCACACATTGTTTCTCATGAAATAAAAAGGCTTTTCTGAAAAAAAAACTTTACAGATAAAATATAAAATGACATTTAAAAATATAAAAGTCAATTGAATTTGGATAAACTTGGAACCAACAAATGAACTCTAGCTTTGTAAATTCAACAACATAACCAAAAGCAGTTTTTAAAACATTGATATCCGATTTAAAACAATAAATCCTTTTGTGGATAAAAATGGCGACAAATCAGGTCTATTTAACTATATAGGCTCCCTGTTGTTTTCAGTACAGGTGCAAAATGTTTCTCGAAGAGAAAAGACGGATGTTCTTGTAACTTTTGCACTTTAGGTTGTTTTCGTCTTTTATTTTTCTGGGGCACAAAAAGAACTTTTAATTCATCACGGACAAAATTAGACTTTTTCACTTTCTGTACTGCGCGAATTTTGTTTTTCAATTTAGGTTTAACAAAATGGTAAATTAAACAAATTACTCAGAAAAGTTCACGAAAAAAATGATAGTTATAAAGAGTTAATAAAAACGTCAAAAGAACAATGTAGCCAGCAATATAAATAAGCTTGAAAAACACAAGAGATGGAATTCTGCGAGTACTGTGCTAAATGATATTCAAACCAAAATACAAGAAATCTAAAACATTGAGGCGCGGCAGATTATGAATATTTAAAAAAGCGTAGTTTTACGACAACAACAAACACAAAAGCGGTCATTTGATGCAATTTCGAATGGTTTAAAATTTCAAAAAATATAAAGAAAGAAAACTCAAAAAACACAACTTGAAAAATACAAAAAAAAAATGTTTCGTACACTGCGCCTAATGTAGTTTTGAAAAATTGAAAATTTATTAGAAACGAATTTCGAAACTTCTTTTCCACCCAGAAAAAGGTGTTTTGTGAGAATTAAAAGAAATCTGCACAATTTTTAATTTTGTGAACACAATATGAACTTTTGAAACTTCATGGACGAAACCAGTTTTCCATATCTACTTACTATATAAAATCGTGATTAGGGCGTCCAAAAATTTTCGAATTTCGAAGCTTTTCTAGGCTCAAACGTTAGTACTCGAGTTTATAAGGATGACTTTTTGGAATTAGATTTTTAAAAAATTTTCCTGAATTTTTATGAAGATTTTTCGAAATTTCGAAAAATTTTCAATCCTTTATATCTTTTTTCGCAGTTAAGCGATTAGGCTCTAACTTGGTAGGTAAGAAACTCTTAGCAAGATGATGCTGAAGCCGCGATAAGAGCTTGATCGCATTGCGCGGCGACGCGCTATGAAAGTAGGTCAAAAGTGGGCGTGGCCTAAATGGCACTATCGAAGTTTGAGCTATGGAGTTGAAACTTCTGCTGAAGGTACCTCATGGCCTCTACATTACATTCTATTTTTATGAAGTCTTCAAAGTTTCGTTGAAGCTCAGAGAACGATTTTCAATTTCATCGGTTTGAAACTTGACAAGTCAACATTGCGTCAGTGGATGGTTTGTCTTACGTAAGGATTACGGTAGATTATCCGGCAGTGCCGGACGGAGGTTTGGGCACTGCCCAAACTTTCGCAATAGGTTCTTCAGTGCAAAACTGCGGCAAAGGCATACAGCTCGAATAATTCGTAACGCAATGGGTTCCGAGCCTCAAACAAACTGCAGCAACGGCATGCAGCTCAAATATTTTGTAACGCAATAGGTTCCAAACCTCAAATAAACTGCAGCAAAGGCATGCAGCTCAAATATTTCGTAACCCAATGGGTTCCACAATCCGACAAATAATGACGTCATTGTTTGGGCACTGCCCAAACTTTCGCAATAGGTTCTTCAGTGCTAAACTGCAGCAAAGGCATGCAGCTCAAACAATTCGTAACGCAATGGGTTCAAAGCCTCAAATAACCTGCGGCAAAGGCATGCAGCTCAAATATTTCGCAACCCAATAGGTTCCACAATCCGACAAATAATGACGTCATTGTTTGGGCACTGCCCAAACTTTCGCAATAGGTTCTTCAGTGCTAAACTGCAGCAAAAGCATGCAGCTCAAATATTTCGTAACGCAATGGGTTCCAAGCCTCAAAAAAACTGCAGCAAAGGCATGCAGCTCAACTATTTCGTAACGCAATGGGTTCCAAGAACCGACAAATAATGACGTCATTGTTTGGGCACTGCCCAAACTTTCGCAATAGGTTCTTCAGTGCTAAACTGCAGCAAAGGCATGCAGCTCAAATGATTCGGAACGCAATGGGTTCCAAGCCTCAAATAAACAGCAGCAAAGGCATGCAGCTCAAATATTTCGTGACGCAATGGGTTCCAAGCCTCAAATAAACTGCAGCAAAGACATGCAGCTCAAATATTTCGTAACGCAATGGGTTCCAAGAACCGACAAATAATGACGTCATTGTTTGGGCACTGCCCAAACTTTCGCAATAGGTTCTTCAGTGCAAAACTGCGGCAAAGGCATACAGCTCGAATAATTCGTAACGCAATGGGTTCCGAGCCTCAAACAAACTGCAGCAACGGCATGCAGCTCAAATATTTCGTGACGCAATAGGTTCCAAACCTCAAATAAACTGCAGCAAAGGCATGCAGCTCAAATATTTCGTAACCCAATGGGTTCCACAATCCGACAAATAATGACGTCATTGTTTGGGCACTGCCCAAACTTTCGCAATAGGTTCTTCAGTGCTAAACTGCAGCAAAGGCATGCAGCTCAAACAATTCGTAACGCAATGGGTTCAAAGCCTCAAATAACCTGCGGCAAAGGCATGCAGCTCAAATATTTCGCAACCCAATAGGTTCCACAATCCGACAAATAATGACGTCATTGTTTGGGCACTGCCCAAACTTTCGCAATAGGTTCTTCAGTGCTAAACTGCAGCAAAAGCATGCAGCTCAAATATTTCGTAACGCAATGGGTTCCAAGCCTCAAAAAAACTGCAGCAAAGGCATGCAGCTCAACTATTTCGTAACGCAATGGGTTCCAAGAACCGACAAATAATGACGTCATTGTTTGGGCACTGCCCAAACTTTCGCAATAGGTTCTTCAGTGCTAAACTGCAGCAAAGGCATGCAGCTCAAATGATTCGGAACGCAATGGGTTCCAAGCCTCAAATAAACAGCAGCAAAGGCATGCAGCTCAAATATTTCGTGACGCAATGGGTTCCAAGCCTCAAATAAACTGCAGCAAAGGCATGCAGCTCAAATATTTCGTAACGCAATGGGTTCCAAGAACCGACAAATAATGACGTCATTGTTTGGGCACTGCCCAAACTCTCGCAATAGGTTCTTCAGTTCTAAACTGCAGCAAAGGCATGCAGCTCAAATGATTCGGAACGCAATGGGTTCCAAGCCTCAAATAAACTGCAGCAAAGGCATGCAGATCAAACATTTCGTAACGCAATTGGTTCCAAGCCTCAAATAAACTGCAGCAAAGGCATGCAGCTCAAATTTTTCGTAACCCAATGGGTTCCACAATCCGACAAATAATGACGTCATTGTTTGGGCACTGCCCAAACTTTCGCAATAGGTTCTTCAGTGCTAAACTGCAGCAAAGGCATGCAGCTCAAACAATTCGTAACGCAATGGGTTCAAAGCCTCAAATAACCTGCGGCAAAGGCATGCAGCTCAAATATTTCGCAACCCAATAGGTTCCACAATCCGACAAATAATGACGTCATTGTTTGGGCACTGCCCAAACTTTCGCAATAGGTTCTTCAGTGCTAAACTGCAGCAAAAGCATGCAGCTCAAATATTTCGTAACGCAATGGGTTCCAAGCCTCAAAAAAACTGCAGCAAAGGCATGCAGCTCAACTATTTCGTAACGCAATGGGTTCCAAGAACCGACAAATAATGACGTCATTGTTTGGGCACTGCCCAAACTTTCGCAATAGGTTCTTCAGTGCTAAACTGCAGCAAAGGCATGCAGCTCAAATGATTCGGAACGCAATGGGTTCCAAGCCTCAAATAAACAGCAGCAAAGGCATGCAGCTCAAATATTTCGTGACGCAATGGGTTCCAAGCCTCAAATAAACTGCAGCAAAGGCATGCAGCTCAAATATTTCGTAACGCAATGGGTTCCAAGAACCGACAAATAATGACGTCATTGTTTGGGCACTGCCCAAACTCTCGCAATAGGTTCTTCAGTGCTAAACTGCAGCAAAGGCATGCAGCTCAAATGATTCGGAACGCAATGGGTTCCAAGCCTCAAATAAACTGCAGCAAAGGCATGCAGATCAAACATTTCGTAACGCAATTGGTTCCAAGCCTCAAATAAACTGCAGCAAAGGCATGCAGCTCAAATTTTTCGTAACCCAATGGGTTCCACAATCCGACAAATAATGACGTCATTGTTTGGGCACTGCCCAAACTTTCGCAATAGGTTCTTCAGTGCTAAACTGCAGCAAAGGCATGCAGCTCAAACAATTCGTAACGCAATGGGTTCAAAGCCTCAAATAACCTGCGGCAAAGGCATGCAGCTCAAATATTTCGCAACCCAATAGGTTCCACAATCCGACAAATAATGACGTCATTGTTTGGGCACTGCCCAAACTTTCGCAATAGGTTCTTCAGTGCTAAACTGCAGCAAAAGCATGCAGCTCAAATATTTCGTAACGCAATGGGTTCCAAGCCTCAAATAAACTGCAGCAAAGGCATGCAGATCAAACATTTCGTAACGCAATTGGTTCCAAGCCTCAAATAAACTGCAGCAAAGGCATGCAGCTCAAATATTTCGTAACGCAATGGGTTCCAAGCCTCAAATAAACTGCAGCAAAGGCATGCAGCTCAAATATTTCGTAACGCAATTGGTTCCAAGCCTCAAATAAACTGCAGCAAAGGCATGCAGCTCAAATATTTTGTAACGCAATGGGTTCCAAGAACCGACAAATAATGACGTCATTGTTTGGGCACTGCCCAAACTCTCGCAATAGGTTCTTCAGTGCTAAACTGCAGCAAAGGCATGCAGCTCAAATATTTCGTAAAGCAATGGGTTCCAAGCCTCAAACAAACTGCAGCAAAGGCATGCAGCTCAAATATTTCTTAACGCAATTGGTTCCAAGCCTTAAATAAACTGCCGCAAAGGCGTGCAGCTCAAATATTTCGTAACCCAATGGGTTCCAAGACTCACAAAATTTCGCAATCAAACTAAGCAGTGCTTGATTTGATTACGAAATCCCTTACGTAAGAAAAAGTTTGTATCTCTGACAACCTGCAGCAAAGGCGTGCCGCTCAAATATTTCGTAACCCAATGGGTTCCAAGCCTTACATAAACTGCCGCAAAGGCGTGCAGTTCAAATATTTCGTAACCCAATGGGTTCTAAGACTCACAAAATTTCGCAATCAAACTAAGCAGTGCTTGATTTGATTACGAAATCCCTTATGTAAGAAAATGTGTTGCCTCTGATAACCTGCAGCAAAGGCGTGAAGTTTAAATATTTTGTAACATAATGGGTTCTAAGCCTTATATAAACTTCAGCAAAGGCGTGAAGCTCAAATATTGCGTAACATAATTAGTTTTTAGGCTCGAAAAAAGGCGAAACTGCAGATAAACCGAATGAGCTCTACGTCGTGAAGCAATGAGCGCAAAGATCTCTAGTCTACTTACTATATATAATACTTTATGGGGCGCCTTTTTTTTTCTAAACGACCTGAAACTTTGTCGCCGGCAAGTTCTCGAGTTATCAGGCAGCACTCCTCAAGATTAGGGCGAAAAAAAATTTTTGTGATTTTTTATCGATTTTCAAAAATCGGTTTTTGAAATTTTGAACCTTTATTTCTCAGAGCTCCGTGAATAAAATGTCTTGACATTTTGCGTGGTAGTATCATTAGTCGAGACCTTGCCATAGCCGCGATAGCAGCTCAATCCGCCCGCGCCGAGTCGAGTTTACAAAAGTGGGCGGAGCCTAAATTTGAGCGCTTTTTTTCGAGCTAAGATTCTGAATTGATTATATGTTTGAGCCCTAGGCCTAAGTAACAAAACGTATTGGTTTTGAAAGTTTGAATTTTTCATTGAAGCCCGGGATACACCAACTCCTGTCAGATTTAGGACCAAAGTTCGATGCCCCTCGGCGAATATCTTTGTTAGCAGTAGCTCAATCTTTTTTGCCTCGCTAATATAGACTTCTATAATCGTAAGCTACAAAACGATTTTTTTATTTTCGTTGATTTCTCGATTTCGCAATTGTGGGCGGGGCCAAGGTCGCTGATTGGCTGATTTTCAAAAGCGAGGTAGCGAGCCGTTATCTAATAGACTCTTTTTTGTATGAAGACATCCATTTGTTATCTCTTCAAAGAAAGACAGGGGAATTTTTTGAAAATTGTAAAATTGCTTGAATGATACCTCCAAATCTGGAGGTATTTACCTCCAGATTTGGAGGTTTTGTGTGCCTTCATAAAATACCTCCAGAATTGGAGGTATTTACCTCCAGATTTGGAAGTTTTGTGAGCCTTCATAAAATACCTTCAGATTTGGAGGTATTCAAGTCAACATTGTTTGGACTTACGTAAGGTGATTGGGGTTTTGGCTTTTGATAGGGTTATTGCGCGCGTGCCCGCAATAGCATAATTACGTTTCAGGGGACACTTTTGACAGGGTCAAAAGTATCCCTACCCAATCTATGAATACGGCATATAAAATTTTACAAACTAAAACGAGGCGAGCAGGCGAGCCTGCGCTGCCGAGAAACGCGCAGTAATTACAGTTGTGTAAAATGTGGTCGCAGTAAAATAAAGCATTTTGAAATGGGGTCGCAGGAAACAAAGTATTTAAAATGGGATCGCAGCAAAGCGTCGCCGCAAATAAAGAATTTTAATATTCAATGTATATTTTATAAGGTAACGTCCAGTGTTGTATGTAGTAGATATCAATTGCGCATTTCACATTGGGATCATGGCTAATGTAATGAAATGGTAGCAAAAAAAAGGTATTTTGCAAAAGGGTCGAACCAAATAAAGTATTTTGCAATAGTATCACAGCAAACTGAGTATTTTTTGATTTTTTCACAACAAACGCTACAGAATTATACGCAATTTGTGCAATATGCGCGATAAGCACTCTAGTTTTTGTTGTGTATAAAATTTCGTTCAGAGTGCAAAAATTATTTTTAACTCAAAATGCTAAAATTCCAAAACACTGAGTTGCGGCAGATTTTATAATTTTTAAAACAAAAAAAATTCCGTGCCATTTTAAACGAGCTATTTGTTCGCATTTTATGCGAATTTGAATTGTTTTGAAATCGGTTTCAAAAAATTCTCAAAAAAACCAAGAAAACGCTTTCACATAAAAGCAAAACTAAACTTTTCCAAACACAGTTTTGCGCAAAATTTAATAAAAATGTGTTTTTATAAGTTTTATTAACAATTTTAGAAGGCAGCGTATGAACAAAAAAACAGTTAAAAATTTACAAGTTGAAAATTCTCACAACTACAAATCTGAACTGTAAAATGTACGAAATCAAACACTGTTTGGTAGCGAGAAATAAAATCAAAGATCATGTAGTCTATTTCCAATTTTGAGACGACGACTTTTGAATGACCCTGGATTTTCTTGGTATTTAACCATTGACGAGTTGAAACATCGAAGTGAATATCAGAAATATATGCGAAATAGCACTGTAACAGAGGAGTGCGCAGACAATTAGACGTATGCGGCGGGACCCATTGTACCTAGTCCTTTAGGAAAATCCCCTTTTCCTTGTCTAAGTTTTGGAAATGCCCTATTGATGTGGACTAGAGTACTCAAAAAAATCTCCCATCAAATTACTCAAATACTAAAACATTGGGATGCTGCTATTTTGAATCTTTAAAACAGTGAACGTGAGCAACCTATTTGTTTGCATTTTAAGCGATTTCGAACAGTTGTCGAATTTCAAAAGTGTTTTAAAACGCTTTCTCGCAATTTTTTTCAAGAATGCACGGTTTTCTCGGAAAACTAAATTACCAACAAAAAAAACCTTTTTCGCCGATATTAACGACAAAATTTCTGTCTTTTTAACTATATAAGCGGCTTGTTGATTTTTTGTAAAATGACAAGGAACAGACGGTAGTTTTGTGACTTTTGCACATGTAGGAGTTTTAATCTTTTTATTTATTTTTCGTAGGTACAAAATAAACTTTGAAGTAATCAGGGGCGTAAAAATAAAATCCCAGTTCAGCCACCTGTCATTATTTTTTATTCAATTTTTGACTATGGGTTTATCATCATAGTACTCAAAAAAATCCCACATAAAATTACCCAAATTCTAAAACATTGGGTTGCTGCTGAATTTTAATCTTAAAAAAAAACGTTAACAACCTATTTGTTTGCGTTTTACGCGATTTCGAATAGTTTTCGAATTTCAAATGCACTTTCCCGCAAATTTTTGAAAACGCTTTCCGCTAATTTTTCCAAAAAAGCACTGATCAACGGTAAACATTTCTGTCATTTTAATTTTTTTGAATTTAAGTTTCCAGAAATTTACATTTTAGAAGGTAAATAAATACAATAATTATAAACAATAATTATATATAAATTTGCGAGAAAAGTTCACAAAAAACGTTCGTAATTTTATGAAACCTTAAAAAAAGGCAAAACATAAAGCTCAGACGGTTTTTTTGCAAACGTCATGAAAAAATACTATTTCACTGCTTTTCCAATTTAAAAGTGAAAAGCAGTGAAATAGTATTTTTTCGTCGATATAGTACACAAATATTGATTACATCTCAAAACAAAACATCTAAAACACTGAGTTGGGGCAGATTTTGTCATTTAAAATAAAAAAAAATATTATTTGCTGTTAGAAAAATTAAAAACCAAAAGAGATATTGATCGGCATTTTGTGGAAATTTGGATGGTTGAAAAATTCTCAAAAAAATCCTGTGAAAGAAGTGTGCAACACAATGTTTTTTTTCTGAAGAATAATGTGAAATATAAAGTCATCAGGGACAAAACTAAACTTTTTCAAACGCAATGTTCAGCAAAAATAATTAAAAATGTGTCTTTTCAAAACAATTTTCTTAAAAAAGCGGGAATGCAGCGTATAAACAAAAAACAGGTTAAAATTGAATAAAACTCTCATAAATGCAAATTTGTGTTTTTAAAATGTACGAAATTAAAAAAATACGAAGAGAATTAAAAACAAATATAGTCCATTTCCAACAAAGAATCGATGGTTATTCAACGACCTTGACGTCTACCCTTTTTTAGCAACGGCCAGTTTGAAACATCGAAGTGAAAAGAAATTTGACAAGCGAAATAGCATTGTAAAATAGGAGTGCGCAGGCAACAAAGCATTGGCGGCGGGACCAAATGTACCTGTCCTTTAGGAAAATCCCTTTTTCTTTGACTGTTTTTTGGAAACGCACTATATTACACCAACATAAAAATTTTGCTCAGCTACCTGCCATTTATTTTTTCATTGAATTCTTATGGGGGTGTTCGTGACAGCACTCAAAAAATTCTCAAATCAAATTACCCCAATTCTAAAACACTGAGTTGCCGCTGAATTTTAATCTTCAAAAAAAAACGTGAACAACCTATTTGTCTGCATTTTACGCGAATAGTTTTCGAACTTAAAATGCGCCTTCCAGCAATCCTTTTGAAATCGCTTTCCTCCTAATTTTTCCAAAAAAAAAAAAGCACTTATCAACGGTAAACATTTCTGTCTTTTATTTTTTGAATTTAAGTTTCCCAAAAGTTTACATTTTTGAAAGGCAATTAAATAAAACAATTAAAATTATAAATTTGAGAGAAAAGTTCACCAAACGTTGATAATTTTATGAAAACTCAAAATTGGCAACAAAAATGTAAAAACATAAGCCGGTTTTTAAGCAAAAGTTATGAAAAAAAAAATGATTTCACTGCGTTTTGAATATAAAAGTCCATATAGTATACAAATAATTGTTACATCGCACGAAATTGGACTTTTATGGTATTTTGAACGGTTGAAAAGGTCTCAAATCTGTGAAAATTGTAAAAAAGGTGCAAGAAGTGGGCAACAACGTGTTTTTTTTTCTGAAGAACAATATGAAATGTAAAGTCATCTGGGACCAAACTAAATTTTTTCGAACGCACTCTTGCGCAAATTTTTTTAAAAAATAAAGTGTTTTCCAAAAAAAAATTGTGTGTAAACAAAAAGTTTCACAAATTCGATTCTGGTCTGTAAAACTTACGAAATTGCATATTGTTCGGTTGCGAGAAAATAATATAAATATTACAACAATTTTACAAAATGTTACGATTTATAATATCAAATAATATTATGGTTACAAAAATATATTTTTTGGTTGTTGTTGTTTTTGAATCTTCACAAAAGAAATAGCATTTTATGCAATTTTAAACGCTTTTCTCAGTTTGAAATTCGAATAAAGTTTAAAAAAACGCTCTAATAACTCTTACGAAAAAAAATTTCAAGAAAACGCACAGACTTTTTTCCCAGGACGCAAGGCGTTCTAGGAAAGTGTAAAAAAAATGCAAGAACTCGGCAACCCAGTTTTATACACAACTTGTTTATTGGCGAGAGGAAAGATGGGTAGTTGTTGATGTCGAAAGGCAGTTCTGACAAATTGGAGGCCGACAGGTGGTGCAGTATTTTGTGCACAACATCTCAAGGAATCAAAGATAGGTCGCATGGGCTAGAAATAACCTGCAAACATGAGAATCTTTAAACAATTTTCTTTAAAAAAAAATTATGAAAACAGCGTATAAACAAAAAAAAAACAGATTAAAATCGAATATAATTCTCATAAATGCAAATTCGTGTATTAAAATGTATGAAATTAAACAGTGTTTGGTACTGAGAAAAAAAACAAAAATTACCCCAACATAAAAGTCTTGCCCAGCTACCTGCGCCATTTATTTTTTTCATTAAATTTTCGGCTAGGTCCATGAGAGTACTCAAAAAAAATCCCACATCAAATTACCCCAATTCTAAAACATTGGGTTGCCGCCGATTATGAATCTTCAATAATATTGAAAAAACCTATTTGATTTCATTTTACGCAATTTACATAAGACCATCCGAGTACTCAGATGATTGTTAAATTGTAATACCAAAAATCTAAAACACTGAGTTGGGGCAGATTTTGTCATTTAAAAAGATAAAAAAGCATAGTTTCGTGACAGAAATAAAAAAAACACAAAATCGGAATTTAATGGCATTTCGAATGGTTGAAAACGGTCTCCATATTATTCTTCAGAAAAAGAAAAACTGTTTTGCAAAAACTAACTAATTTTATCAAACTTTTTTCTGTTTAAATTTTTTTGCCTGACATCACTGTTTTTCACGTAAATTTTCCTTTTTTTTAACGCGAAATAAAAAATTCGTTTTGAAAACGCACAAAATTTTAACATATGCGATGATTTGTTCATTTTTTCTTTCACACAAAACTTGGAACTATCGCGGGTCAAGTAACCACCAAAAACTGTATTTAATTTAATCTGTTCTTAAAACATTCAAATTACACTAGCTTTCATGGTAAAGTTTTTATTCCAAATCCCAACTTTATGAATTTTTCGGTTCAAATCCAGCTTCTCTCTTTCCGTAGTATCCCATTCCTCCTAGCCAATTGTTTCCACCGTAGCCTGGGTAGTTGTAGCCGTAGGAGCCGTAGTTATAAGGGGAGTAGCCACCGTAGTACTGAAAATTATTTTTTTTATGTGCGTATATACTACTCACGAGGGAAGTACATGATGTCAGCCTGGGTTTTTCAAAATATGTCGATTAGGTAATGTAAGGTACCCCTAGGGCAACCTAAAACCGTTTTTGAAAAGCGCCACGGACACTTGGTTTTCGAGATAATTAGCATTTTATTTTTTGCATGCGAATAATCACCTAAGGCGCGGCAACCGAAAACACGGCCACCGTGGCCGGTTGGTTCAAGGCGCATTTCCAACCTAACCTTTTTGTGGGTTGGTGGTTCGATTCTTTTTCAACCAATATTTTTGTGAGGTCGGATTTTGTGAGATCGGATTTTGCTAGTTTATTTAATTTGTAACACTATGGCAAAGTTTAGCACAACACTTCTCTTCTTCTTCACTCTGCCGAATTCTGTATTAAATTGTGACAAATCATGTGGTCATGCATCGCTTCACCTTCGTTAAGTTCTCCTATTGTGAAGAGCTGTTTTGTTTTCGGTGTTTAACTATCAAAGTCCGATTTCACAAAAAATATTGGTTGAAAAAGAACCGAACCACCAACCCACAAAAAGGTTAGGTTGGAAATGCGCCTTGGACCAATCGGCCACGGTGGCCGTGTTTTCGGTTGCCGCGCCTTCAGTGATTATTCGCATGCAAAAAATAAAATGCTAATTATCTCGAAAACCAAGTGTCCGTGGCACTTTTCAAAAACGGTTTTTGGTTGCCCTAGGGATCCCTTACATCGCCTAATCGACAGATTTTGAAAAGCTCAGGCTGGCATCATGTACTTCCCTCTCAGAACTTACGTATTGGGCAGAAGAGAACTCCACAGCTATTAGAAAAACGAAAAGCGAGAAGAGGAGAACACTTAAAACACTTTTTTTATTTAAAAAGTAAATAGAAATAACTTATATTTTGGAGTGAAACATCTCGGTGTTCTTGTTTTGTATCAAAAAGTTGTTTTCTATTTATACTTATGTGGTAATTGCACCAGAACTCTCCTTAATGTGTTGTTCGACGAGGTGAGCACCATACGTCAAATGTCCATTTTGGCGATAAACATTGTACAAATGATAAACACTGCAAGGTGCAGAATGTGTTGAAACTTCATGAACAGTAAAATGGTAGAAAAAAAAGGTTTTTTAATTGCTTTGAATTTTTAAAAACTATTCCGGGACAGAAAGTCGTCGTGTTTTTCTCGTTACGTAATCATTTATTAACCCTTTTGATTTTCTTCGGGTATGTTTGCATTATTTCTGCACTAGATAATGTTTAAACAGCAACATTTGAGCGAATGACACTGTAACAGCTGAATTTGGCACAAACTTCGCAACTATAGTCCATTTCCAACAAAGAATCGACGACTTTTCAATTATCTTGATATCTACCCTTATTTAACCATTGCCAATTTGAAACATTGAAATGAAAAGAACTTTAACGAGCGAAACAGCACAGTAAAAGAGGAGTGCGCAGACAATTAAAAAAAATCGCGGCGCGACCAAATGTACCTGTCCTTTAGGAAATGCCAATTTTCCTTGACTCTTTTTTGGAAACGCACTATAAATAAGGTTCAAAATATGAATTTTCTGAAACACATGAGTCTTATAAAAGTGATGATGCCGCTAAAAAGCGCAAATTCAAAAAAATAGTTCGATCTGCGCTGCCAACACACTGGCGCAGCAGAGCTTTCACATTGAAGACCATTTTGTGCGAGAATATAGTAACTGAGGCTACCGTAACTCAACGATTTTCAAATTTACGTGACATTGTTTAGCTGTGAAAAAATAAAAATGAAAATGTGAAGTGATTTTTTTTAAATTTCTGGGTCGTAAGTACACTACAGTAAACATAAGCTCAATCGGAGACATACTAGTAGATATCATCACTGAAAAGGCGCCAATCTTTCGTTGGAAATATTCCATAACCTTTCTCAAAACAAAATATGAAATATCTGCTTTTTGTGTGGTGTTTCGATTAAAATTGTCACATATATATTTGTTGTTGATTTTTTAACGAAATCATTTTTACGCTTGGAAAGCTTCAGTTAAGGTTAATTTTTTTTTCTGAATGTTTCACTCCATATTTCACAAAATATTGACAATGAGTCTGTGATGAACTTCGGACCAAATTCAGAACAACATTACACTTTTGAACTTACAAAATTGAAATTTTTTCCCAATTTATCTTTTCCCGAACACTAAATGTTTCACTTATGACATATTTGCTCACAAACAAAATCAACAACAGTTCGCCGTTCTTCTCTGGATCTAAAATATACAAACTACACTTTTCACGTAGTGTGCAGTACACAATTTTTGGTCTCGAGTTACTATAGGTTTGCTCAGAATGGCCACACTTAGCCAATGTACGTTTTAAATTTCAATTTGCTTTTTTGAAGCAATAATTGGCACATTATTGGCAACAAATAAATGTTTTCAATTATGTTTTTAAAAACCCTAAGTAGTACTCAAACAAAGCGAAGATGCCGTTAAAAGCCACGAAAATGCTCAAATTCGAAGGAAAAGTTCCTATCGGGGCCGCAATACATACCGGCGCAGCAAAGCTTTCGCATTATTCGTTTTTTTGGGTACAAGGGGTTTCGAAATCTTGATATATGTAGCATTAAAGCTTTATTTGTTGCAAATTTTTATGCAGAAATTAAAAAAAACACTTTGATATCTTAACACTAACTGTTTATTTGTCCGAATATTTTACCACAAAGACATCTGCTCACAAAAACTTTAACAATTAATTTTCCATGTCAATAATTTCACCATGTCAACATACACATAAGCTGCACAAAAAACCTGTAGACATTTTTGTTATTACCACGTTTAAAATAACCATTTTAAAGAAAGTTAAGATGTTTTTAACTGCAAAAACAGCATTGTTTTGAGGGATTATGAAGTTTTCAACAGGAAGAAGAAATATATCAGAAATGACACTGTAATGACCAAATTTTGCATTGAAATTAAACATTTTTGAGAAATAATGGCTTTGTTTTGGGTTCAAAGGGTTTCGAAATCATCGCATGATAAGCCTTTTTTTAAAAGCTTATTTTGTTTAAAAATTTGAATTTTTTCGTTAAGGCGATTGCTCACCTTTACTCACATTTATTGGGGCTTTACAGATATTTCTCATAAATTTTCTGTTTTTTTTTACACCAATTGTTTGTTTGTTCCAATGTTTTACCATAAGCACCGATTCGTGCTGCACTAAAAACTACAAAATACAGTTTTTTTCCGCAGTATGCGTTGTAGTCTTTAGGACTATCAAAAGCTTGGGCATGCGCCTGTCTTAGGAAAATACGGTCGATAACTTTTCTCGAGCCAATTTACGCCAATGAGAAATTTTTAAATCAGTGTTTTTGATTTTTTGGCCAGGGTTACGGTGGGGTACTGTAACTCTACGGGTCAAAAAACGGTGAAAACCAGTAAATGTGGGGTAAATCTGAAATTTTTCGACATGCCCAAATCAAACATTTTGTGAACTTTCGCAAAGGACGCATAAAAGTCAAAATTTACGTTTGAAATTGCAGCTTTTCGCATTTTTCGACCTTTGTCATAAAAGGGCTGCAAAAAGCCACTATACTAGAAAGATGAGCCACATTTTCTGCACATTTTTAAAAATTAAAATCCGAAAAACTCCATGACCATCATGACGAAAATCGACTTTGAATCTGAAATTTTCCATCGATTTGATCAGGAAAGAAAAAAAAATTTTTGGTAGGTCAAAAATATTTTTTGCTCTAATTGTGTTCAAAACGAGTTGAAATTACTTAAATATTCTTTTTATAACATGGCATACGCATTTGCATCTCATAAATTTCATATGTCATAAATTGTCTTTGGCGGAATTGTTGATCCAAATGTTTTAACAATCGCACATCAGCTCACAAACAAATTCTGCGATAATTCATGTTGCGTGTTCCCCATCATGCTTTCATCATGTGAATCGACACAAATACCTGCTGCACTAAAAACTACAAACTACACTTTCCCCGCAGTGTGCATTGTAGTCTCTACGTCTATTCCGTGTGCTTTGTGGTATGAACTCTGCCGCCGTCGCCATTCCGCGCCTGTTTACCCTTATCGCCATTCCGATTAGGCCCAACCCCGTGCCAAATCTCTTTTTGCCATCTGCAAAAACCTGTTTCTATTGTACTTTTAATTTGTTTTCACGTGAAAAACGTACTTTTTCAGTAAACATTTTTTTAGGCTATATAATTCTACGCGAAAATGGAACAAATGCAAGCAGAAGCATTAAGGTATTATAATTTAAAATTTAATAAAATCCTTTTTCAGTAGCTTGGAATGTCATATTTGTGGTTCAAAAGCAACTGGAATTCACTTTGGAGCTGAAGCCTGTAGAGCTTGTGCTGCATTCTTCAGAAGAACAATTGTTGATAAGAAAGTTTACACCTGCAAAACTGGAGGAAAATGTAATATTAGTAAAAGTAAGTGGTTTTAACAACCTTTTAATTAAGTTAAGACGCCATTTCTGTAAGACTCGAGCAGACCAGTGACATGGAAAAAATCGAAATTTCTGAAAACTCGTGTGGGACCTTCCTAAGACCCAAATATGAAGTCCTGAAACTTTTGGGCTCATATGATTTTTCATTCCCGGGCTACGGTAGTTTAAAGTTGGGTAGGGTGAAAAATCAAAATGCACCAAAAAGGTGACTTATATATGTTTTCTGACGGCAAATGTAATTTCAAAAACATCTGTAACAAAATCGTAGCAAATAAAAAGTTATCGTCAAAAAATGGAATTTTTGAAGTTTTTTCAAGGTGTTTGAAGGTGTAAGAAAATAACAATTATATTCAATTCTAGATATCATTTGACACAACTTTTCTTTTAACACCAAAAAAATCCGTAGGTACTCATGTTCTCAAAAATGCGTTTGAAAAAGTATCACTTTTTTCGGTTCAGCATGTTCAAGATCAAATTTTGCTGGAACGTGATTGGCAAGCACCAGAAACGCGTAATCATTGACTGTGAAGTTGGTTGAACGTAGGCAAAACAAAATATTGGAGGGCGGATTCGAACCCGGGCCGCGAGATTTGTAAGCGAAGACGTTGCCTCTGTGCCATCGTGGGCGCGCTTTGTAATTAACTTGCAGACAGCGCGGGATCGACACCGCGGCAGAGCGGTAACGTCTTCGCTTACAAATCTCGCGGCCCGGGTTCGAATCCGCCCTCCAATATTTTGTTTCACAGTCAATGATTACGCGTTTCTGGTGCTTGGCAATCACGTTCCAGCAAAATTTGATCTTGAACATGCTGAACCGAAAAAAGTGATACTTTTTCAAACGCATTTTTGAGAACATGAGTACCTACGGATTTTTTTGGTGTTAAAAAAAAAGTTGTGTCAAATGATATCTAGAATTGAAATATAATTGTTATTTTCTTACACCAATTGAAAATTTTTTGGAGAAATTTAAAAATCTTCAAAAATTTTTTGACGATAACTTTTTTATTTGCTACGATTTGGGAAATTATTTAGTTACAGATGTTTTTGAAATTACATTTGCCGTCAGAAAACATATATAAGTCACCTTTTTGGTGCATTTTCATTTTTCACCCTACCCAACTTTAAACTACCGTAGCCCGGGAATAAAAAATCATATGAGCCCAAAAGTTTCAGGACTTCATATTTGGGTCTTAGGAAGGTCCCACACGAGTTTTCGGAAATTTCGATTTTTTCCATGTCACTGGCCGTATGAAGGCTGCTCGAGTCTTACAGAGACGGCGTCTTAATTATTAAATTTTTTAAAAAACTATCAATTTCGAAAAGAATTAAAAGTATAATTTAAAAGTTAATTAAAATTTTGAAAAACATCTTCAAATTTCATTTGAATTGCTTGCACGTTTCAACCGTTTCAAAAGATAAAGTTGTTTGTTTGTTTAATAATTCAGTCGCTCTGGGCGTTGGGAAAAAATATTACAATTTAAATGTAATTTATGAAGGCTGATTTTTTTTATCAAGGTTTTTTAACGTTACTTTATCAAGATTTCTCTCAAGGTTTTTTTGTTCACAAATATAACTTCGAAAATAACATTTTTGATTTTTGAAACAAAATTAAAGTTATGGTGCCAAACTGAGGACAAATGTAATTGTGTTTGCTAATCTGGAGGCTAATGTTATATTAGTAAAGTTCAGCATTTTAAAAGCTCACAAATTACATATTTTGTTAAAATTATAGACGTTTACTCGTGGAAAACTGGAGGAAAATGTGATATTAACATTTATAAAGTTATGTATTTTCATACCCAACACATATTGTTGGCATTGTTGGAAATAAATTCAATTTTTCAATTACAAAAAAATTGAAAATTTTGTTTAGATGTTCCAAACATACTTTAATAGAAAGTGTTTGTTTATTTTACAATAGGTCCTGGCTCCCTTTATAGACAATAAAATATTTTGTTTTAAGTTTATATGCTACAACCCAACATTATACGAAAAGATTTTGCTGGTTTAACACTTTATTTGTTTAAAAAAAACCCCGCAAAAAAACCCATAAATGAATCGCAATTGAATGTGTAAATTTCATCTGCGCAAAAATGGAAATAAAATTTTTTAAAATCTGATTCAGCTTTTTACGGACAGAATGACAACCCTCTAATGTTAATTGTTCGAAATTTTTTGTAAAGTTTATCTGGGTAAACTTTCAAACCTAATTAATAAAAGTTTTGGGTGTTCAATTAACTAAACCCCTTTTGTTTTCAAAAAATGTTTAAAAAAAAAAAATTAAACGTTCCCAATGTTTCAGAAACCTCCTGAATTCGTTGGATATGGAAATGTCACACTAATTTCTGTCCATGCAAAAAGTTTTGAAAAAACAAAATAGTTTTCTCTTTATGGCAAGGCTAAAGAAGAAAAATCATATTTTCTCCATGAAAGCAACCACCCTAAGATTTAATTTTTTTCTTTTGCGTCACAGAACTTCCGTGTCCACACTCACGTGATAGATTAAGCGCGAATCACAAACAGTTTTCGTGATTTTCTCGACAAACCAGAAAACCGATGCGGCTACAGTACCATAAAACATTTGCTGTGAATCACTAAATTATTACAAAAACTCGGCAACTATAGTGTGTTTCCGAAAAACGGCACCGGTTCGGTTAAAGGATGGTACATTAGGTCCCGCCGCGACTTCTTTTTTTTCTGCGCACACCTCTTTTACTGTGCTATTTTGCTTATTTTATCTCTATTCACATCAATGTTTCAAATCGTCAGTTGTTAAAAGGGATCAAAACATCAAGGCCGCTCAAAAGTCGCCGACCTTTATTTGGAAACAGACTATAATCATTTAGTTTTCATTTATTTTTAGCTATCGGGATAAAAATAAAGTTTTCACGTTTTTCATAAAGTTATAGTAACAAGTTCTGTCTCTAAACAGACGCGTTAAAAAAATTATAAACTTAAATCAATTAAATGCTTCACGACTGACAAATGACAAAGTTGTAAAACTATATATGTTGAAACCAAAGTGTTTTAAAGAACTAATAGTTGCCGCTAAAACAACGTTCCAATGTTTTGCTGTTGTTTTCAGAGATTCACAATTTTTTTTCGAAATTGTAAAAGCAACAATTTTTTTTAAAGGTTATTTTGAAAATTAAATTGCTTGAATGTTCCAAGCAATCTGTAATGGAAAGTGTTTGTTTATTTTCTACAATACACTTTTGGGTAGTTTTGTGGTTTTTGTAACGTTCTGAAACCTAAACTTTTTGTAAAGTTTCACTGTATTTAAAAAAAAAGTTTGATTTTGCCTTAAAAACAAAAGATAAAATTTCAAATTAGGTCAGTTTTATGTTTCAGGACTGGAAGACAATGAAATTGTATAAATGTTTTGGCTACATCAACAAATGAAAGTGTTTTAAAGCAGAAACTAAACTAAATTACTGCCTAAATTTTGAATTAATTAATTTGTGTTTAAGATGTCCGAAATATCTGCCGGAAATGTCGTCTACAAAAGTGCATTGATACCGGGATGAAAGTTGAAAGTAAGTAATTTTGTAAAATTTTAAATAAAGTTTTGTAGATGTTCAAGGCAAACGTGATCCAATCCTCCCAAAGCCAAATGACCCCAATCCACTTTGCATATTGCCAGCTGTTTCTGAAATTGAGGTTTGTAAATTTTTTCTTAAATCTTGGCTGGTACCTACTCTGGATCAACATTTATGGCACATTCTTGAATTGGCATTAATTTGAAACTTTCAGTTGCCGCTTCTTCAAAAACCTATTATTTCGCCAGAACCGACAACAAGCCAACCGGTTTGCATCATGCCACCTTGTCTGTTAATAAAATCACTTGAGAATTATAGGTAAGCTCTTTAATTCGTAAACACAACGACATCATTGACAGATGGAACCTTTGAAAAACTATTTTCCATCTCACGGGGTTTTGCGTACGGAACCAGAAAGAGTTATCTCAAAGTGAAGATTTTTTCTATTTTTCTTTCAAAATTTAACAAAAAGTGCGCACAATCGCTTACCTTTCTATGTAGCGAATCTGTTTTTTTTTAATCTTTAAAACAAAACAGTGAAGTGTTTTGTAATTTGAAAATGTCAGTCTTGAGTATTTTTAAGCAAAATTTTGGCTTCAGCTGATGTTTTGAAAACTTTGCATAATTAAAGTTTTTACATTATTAAATTTTGAACCCATGTTCGGATTACGGTACACTATTTTTTGCGTACTGGGTCTGAAAAATCGGTGATTGACAGAAAATATGACTTTCCGACATTTCTATAGACTGGCTGCATTTTTGCAACAACAAAAAAAGATTTTGGGGAACACAAGGGATGAAATTAATTATATTTCTATAAAGAATTGTGAGAGTAAAATATTTTCTGTTTTAGCGAGTTTCTAGCGGATTCTTAAAACATTTTAAAATTTCGATGTGTTCACACATGAAAAAATTATGTTCTCTTTTTATGAAGTAAAGGTAAACACTAATTTTGCGTACTGGAACTGAAAAATCGGCAAAAAAACAAGGTTTTTCACTTTCTGGGCCACGGATTTCAATATTAATTGTTTAATACATTAACATCGTCGACAGATAAAAAATTTAAATGGTATTTTCCCCCTCACGGCGTTTTGCGTACTGAACAAGAAAGAGTTATCTCAAAGTGAACACTTTTTCATTTTTCTTTCAAAAATTTTGACAAATAAGAAGTACTCCTACTCGTAACTTCCTATGTATAGAATCTGTTTGTTAATCTTTAAAACAAAACAGTGAAGTGTTTTGTAATTTGAAAAGTTCAGTTTTGAGTATTTTTAAGCAAAATGATGGCTTCAGATGATGTTTTTGAATACTTTACATAACGTTTTTGAATAAAAATTCAAAAAAAGAATTCTTAGAGTTAAGACGTCATCTCTGTAAAACTCGAGTATGCATTGTCTTAGAATTTCAAAGTGCTTCGATTAGGCTGAAATTTTGTGTACAACCTTCTTATAGCCTCAAAACCTTATTCTGGAGGGCTTGGGTCGACAAAAAATTTTTGACCCGGGTTACGGTAGGTGCCCAAATGGTACTGTAAAAATTTCAACGTGGTCCAAATTTTGATTTAAAAAAGGTAAACATTCCGCCAGGAGCTATGTTTATGGAAAATCATATTCTGGCGGAATATTTGGAAAGTCACTACCCCCAGGGCATTCGCACTTGATTTTTACAAGTTTTAAAAGTGATTTTCGAAATCAGCGCAAAAAATTGATAGAGAAATGCCCATTCACATAAATCATGTGTCTATCTCATAAATTGCCAATGAAACATTGAAACGCAGGGACCGAAAAATCCAAATTTTGCGCATTTTTGGGTCATTTTTGGCCATTTTTTCACTTTCAAGTTGATTTTTAACAAAAATAGTCGTCGATATTTTTCATTTTTAAAATTTAATTCGATGCCAAATTTGACGTAGATTTTGCAGCGTATTTTTTCTTGGCTTTTATAATGAAAGGTCGAAGACTCCAAAAAACCTTTTTTTTAACAGTTTTTTGCGAATAATTTTTATAGAATGAGAAACTGCGTAAGGTTTAAAAGTTAATGTTTTTGGAAATTGAATTTGCTACATTTTGTTTTTTTTTAAATCTAAATTTGGACCACGTTGAATTTTTTTTACAGTACCATTTGGGCACCTACCGTAACCCGGGTCAAAAAATTTTTGTCGACCCAAGCCCTTCAGAATAAGGTTTTGAGGCTATAGGAAGGTTGTACACAAAATTTCAGCCTAATCGAAGCACTATGAAATTCTAAAACAGTGTATATAGAGCCTCTGCTCGAATATTACAGAGACGACGTCTTAATAGCAGAGGCCCATAAAAATGAAAGTGGACCTGTCCATAGCGTAGCGTAGGCTAGAGAGTGTCATTTTATATGGTGAAATGCAGAGAGTTTTATGATTAGCATGGACAGGTCCCCCTCTTCATTTTACGTGGGCCTCTGCCTTTTAACACATTATATTTTTTTTTACGATTTTTCAATGTTTCATAATTTTCCAATAACAAGTTAAACTTACAAGTGTTGAGCGTTTAAGTTTTATGTTACCTATTTGGTACCTGAAGCCTAAACGCTCAAAACTTTTTGGAATTTTGAATTGTTTTCAAGTATATAATGGCATTCTCTTTGTAGCGCGCAAATTCGGTGATACAAACAATTTTGAGCTAATAAAGTTATGAAAGGCACAATTTTTTGCGTACTAGAACTGAAAAATCGGCGCAATAAACCACATATGGTTTTAATTTTTGGGCGATGCATCTCAGTATTAATTTTTGAACACAATGGCATCTTTGAAAGATAGAAGCTTTGTAATTCTAATGAAAAAGTGTCCACTTTTTGATAACACTATGTTGGAAAGTACGCAAACGCGGTGGGATGAAAATTAGCCAAAAAGCTAAAACATGTTTTTTGCCGAATTTTCTTTTCCAAAACACAAACAATAGTGCCTTCATTAGCTCCAAATTGTTTGTATCACCGAAGTTGAGCGCTACAATAAGAGAAAGTCGTTTTTCACATAAAAATACATCAAAATTTAAAAAAGTTTTGAGATTTTAAGCTACAAGTACCAAATAGGTAACCTGACGCTTAAAATCTCAACAATTGTAACGTTTGCATGTTATTCGGAAATTTCGAAACATTGGAAAGTCATAAAAACATTGTATGACTTTCCAATGTTTCTTTCCAAAAAACAGTCAGAGAAAGAATTACGAGAAAACTCTCGTAATTCTTTCTCTAACTTTTTTTTTTCAAATTTCGAATTGATCACTTTATTCTTTTTGGTGCAAAAATTTAACCCAGTCTTTAGTAATCTCGCGTGTGGTATTTTCCGTCAAACGCCGATTTTTCAGCCGTACGCAACAAATAGTGTACTGCAATCCAAAGTTGCGGCAAAATCACAGAACGCAAACTTTTTAAATTGAAACATATCAAAAATTCAGAAAGTTTTGAGATTTTAAGACGCAATATCTGTAACGGCCGACAAGCCTGCGATCCCGAAAAAAAATAGATTTGGCTGAAACTGTGAGAATTCATTTGCCTAGGACCCAAATAGTCGCAAAACCCACTTCATTTTGCATTTTTAAAACCTTAAGGTCCTTAAGGGGACGTTAAGTCTTAATCTCCAATCTCGTTCCACACCCCACATTTTTGACTATAAAAAAAAGCAATGAATACATAATTATTCACATAACATTTTTGCAGTTACGGCCGTAATCATTACTCTCACTTCTACCTTTCGAAAAAATCAAAAACTTTCTACAAAACCCAACAAACAAGGTTTTTGACACTTTGCGAAAAAGTGTCGAGCGATCGTTACCGGGCAGTGCAATTTTCGATTTCTACAAAACATTTTAAGCCAGAAATGTACCTTGTTAGCCATATTTCATTTCCTTAAAGTTGTCTAAAGTTTTAGGGAAAACTGCTACTCGCTTTGGAATGAACCGAAATTTGGCCGAAACAAAGTCGAAAACTGAAAATAAGCCAAAACTAATAAAACCAGTGGAAAGAAGATTGAAATTTACCCCAGAATCATTTT
The DNA here is from genome assembly GCA_964057215.1 of Oscheius myriophilus. Lineage (NCBI taxonomy): Eukaryota > Metazoa > Nematoda > Chromadorea > Rhabditida > Rhabditidae > Oscheius > Oscheius myriophilus. The sequence continues at coordinate 26,471,561 of OZ059903.1, forward strand.
TTCCTCCCCTGGAAATGAAAATTAGCCAAAAAAAAAACGTTTTCTTTGAAAATGTCGTCCAAAGTTTCCCTTAAACTTTAGACAACTTTAAGGAAATGAAAATTGGTGCATTTCTGGCTTAAAATGTTTTGTAGAAATCGAAAATTACACTGCCCGGTAACGATCGCTGGACACTTTTTCGTAAAGTGTCAAAAACCTTGTTTTTTTTGGGTTTTCGAGAAAGTTTTTAATTTTTTTGAACGTTAGAAGTGTGAGTAATGAATTTGGCAGTAATTGAAAAAAAAATGTTATGTAAAAAAATTATGTATCGATTACTTTTTTTAAAAGTCAAAAATGTTAAGTGCGAAACGAGATATGAGATTAAGACCTCAACGTCCCTTTAAGGACCTTAAGGTTTTAAAAAGCAAAATGAAGTGGATTTTGCGACTTTTTGGGATTAAACGTTAACCTGTTATTGAAAATTTATGAAACATTGGAATATGAATATGTTTTTAACGCTGTTCTCGCCCTTCGTTTTTCTGGCACTGTTCTCCCCATACTTTTTTCTATTCTTTTTGTTTTCCATTTTTTCTTTTTTCTTTTTTTTTTTTTAAATTTTTCATTTCAAGGCTTCTCTGTTCTGTTCGAAAAGCAGTGGAATTAGCTCTGGCTCCTGAAACCTACTCCGAAATGCAACACATGGGCCCTCTTGCAGTGAGTTTTCATCTCCATATTCAGTTTTCAAGACTTATTTTTCAATATTTTAAGGGACTAGCTTGCTGCTCAGCAAAACGTTACTCCACGTTTTTCAAAGCAACCCTGAATCCACTCACTCAATTCGTTACGAACACCTATGACCAATTTTCTTTGCTAAATCCGGATGAAAAGGTAACTCAATTTTTTCTGAAAACTTACAAATTTTGAAATTTAGTGGCAACTTCTGCAGCCGTTTCTTGTTACTTTTCTATGGATTGACAGTTATTACAAAACTTATAAACAGATCCCTCCTGAACATTATACCACAGTGTAAATTATTTAAATCGTTTTAAAAAAAACATATTTTTTAGAAATGTACTCACGGAAACTAGCTATGCGGATGTTTCGCAGTTTGCAAAATGGGCGGAAGAAATTTCGACAGGCGAGTCGGATGAACTTACAGCCAGTTTGACAAAGTAAGTTACACAATATATTTTTTTCAAAAATGAAAATCATAATTCGTTATTTTTGTTTAAAAACCGCAAAGCAAGTTACAAAATGTATTTTAATAAAAATGAAAATCATAATTAGTTTATTTTTGTTTAAAAAGCTTTCTCTTTTCGACTTTTCTATGATAGTCGCTTAAAGTTATTTTTTATTTTTTTTTAACCAATAGTATGCATTTGAAACAAAAATTTTGCTTTTAGCCGAAAAGTTTTTTAAAAGCCCGAAAAGCCGAAATTACAAAAATAAGCCCATTTATTCTTCAAATAATCGAACTTACAAATCTACAAATAATCGAACTTACAAAAATTTTTCTTACATAAAGATTGATTTGGCCAGAAACCTTTTGTGCAAGTTGTGAAGTGTTCCTTTGTTTGAACGAATATCTTTTTAACCCTATCAGTTTTTGGTGATAACTGTTGTTTTTTGTGAAATGTTTTCCAATGACAAAAATTTAAACAGTAAGTTTTTATTTTATGGTTGTTTGCAAACAAATTTTGGCTATATTTCTACTGTGTTTCAAACTTATCTGTTTTACGGGATCTGTCCGTTGGAAACACACTACACGTAGGAAAAAAAACGTGAAAATCAATCGTGCTAAATGTTTTTATGTGAATTTTCTTGTAAAATCAAAAATTTTATGTAAAATCAGTGTTTTGCCATAAGCTGAAAACATTTGCTACAAGTTGCAAATTGGTAAGGCCCGACTAATGCCATTCAACTCTAAATTCAAAAGCAAAGGAAAAAAAATGCAATCGTTTTGACCGATTATATTTCAGTTCAAAAAAGGCGTGGAGCTTCTTTAAATAACAACAAAAGTTTTAATTGATTTATCTAGGATTTTATTAAATTAAAAAATTTATAATCCGTTTTAATAGAAATAATAATTTTAATAATTTCGTTGAAAAAAAGGGAACTAGGGCTATAAAACACAAAAGCAGTAACAATATAAATTAAACTTTCTATTGAATTGTGTTTTGCCAAATACTGAAAAACAATTCTTCAATCTGAAAACAGTGACTTCTTCATCGGTGTTTTCTGATAGAATTTTTTTTTCAGCACCTTCAAAAAAGTAGCAAATGCGGAAAACATGAAGTTTATTCATCTTCTCAAGAAATTGAATTTACGGGATGAGGAGTATATGGCACTGCTTGGATTGCTCTTCTGGAACTCTTGTAAGTTTTATTCCTAAAGTTGTTTTACATATGTTTTTTTTCTTCAATATTTGTATTGTCCAATTGCAACGGAAAGACATGGATTTCACAATTTTTAAAGGACTATTTACGTTTGGTCCGGCAGCGATCCTTCTATTGTGTATTAAGGCACGTTCTCTCATTAGTTCAAGCAATGATGGGACTCTTCTGACAGAATGAGTTTTTTTTGTCTCCAATTAGGCTGAAACGCTAACTTTGTGCTATAGTCTGTTTCCAAGGGACGGAGTTCGATTTTCGGGCAATCTTAAAAAATGACACGTATTTATCAAAAAATGATTTGAAACATATAAGTGAACGAAGATAAAATAGGCGAAAAAGCACTGTAAAAAAGGAGTGCGCAGACATTTAACTAAGATCGTTGCAGGACCAAAGGTACCTAGTCCTTTAAAATTTGTGAAAATCCTTGTCCATTCGTTGGAAATCGAGTATATCTAAAACACATTTAGCCCCATATAGTGCAAAAATCACTTTAGTTACAAAGGTTTGAATTTACAGCGAAATAATGGAACATTCGAGACTTTTCATTTTGTTGTTCATTTTGTGCTAAACAAAGTATTTCCAACCGTGAAATCCGTGTTTCAATTCAAACGTGTGAAGCCACCAAATCCTAAAAGAAGAATGGTTTTTGCATACAACGGATTCAACTTTACGAGAAAATTAACCCAAAATCGTTGAATTTTCGATTTTTTTGGATTTAGCATTTTAGTCATTTCGATGTGTCACTCACTCACTCATAAAATGTTGAAAGCTTATGTGATACCAGTGAAATATCGAAATGGCAATAATGCTAAATCACAAAAATCGAATAATCAACGATGTTGCGGTGAATTTTTGATTTAAAACAAATTTTTAGGCACTTCGGCACACCGGAGATCTTCAATTGAACACTTCGTAAAAAAGCATAAAATTCTACGCAAAATCGATTGAATAGGGTCACGCCTCGTAAAATTGAGTCCGTGGTAAGAAAAATCGTTCTACTTCATAGAGTGTTTGGGATTTCACACGTTTGAAGAAGATTTTGGCAAATCAAACGTTCCATTATTTCGCTGTGGAATTTCAAATGTTTGAAACCAGAGTGGTTTTTGGACTTAATGTGTTTTAGATAGAACAAAGTTGTTTCAGCCTAATCGAAAACAAAAAATTGTCTTTAGGCCATTTTTTGCTTTGGATTTGGCAAAAGCTAAATGTATTGACAGCTATTTGTTTTAATAGTTTTATTGTTAGTGTGAATAATATTCCGTTTATTTTAGAATTTTTTTTTTACAAAAGCACTTTTTAGGTGTTGGTCGAACTCACCAATCATCGCACCTAAAGGATGTAATTTCTCAAGTAAGGGCCACAATTTTTGAGGAACTTCATGCTTTTCACAGGTTTGAACATGAATTTTCAAAAAGCATTTGTATTTTTAGAATTAGTGGAGAACTATATCCTGCCACCCGATTTGGTGAAACACTGGATCTCCTAAACTACATTTTGGTAAACTTTGGCTAATAGATTTTTTTGAAGCTTCAGTAGTTAAATCTTTTTTTCAGGCGGAGATGATGCGTTGTCGAGAATTCTTGGAGGTTTTTACAATTCTGGATGGTGTTAAGGAAGACAACTTCTTTTATGAATTGGTGAAATCTGTGTGATAATTTGTGAAAAAAAAACTTTGTATAAACGTCTTTGAAAGAATACTTGTTCCCAGTCATTTAACAAATGGACACGCGGGTCCTGGCACGAACTCCGCCTAATACTGCAGCACGCCCCGAAAATCATGCGGCAAATGCCAATTTCTCAGGTTTCAAAATAAAAAAGTGCGCTTTTTCTTTAACTTTTGTTGGTGGACAGTGATGAAAAATGGCAATTGAAAACGACTAGTATTTTAAAAGCCTTTGAAAACTTGTCTTGGAATTTTTTTGTAGAAATGTAGAGCTAATGTAGAAAAAAAGTAGAGCAGTGGATTTTTGTGAATTTTTGAAAAAATCAAACGTTAAAGTTGAGCCAAGCAGAAATCCGCTTTTTATCGCTTTTTATATCGAAAAAACCGCTTTTTATCTGCGTCTTCGCTTTTTGCATGCTTTTTTCGCCTGCGTATCGCACGAAAGCCGCAGAAAAACTGTTTTTGGCGAGATTAGAATTTCTCGACAGCTATAGTTTCTTTTTTCGCTTTGTAAATATATTATGAAACTGTTTTCAGGACAATTCAGTGAAAAATTTTACAAAACCAAAAACCTCTGATTTTTTGTTCACAATGTACATTGTGTCGCCTTATCAGCTGTCTATTCGATAAGTAAACGCCGCGGACACGTCCACCTGTTTTAATTTACACAAAGTGTTCAATTTCTCTTCTCTTTACCAATTCTACTTTTTTTTCATTCAAAAAACAACTGTTTTTTTTTTTAAAATAGTTGTTTGTAATGCCAAAAAATGCTAAGGTAAACTCCAAAACTCGATAAACTTTTATACTTTTTTTCAGTGACAACCCTTGTAAAATTTGCACTTCGTCTCCTTCAAAAAATCACTTTGGCGTAATTTCCTGTAGAGCTTGTGGAGCATTTTTTCGAAGAATTGTGAATGAAAAGAAAATTTACAAGTGTAAAGCAGATTCACAATGTAAAATTACAACAGGTGCAATTTTTTTTTTAGATATTTTTAAAATCAAATTGATTTTAGATGTCCGAACAAGTTGTCGTAAATGTAGATTAGATAAATGTTTTGAGATGGGAATGAAGGCTGAGTGTAAGTGGAGTTATGCTACCACGTCGTTACAGAGAACAAATACGATTTTAAGTCAAAAATATTTTTAAACTTTTTATTTATATAATTAATCCAAAATTTGTCTAGCTCTGTGCAAAGGACACCAGACGCGAATTTGCGTACGCAAATCCTGTGTTTTCGGATACGTACGCAATACTGCGTCAGGGTTACATTTGCGAATCGGCCAAGAAGTAAAATTGAAGAAGACTATAGGTAATTTTATCTCATGATGACGGTGAATTTTACTTCAAATTGTCAATTTTGGAAAACGTGTGTTTTGAAATGGGGTTTTTGATTTGTTCGAAAAAAAAAGATAAACCGGATTGATCGTAAAACGAATGAATGAAAATTGCTAACCACGACTCAGAAACATTTACAAAATGTAAAATAAAAGAAAACAAACTTTGTGGTTTCTATAATAGTCTTTGCCAATTTTACTTCTTGGCCGATTCGCAAATGTAACCCTGACGCAGTATTGCGTACGTATCCTTAGACACAGGATTTTCGTATGCAAATTCGCGTCTGGTGCCATTTGCACAGAGCTAAGAGTGAAATTGGACGAAGTAGCTTTGGCGACGACTATATGTTGGGGTATCTTTACCTATAATTGGATAAAACAGGCTTCCATTGTTATATCCATTGTTATAAAATTCACTTTTAACTTTCTGGAATTATTTAAAACTGTCAATTTTTTTATTCACCATATAAACATGGACACATTATTGAAATATAAAATATGCTAATTTTGAAAATTAATTTGAAATGTGACAGTCACAAAAACATGTAAATTTCGGCTTTTGTGCCAAACAAAAAAATAAATGTTTGAATTCTGCGTGGAAAATACATAATACTAATTGAAAAGTTCCATACGATCTTTGCGAAATTTGTAAAAAGGGAACGAAACGGCATAAGAATCATCGCAGGGACTAACAAATGGGGAAATCAACTCAATGAAACTTTCAAGTGTTCGAGAAAGAAAAAGATCTTTAGCAATTTACTTAAAACTGCTCTAAATTTTTTAAAGCCAAAATTGAAATCAACAAATATATTGTGTAGTATTTTTTGTTTCATCAACTTTTTTTTAACGTTACAAAATCGTTAAAAGTGAATCGTGTTTAACGTTAATTTTGAGTTGCTTAGTGTTATTGGAAAAAAGAGCCACTTTGATCCATTTTCAATGGTTTTAAACTGACATTGCAAACGGGTTCAACGCAGTTTGGACACCATTTTGAGCACCTTGTAAAATATTTGTCTCCGTCTTCAAAAACTTGAGTTTAAGTAATTTTAATAATTAAAAGTTCTTAGTGCCCAGGTGACAATGGAGAGCCAATCATTTTAGCGAAAGAAAATTGATTGAAACATTCAGGTGTTCGCGGAATCCAACGACCGTGTCAGAATGTCTATGAAACCATTCGATTAAAACAGTCTTGAAGTTTTTTTCAAAAAATTAATGTAAATCTCAGAAAAATAAGCGAAAAAGCGCTGCAACAGGGGAGTGCGCAGACATTTATCACGGCGGGACCGAATGTACCTGTCCTGTAGAAAATCCCATTTTCCTTGTGTTTTATTTGGAAACGCACTTAAATGTGTAAAAATCAAATTTTTAAGGTTTTCGGTTTGAAATTCTTGCCGATTTGTTTACCGAAGTTATGTTTGAAAGCATGGCTCTTTTAGTCTTTCTCATTTTTGAATAAAATTGAAGAAATGTTGAGAAAGGGCCAACGTAAACCGAAGTGGAAAACTTCAACGACAACACGAAAACATTGTAATGATGTAAAAAAAACACTTTTGTGTGATGTTAAAACTGGGCAAAGCTTTTTGAGAAAAGAAACATTTCGAGCTTTCACAAGTGAAAAAACACTCTACAAACTCTTTTATTATAATATTCAGGTGTTCGCGGAAAACGGGATCCGATTTGTCCACGTGTTATAGACCCAAATCCACTGTGTGTTAAAAGCAAATTAGAGGTGCGTGATTTAATTTATATAATTAAAATCTGTTTAAAAAAATTATTCAGGCCATTAATTCGCCATATTCTGAAACTACTATTCCAAAAGCAGTGTTTCCTATTTACAAGCAACCAACCCTATTGACACATACGCTAGCATGTTATAGGTAACAACAACTTTTTGTAACGTTAAAGGGACTGTCAGGGACCTTTTAATTTCCATTTTCATCGGGTACGGTCGAAAATTATACTAATTATATATGCTAAATTGTCTGGAAAACTCTTCATTTTCCGAGTAATTTCGTCCAATTAGAATGACAACTTCAAAATTAGACTAGCTTGTAAACATCGTGCAAGCAGGCGTTGCGGCCATCCGCAGAATCTGCAGACGGTCGGCCGGTTTTGGGCACTTTGAAGCCCAAAATCTCGAAAACGGAGAATTTTGAACCCTATGTTGTATAGATTTTTTTATCAGCTGATTTTTATCTTTTACATGAACTAAAGTTGCAAAACGTCCCTGACGGTCCCTTTTAATTGAATTTTAGACAACTTTGTTCTGTCCGAAAAACTACAGAAATTGTTCTCAATCCCGATTATTACCAGAACATGGTTACAGAAGGTACTTTCAAGGCAATTTTCTTAGAAAAATATGAAATTTGTAATTTTTTCAGGGATTCACCCTTTCCACTGCGGAGTCGATTTCACTGTTTTTTAGATCTCAGATTCCTTCGATTGTGGAATTTTTAACGTTGTCATTTCGACAATTGAATTTGTTAGATGACAGTGAAAAGGTACTTTCTTTCAATAAAATATCCTTTTGAAACAAAAGTATTAAAAAAATTTAATATGACATTTTGTTTATTCACTTACAATCAGCTTTTTTCTCAATTGGCTCGTTTTCTCGTTTCTGAGTGGGCGATTCCGACTGCACGCTGTTTACAAGGCTCACATTTGTGGTGATATTTCTGAAAAAGTTGACTAACAAAATTTGGTAACCTAATTTTTTTATATTCCCCACAAATATATTTTGCTTGCTCCACCCTAGAAAATTTTCTTGTTTGCATAAATTCAAGAACAATTTGTTTTCATATATTTTGCGTCGTTGATTATAAATCATAACTTTGGATAACTTTAAAAAACCTCAATTTAAAAAAAAACTAAAATGAACGATTTAAAGTTTTTTTAGGAATAAAAAAATTAGAATGATTTCTAAAACAAATAGTGAAGGGTGATATGAAAAACGAAAAATAAAGCGTAATAATATTTCACGCCAAAATCACGCGAAAATTTAAACCTTTTCCTCTTTTCATTATTTTTTTTTGCCTTTTCAGTTCAAAACTTAAACAAACAGTTAAACTTTTCAAAACTACATTTCAAAACTTTTGAAAAAAAAATTGATCAAAAACTTTTCAAAACTTTAAAAAAAATTGTTCAAAAATGTTTTGTAATTAATAGAAACATTATCAAAAATATCCGCAATTTTTCAGAGACCTGAAAAACGGTATTGTTCAGCGAAAAAAAAATATGGAAGGGCATTGCTCAAAAACCATATCCGTTCACAAAAAAAAACTTTTTTTTTTTGAAAATTTTTAAAACTTTTTTTTCAGTCCAAAAATTGCAAGTGCATGCATCAAACATAAATTAATGTGAAGTTTCATCTATTTATTTAAAGTTAAATAAAATTCCCTCAAAGTTCAGTCTATGTTCAAGAAATGCAACATAAATTATTTTAAAAACTATTTTTTTATTACTTTGTTGTGGTTTTTTTTCGCACAAATTTAAAATTTAAAAAAATCGATCTTACTAGATAAAAAATCATTAAAGAAACGAAAAATATAATTTTTTTACCGCCTGTTTGCTTGCCGTTTACAAGAGTCTTGAAAACAGTTATTGCTTGCTGTTTACAATACTCAATATAATTAACGTTAGTTAAAACGCATAAAAAACTTTATTGTAAATTTAATAACAATTAGTAAATCTAAAAAATATATTATCAACATTTCAAACATTAATAAATTTGATGTTACACCGATTCATTTAAAGATAACGGATATAATTAGCCGAAGTTCATCAAACGCAACGGAAAAATTGTTGTTTGCACCTCCCTATTATTTATAAAACAAGTATTATTTTTAAAACAATTTTTTTAAGAAAATTTTTATGTTGCATTTTTTCGTAAATATCGTTTAAATTTCATATATTTAAAATTTAATAAAAAACATTTAAAATTTAAAAAAAAATCGGTTTCACTAAAAAACAACTAAAAAATAATTTAAATTAACGAATCATATGTTGTTATTTTTTTACTTTCTAGCTGCTCGCTGTTTACAAGACTCAGCGTAATTAACTTTTGTTAAAATGCATAAAGAACTTTCCCACCAATTAAAACGTGTAAGTTTAATAACACTAAGTATGTCTGAAACATTTATATATGATGAAAATACATTTTTGTTTTGTGAAATATTTTTTATTAATTTACAAAAAACTTTTCAGTGGACCCTAATTCGCCCATTTTTGATCTCCTTCTGGTGTCTAGACAATAGCTACAAAACTTACAAAACCGTGCCAAGAGGCCTTTTCACTCAATGGTTATTTTAAAATTCATTTATTTGCATAAATTTATTTTTCAGTGTAATTTTATCTGAAACCACTTATTTCGATGTGAAACATTGCGAGGAATGGGTGGCTTCAATGGAAACCTGCCCGGATGTTTTTAAAATTGGAATTTCTGGGTAATCCGATTTTTTAAAAATTTAATAAACGTTTTTTTAGATTATTGAAAAGATGGATGCAGCTGGATCGACAGAAAACTTTAAGAGCTATGGCTGATGTTCAAATTCACGATGAAGAATTTATCGCACTTATTGGATTATTGTTTTGGAGCACTTGTAAGTTTCAATGTTTTCAATTATTTGAAATTCTTTACGGGAAACAGTTCTTTGCTCAAATTTATTGGCTTCGTTGCGTACTTTATTTTGGATTGAACGGTATGGTTTAAGATCTTATCACTTCAACGAAATCGGTAGGACTAGGACTTCAAAACATTGTAACTCGAAAGGAAACATTTCATTGCTTTGCAAATGTCAGATTTTCTTTCATGTAGATTATCTTAGATTTGCTTAGTTTTTTCATAAATTCAAAAAAATTGATCAAAAACGGTCTTTTTATAAATCCTACGAATGAAAATGGTAAAAGAAGAAGTTGATAAGTAAGTTTGAATAAGTAAGTAAAAAACCAAAATAAGCAACCTTGAGATTGCAATTTTTTCATAGCATTTCATAGTTTTCTGAAAATTTCGCATTTAGTACTGTATCCAAATGTTTCGTTTCGCCTTCAGTAAAATTACCTCGCTTTTAACTGAATATGATTCACAAATTGAAGTTTTTTTCCCAACCTCAAACAAAACAAACCGATTTTTAAAAAAAAACTTTTTCGCTTTCATTCAAAATTGCCAAAAAAATCACTTGACTACTTGTAAGTTTCATGGTTTTCCATTATTTGAAATTAATTGCGGGAAACAGTTCACAGACATTTCCTTTCAAAAAAAAATAATCACTTCGCTACTGTCCGCTTCAGATTTTCTTTCATGTAGATTATCCCACTGTTTCGATCAGAGGGAAAATTGGCTCGCTATTATCTCTTGATCTTGTAGGAAATAATTTTAAAATCCACAATTTTTTCTTCCCAACCCCAGAAAAAAAAAAACATTTTTCATTTCAAGTTTTCGACTACAGGTTCTTCCGAGAAAATGCCGTACGAAATTATACGGGCCGGGCCATACCAAGACAGGAAAAGTACGGCCCGATTTAGAACCTAGTCAAATCAAATTTCCTTGCCAATCCTTCTTTGCCCAAAACGGAGCCACGCCCCTTTTAAAGCCGAATATTATGATGTAGTAATGAACAATTTGATCATCAACATCAGAATAATCTCCCTCATTTCCAATAGTCGCCGAAGTAGTATTGGCGGGCACTGTTTTAAAGCTTACATGATTTTCACCCATAGCGAATTTTCACCCTTAGCGAATTTGCGTACGTAAAACCAGTGTTTTATTATACGTACGCAATACTGCGTCACGGTTACATTTGCCAATCGACCAAGAAGTAAAATTGGCAAAGACTCTAATTACTTCTATTTCTTCCTAGAAAAATTTTTATGTTAACAACTATTATGTGCGACCGGGGGATCAAACCTCACGCCAGACGGGCCGAAGCAGGATAAGCCGGGCCGAGGATTTTTGTTTTTGAGTCGGTTCGGGCCCGTGAGAATTATAGATTAAAATTTTTATTACATTTGCAATAGGCGCGGACTTAGCAATTTGATTTCCATAAAATCATTTTTCTGTATGCTTTGTATATTTCTTCGTGGAATTCAAAAATGTTACCAAAAAGGTTTTTTATTAACCACAAATGTTCGAAAATGGGCAAAAAAAAAAATTTTGTTTCCAAACCTTTCCCATCTTTTTCTAAAATCGATATCCCCTACTTTTTAAATAATGGTGTTTAGCGCAATATGAAGCGATATCCTACTGAATGATTAATTTATCGATTTTTGAATGGGTCCTGGCACGAAATTTTATAACTCACGTCCTACTGAACCGATTTCTCACTTTTTTTATCTGTTTCCCACTGTTTTGATCACAGGGAATTCACATCGCTTTCAGATTAAATAGATTTCGAAGTCTCAGACGGTTTCATTTTGAAATTTAAGAATTTGCAACCCCAATTATATTTTTTTTCACATAAAAAATATCTAATCAAAACATTTTGTTTCTATTTTTACAGAACTTGCATTCAGCTTTTTTGCCTACTACATAAATTAAACGAATAAATGGTCATTAAATCCCTACCGTTATTACAAATAGGCGGGACTGGTTGAGCCGAGTTCAGAAAAGTTTTTTTTTCTACCGTTTCGACCCGGAAACTTGTCAATATTAAAATTCATTCTAATTAAAAATAGTTTCAATACTCCGCTTACCATTTTAATTCTTCTATTTCCCATTAGAACAATTTCTAAGTTAGAACAAATTAGGTGCCCCGACCGGGATCGAACCCCAATCTCATAAGTCATAAATTTACTAGGAATTTCAAGTAGACGGGTCGAAGCGGGCCGAGCGGGACATAGTAATTTTTCAAGTCGACACGGCCCGTACGGGCCCGTGAAAAAAAATGATTCAGTTGAACAAAAATAATTGAAAAATGTTAAAATTGGCTGTCTGTTTCAGGAAACTTTTTCTAGATGTAAGAAATTATATAAGTAATGGGAGCTGTTTCTCAACTAACTTTTAAAAAATGCGAAACATTAACAGTTTTAAAATAAGTTTTTTGTGTTTTCCTTAAAATTTCGTTTCTTCTTATAAATGGATTTTGAAGTGCTTCTGTATTTTTATATTGAAATCACAAACTTGACCAAAGAAGTTTTTAAATACCAAAAATTCACTTTTCCCTATAAGATTCGACTGGTATTGTAACCCACTGTTTCGAATACTGTGGAAAAAATTTGCTTTTAATCAATATGGATTCCGAGAGCTTAAACGGAATTTTTAAATTTACGAATTTAGTCTTCCAAATCACAAAACCCTATTTTTCTATTTTTCTTATGCAAGAAAAAATGTCGGCTCGGTTTGTGGTCTTTCTCAAATGTTAGTTATGCTAATTATTTGTTTTATATCCCGAAAACTTTTTTAAAACTTCTATTTCCCATTATAATAATTTCCAAGTTAGAACAAACTAAGTGCCTCGACCGGGATCGAACCTTGATCTTATAAGTAAAACTTTCACTAGGTAATTCGGTAGACGGGCCGAAGCGGGCCGGGCCTGATTCAGATAAACAAAAATAATTTTTCGAAAAATGTTAAAATTGGCTGTGTGTTTCAGGAAATTTTTTCAAGAAGTAAGAAATTAGATTCTCATTGGAAGTAAAATGGGTACTAAACAAACTTTTAAAAAAAATGCGAAACATTAACAGTTTTAAAATAAGTTTTTATTGTTTTTCTTAAAATTTTGTTTCTCCTTACAAACGCATTTTGGAGTATTTTTGTATTGAAATCAAAAATTTAACTTTTGCTGTTGCTTCTAATTTGATAATGATTTCGAGAGCTTAGGCGAAATTTTTTAATTTACGAATTGAGTCTTTTAAATCCCAGAAAAAAACCAATGTTTTTTACCTATCTTTTTCTTAAATACAATTCACTAAATATTGTAGGGCGGACTGATGCGGGCCGAGCAAGAAAAATGTCGGCTCTGTTTTTGGTCTATTTAAAATGTTAGTTAAGCTAATTAAGGTTTTTTTGTATTCCGAAAATATTTTTTTAAAAACTTCTTTTTTCCACTATAACAATTTCTAAATTAAAACAAATAAAGTGCCTCGACCGGGATCGAACCTTGATCTTAAAACAGACAAAAATTGATTGAGATAAACAAAAAAACTTGTTCGAAAAATATTAAAATTGGCTGTCTGTTTCATGATTCTTTTTCAAGAAGTAAGAAATTAGATTCGCAATGGGCGTGGTGCTCTTAACTGTTTTGTGTGATTCTTAATTTTAAAAAAAAGTTTCAGGTGTTGAAAACCAGTCCGCAAATCTAAAACGAGTCGTCGCAAAGGCCCGATCCTCCATTTTCGAAGATCTTTATTCTTACCACAGGTAAAACATTTTTCTAATTTTTAACAAAAAATAACTTAGGCTTCATGATCTACCGGTGTCTCGTTTCGGTCAAATTGTGGACATTGATAATGTTGTCGTTGTAAGCCATTAAAATTATAAACTTCAAATTTTTAAATTATTTTTAGATGGAAATTCTGCGCTGCCGTGAGTGCTTTGAATTCTACGCCATCCTCGACGCCATTAAAGATAATGATTTTTTCTATGAGCTTGTGAAAAATGTTAGTTAGGCTACGACGTTTTAATAGATATTTGTATTCGTTTTATGAAACTTGATCTATAAAAAATTATAAGATGAGTTGAATTTTTAACACGCTTTTTGGATATCCACCGTCAAATATTCTTTCTTGGTTTTTATATTCGTCGTCAAAGCTACTTCGCCCAATTTCGTTCTTAGCTCTGTGCAAATGACCCCAGACGCGAAGTTGCGTACGAAAATCCTGTGTTTTAAAATACGTACGCAATACTGCGTCAGGGTTTCATTTGCGAATGAGCCAAGAAGTAAAATTGGCGAAGACTATATTTTTATTTATTTCTTTTTTTCTGTTATTTCTTTCTCTATTTTTTGCAGACCTAAAACAAAAAATAGTGTCTATTGTAACTTTATTAGCACTAAAATGGTTTGTATCACCGAGTTTGGGAGCATAACGTCATTTTAAATGGAAATAAATCAAAATTTCTTCGCCCAATTTCGCTTTTATCTCTGGGCAAATGACCCCAGACGCGAATTTGCGTACGAAAGTCATGTGTTTTAGGGTACGTACGCAATACTGCGTTAGGGTTACATTTGCGAATCGGCCAAGAAGTGAAATTGGCGGAGACTATATTTCATTCTTTGTTTTTGTCATTTCTTTCTCTATTTTTGTCAGTCCTAAAACAAAACAATAATGCCTACAGTAACTTTATTAGCTCTAAAATGGTTTGTATCACCGAATTCGGGCGCTACTTACATAGAATGTCATTTTACATGGTAATAAAACAAAATTTCTAAAAAGAAACATTGAAAATTCGTAAAAACATAAAATGTTTCAGTGTCATAATTCTTTCTTGAAATATTATTCGAATTTTAATTTGCTCATCTGTGTTCCCCCAAAACTTTTTTTGCTGCAAAAATGTACCAAAAATGTATGCCCATAGAAATATCGATTTTTTCCGTCAAACGCCGATTTTTCAGTCCCAGTACGCAAAAAAGTGTACAGTAATCTGAATTTGGGACGCAATCACAGAAAGTCATTTGTTTACAAGAATTCTCAAAAATTCAATCAGTCATAAAAATATATCAAGGGTATTTTTGAATTATTTATTGAAAGATGAGATTCACCTTTAACGTTTGCATCTTAAAATTCACATGAAATCCAAAGCTCAAATATTCTTCCTATTTTTACTTATTTTTCTTTTTCTGTCGTTTTTTTGCCTGTCCTAAAACAATACAATAGTGTCTACAGTAACTTTATTAGCTCAAAAATGGTTTGTATCACTGAATTTGGGCGCAGAACGTCATTTTACATGGAAATAAAACAAAATTTCAAAAAGTTGTGAACGTTTAAGCTACAGGTACCAAAGATGCTTAAACGCTCAACATTTGTAACTTTAACCTGTTATTTGAAAATTATGAAACATTGAAAAACTATAAAAAATTGGAATATCAAAAATTCAATCACTCAAAAACTCAAACATATCAAGGGTAGAAACTTCGAAAGAAGAAGAAAAAAAGGTTTCTTTATTTCCTTGTTTCACAATGGTCCTTTTTGCTCACTGTTTAAAAGTAAATCAAACCCTCGTAGTTTGTAAATCTTATCTTTTCGCTAACTTTCTCTCATATGACTTATCTGTCACGTTTTCGGGTCTTATCTCCGCGTCTCTCGCACATCGTAGTTGACCCCCGCCGCCGCTGTGCCTACATTGTGCTTTGTGTTTGCCAACCCGTTTCCTCGATTATCGATTACGGGGGCGGACTTCGGCGGCCATTTACTATCGTTTTTATTTCCAGAGTTTCACTTTAATATAGTCTTCGCCAATTTTACTTCTTGGCCGATTCGCAAATGTAACCCTGACGGAGTATTGCGTACATATCCTAAAAACCAGGATTTTCGTACGCAAATTCGCGTCTGGTGTCAGAGCTAAGAGCGAAATTGGGCGAAGTAGCATTGGCGACGACTATAGCTTCTTTATTACCAATTTGAATTTGCAAGTTTTTTTTTATATAGAAAAACTCAAATCTTCTGCCATCTTTTGAATGGTTTACGTACAACATTTTGAATCAAACGACAACTATTTCAAAATCTCATTCTTTTATAGATCTTTTTAAATTACCAAATACATTATTTTTCTGATGTATATTAATAAACAACCTTAGTAAAGTGATTTAAATTGAAAAATAACCCCTTTTCAAAAATGACGTTTGATTGAAAATAAAGTACGCAATTGTAATTTTTGTGTTTCACTTGACTTTTTTTCTATTCACTATTATAAAAATTACTTTTTAAATATGGAGAAAAAAAAATTTCTTATAAATAAACAAAACTCATAAAAACTATCTTTTTAAAACTTATGAAGACATATTTTTTTCCGATTTTTTTTTTTATCAAAAAAGCGATTTTCATTCATTTGTAGCTTTCAAAATCAATTTTAAACGGATTTTTTCGTTGAAACACACGCTTTTTCGTCTGAAACATTAAACAGCGTCTTTCGCATTTCAAATTTCGTTTCTGCCATCTTTTGATATTTATGGAATTTTTACGTACACTATTTAGAATCAAACGACAGCGATTTCAAAATCATATTCTTTTATATCTCTTTTTAAATTAACAAATAGTTTTTTTTTCTGATTTTTTTATTAAAAAACGTTGTAAAGTCATACTCACTTAAAAATACACACGTTTTCAACATGACGTTGGATTGAAAATAAAGTACGCAGTTTAGAAGTTACGGAAAGCAACAAATGGAAGAAGATTCAACCGCAAACTTGCCAATGTAAGTTTTAGATAAAAAACTTTTACTGTTTTTTTTTTAAATTTAATTTTCAGCATTCAAAAATGTCTCATTTGCTGTCACGCGGCTGAAGGCGTAAACTTCGGAGTCGAAGCATGCAGGGCTTGTGCTGCATTTTTTCGTCGATCCATTGTGGAGAAAAAGGAGTATTTCTGCAAGACGGGAGGAAAATGCCCGATTAAATCCAGTAAGTTGAAAATAAATTTTTAAATGTTTTTAAATATTTCGTAATGGTAATTGAATTTTAGATTTTTAATTCGATGTTTTAATTAACCCATAAAAATAGACAAATGTTTTTCTGACGATGAGTTCAGTAGACCTTCTCAAAAAATTAGCCATATGATAACATTTTTGTTTTCACGCCATATTTCGTACAGATATAGTAAAACATTAAAGATACATATAAAAACTGCGTGTTATTGAAAACAAATTGCGCAAGAAAACTATTTTTTAAAGAAAAATGTTTTTGTCGACAAAAGTTAGAGAGTTTTAAAACTCAGAAAAGATTACTTATTTTAGCTGAAAGTTTTACTTAAATAGGAAACGTACCAACGTACCAATGCGGTGGTTTGATTCCTCTCCGTAGCCTAAAATTGTTCTTGTAATTCGGTTTTATTGTAACAATGTCGGGAAAATAATGTACAGCGGAAAGCAATAAAAAATGCAAACACTGGAAAGTAAAAAATTTTTAGAGAAGAAATATAATTAAAACTTGTATTACAAAATATTTAGCAGAAAACAGAGGAAAATTTTAAAACATAAGTTTGGAAATGTCTGAAATTAAAAAAATAATTATCAAAGAAAGAAGTTAGTGAACCTAACTTTTCGTTAGGGACTTTTTTGTCTCGCGCTATCTTGCGTATAACCTTGTAGATACACCGAAAAACCTTTTAGATACATAAAAAATCGACGTGTTATTAAAAAAATCATTTGCGCAACGAAAATATTTTTTGAAATTTTTTGAATCTACTCTTTGCGTTCAAAGGAAAAACGATTGGTTTCAAAACAGAGGTGTAGTGAAAAAATGTTTGTTGAAATACGACAATAAACATAATTTAGAAATAAAAACTGTTGTTATTGTTATCCTCAGAAAATGAAAAAATAAACTTAAGTTGAAAGTTGATTGAATATTTTGCTCAAACATTATTTCAAGCAGAGATGCAAATGTTCGCTACGATCCTGTGAAACAGTTGTAAAAAATAATACGCCGCATTTTTATTAACAGTTTTTTGCCTTAGATTAATAATTAAGTTTTTTTTTTTCGAAAATTGGCGAATCGAATTTTCGATAAAAGAATGCTTTCCAAAGGTTTTCCCCAACTTGTAAAAAAAATGAAAAACCGAATGTTTTAGTCTTAAAATTAAAATTTGTAAAATTTGTAAAGAATGTCATCAAAGCATATTTTTCAGATATCCGAAACATGTGCAGAAAATGTCGACTGCAAAAGTGCTTCGACTACGGAATGAAGATTGAAAGCATGTTTCAAAATCAAACCGTATTTTAAAACATTTTTTTAGATGTTCAAGGAAAACGTGACCCAATCAAAAACCAAAAATCGGAAAGTCCTCCAACTGCTGTTCATGAAACTGAGGTGAGAGATTATATAATTTTTGTAAAACTAAAAAAGATGCTTTGATTAAAGTTTAGTAAACTATTTTAAAATTTAAAAAAATAACATCAAGACAGATTTAAAAAATACGTTTTCTGTAATATTACATTTTAGACAATGTAAAAAAAAATATTGCCGAAACATTGAAAAACAATCAAATTTTTTGCCTGTGTCATAAGAAAATTTTGATTTTAAGTTCATTTGAAACAATTCTAACAAAAAAAACCGAAAAAAAGCAATTTGTTGTTACAAATTATATAGTCTTCGCCAATTTTACTTCTTGGCCGATTCGCAAATGTAACCCTGACGCAGTATTGCGTACGTATCCTAAAACA
Source organism: Oscheius myriophilus (assembly GCA_964057215.1). Taxonomy (NCBI): domain Eukaryota; kingdom Metazoa; phylum Nematoda; class Chromadorea; order Rhabditida; family Rhabditidae; genus Oscheius; species Oscheius myriophilus. The sequence continues at coordinate 26,490,237 of OZ059903.1, forward strand.
TAGGATTTTCGTACGCAAATTCGCGTCTGGTGTTATTTGCACGGAGCTAAGAGCGAAATTGGGCAAAGTAGCATTGGCGACGTATATAGATATATTTTATTTTTTAGAGACAAACTGTTCCAGCAAATTTCCAGCAATGACTAAAATTGCGTTTAAGAAAACTTTAATGTAAAATTGACAAAACACTGAAATCACTTTGAAATCACAAAAAATCATATTTTATGATATTATTTTTTTTAATATAGATTTTTCTTTGTATTTAGGGTTCAAATAATTTCGACCAAACTACATGGAATATTTCGCAAGCAACTACAAGTCAGCCTTTTTCATTCACTGAACTGCGCCAACCTAGTCTTCTTTTGAAGTGCCTTGAAAATTACAGGTGAAGATTAAAATTTTCCATTTTTAATAATCAGTTTTCAGACACTTATCAGAAGTTCGTAAAGCTGTAGAACTGGCACTGGACCCCACAATTAAAAAAGAAATGGTACCAATTGGTCCGCTTGCGGTATGGTTTGAACTATATTTAATAAAAAAAATTGTTTAAAAAAATGCTATGCGAACGCTGTTTTCCTGTTTTTTTTGTTGGCGTAGGCAGCTATAATTCTAGCCAATATTGTTTTGCGTAGTTTATTTTTCGACACTTTTCTTAATTTGAAAAATGTGGTAAAAAATAAAGCACAATTTTGCATAAATATCGTTTGTCGTTAAACAAAGTGCGCAAAATTACAAAATCAATTGGTAAGCACAAAAAATTGTTGTTTAGTTTTAATTTGCTTTCATGTTTCGCCAAACTAAAAAGTTTTGAAGTTTGCAATATATTCATTGTAGCTTTTTCATCTGACGGTTGAAACAAAACAAAAAACAATTTTTTACTGAACTAAAATACAAAAAAATAAAAATCCTAATATGTTTAGGGTTACGCTCCAGCTAATGTCAGAAGGATTGCTAAAATCTTCAAAGGCCAATTTCACCCGCTCAATGAATATTTGGAAACAACATTTGTGGAGTATTCACTGCTTTCTTCGGATGAAAAGGTAAAACTTTTTTTTAAAATTTACTCAAGCGTTTGTCAACAAGAAACAACCTTTTTTAATAATTAAAATGTAAAAATTAAAATGTAAAAATTTATTATTTAAGTAATTTTATTAAAAACAACTATAAAAAAAAGATATTGAAAAAATATACAAACACAACATTTTTAACCGTTTTCAATAAAAGTATGACAATACCGATTGGTCTTTAACTTTGAATTTGCAAGAGAGAAAAACTTAATTTTGAGTCAACGAAACTTAAACAATAAAACTTATAAGAAAACCACAATAAAAGATGTTGAAGCAGTGGCGTAATATTGCCCCCCTGAACTGCGGTTGTAACTGTGTAAATCATTTAAACAAAGAATGTTTTAATTTACACTTACAAACCTAATCAATACCACACGCACACGCACACGCACACGCACTTTTTTTTGCAGTTTTGCATCACCCTTTAAAAAAAATTATTTTTCAGTGGACTCTGCTCCGCCCATTCTTAGTCATTTTCTGCTGGATGGACAGTGGTTACCAGACATACAAGAAAATTCCGAAAGAGTACTATCACAGAATGTAAGTTACAACTGAACAATTTTGTCTGTAAAATTTATTTTAGATGTCTTACCTCAGAAACAACTTACTTCGATTTGGAGCAAAGCGAGACTTTTACGGCAAATATGGGCGACGACGATTCAGATGATTTCAAAAGCGGAATTATTCAGTAAGTTTAGTTTTTGCCAAAAACAGTGAGACAACCATTTATAGTGCGTTTCCTAAAAAGAAACAAGTAAAAAAGGGGTTTCTTAAAGGACTAGGTAAAAGACATTTGGTTTGGTTTTCCCCACATTTCTTTCATAAAACCTAAATTTAACGCGGCTACACACTATGTAGAAAATCAACTAATTTTGCAAATCACACAGTTGAAAAAATGTCATCGCAGTTTTAAAAAAGCATATTTTTTTTTTATTCAGTCACAGCTTTTAATTAGGCAAATGTGTTTTCATTAATTGTTAATTCTCTGAGAATATGCGTTGATTAAATAATCAAAAAAAAATTCTGTGAAGGATCACGAACTACGCTCATAACCTTGTAAACAACGGCCAGCTCTTGTATGCTGTTTACAAGACTCAGCTTTTATGCACTTTAAAATTATTCAATTTCTTTTCTCAACCTTTGTGCAAACTACAGTTAAATGAACTGCTTGCCAAATGAGTGATTTGAAATTCATAAACTTAAAACTTCATTAAAATATGACTTTCTCAAAACATAAAGATGTAGTTTTAATTACATAATTACATATTTTAATTACCTTTTAATGTTTACAAGACTCAGAACTTTTACTTTTTCAATTCTTCCAATTCTAAATATCACGACTAAATTGGTCGGACCAATACACAAAGTTTTTGTTGTAAAATAAAACACTGTCAACACACGAATATCGTCTAGTTTCAAAAAAAACTGCTTTTATGAAGTTGTTACTTTTTCAAAGTTTTTACATAAAAACTCAAAGACGGGGGATTCTTATTCACAGAAGATCACATGATTTGTAACATCATGTAACATTTATAAATACGACTCCATGTTTCAACGTGAAACATGGAGTCGTACTTATAAAGTTAAAAAAAAGTTGTGATATTTTTTTTACTAACAAGTAATAACTTTTGATCTTTGCGTTTATATTTTTTTATATTCTGGTCACATTTTTTAACGATACTTTTATTTAAAACTTATATACCAAAAATGTTAAAGTCTACTTTTTGAGAATATACGTACATTTTATTTTTAAACAAATTTTTCATCTGGAGGGTGCATTTCGGGTGAAACTTAGTGATTAAAAATTATTAATGTTCATAAAAATAGAACATTCTCGGAACATAAAGATGTAGTTTTAATTAAAAAGGAAACTTTTATTGTTTTCAAGTAGTTTAACTCTTTTCAACCCATCTTTTGTTATTGCAGGGTGTTTCAAAAAATTATGGAGCCAAAAAACGTGAAATCGCTCTTCATGCTGCACGATATGAAGCTCCGAGACGAAGAATTTATGGGTTTCTTGGGACTGTGTTTTTGGAATAATTGTAAGAAAAAGTCTTTTATTTTCTCAAAAGTTTTTTATTATTTTAGGCTCGGAAAACCTCACACCAAACATGAAATTACAAATTTCTCGGGTCAGATCTGCGATTTTTGAGGATCTTCACGTGTTCCACAAGTGAATTTTTATTATTTTGATCGGTATTTTGGCATTTTTCTTTAAAAAAACATTTAAATAATTTTAAAAAGTTTTTTTTTCGTTTTTTTAAACTTTTTTAAAACTTGTAATTTCCAGATTGAACGGCGAAGCTTTTCCGGCTACGAGATTGGGAGAAATCATGGATTTGTACAATGTCGCCGTGGTAATTTATACAATTCAAATTGAAAGAACAATTCAAACTTTTTTTTATTTTAAATTCGTTTTTATATTTCAACCCGATGAATTTTTCAGATGGAAATGATGCGATGTCGTGAGAACTTCGAATTGTACACAATTATGGGCGCCATCAAAGAAGATGACTACTTTTACAACCTTGTTAAAAATGTAAACATATAAACTTTGTTTGTTTTAATCTGAATTTCATTTTTATTAGCATAATTAGGTGTTTCAACAACTTAATAATTGCTTTGTGTCCAAATTTTATCAGTTTCAAAAATCTAATCATTTTTTCGCCGTGAATTCTTGCAGGACCTTTATAAGCTGTGGAAAAGGACTTCGATTTGACTGATTTTCGGTTTATAAATTTTTGAGACACAAAAACCTTACATTGACATGTTTGGAGTCATATGGATTTTTCGGATGTATTTTGTTCTAAATTTCCATAACTACTTGCAAAAACAATTTCTTTCACGCAGGACCCAAGTCCCACAAAAGTGAAATTTTGCATTCGAAAAAGCAGTTTTTCGAATTTTTCGGCGCTTGACAGAAAACGCGCAATTTGTGATCCTAACCATTGAGTTTTACGTTTTTTGCGCATTGAAAACGTTTACTGGTATTGAAATTTTCTGGAGCCCATCATTGACGAAACTAGCTTTTTAAAGTGTACTTTTCCATCGATTCGATCATGAGAAATATCACTTTTGGAAGGTAAAAAATAATTTGTTCTAAATTTGGGCTTGACAATTTCATCGATTGCGGAGGCAATTTTTGATTGATTTTTGTGTATCAAAGCGCATCAGTGCAGCGGATTGTCTAGAAGAATCAGCGCAATATGAAATGTTGAAAGTTAAAAAAATCGAATGGCAATGTAATGAAAACTCGCTTTTAGATGGGATTTGCCCAACAAGCGGCTCACAAAAAAAGCGCGGGCTCGGCTTTTTTTAGACGCTTTGGCGCCCAAAAACGCGGTTTTCGCGCGTTCTGTATTGAAATTTGATTTATTTTTAAACTTTTGATTTTTCATTTAGAGTGTGTTTCCAAAAAACTGCACCGGTTTTGGCCAAAAACCTTAAAGGATGGTACATTAGGTCCTGCCGCGATCGCTTATTTGTCTGCACACTCCACTTTTACTGTGCTATTTCGCTTATTTTGTTTCTATTCATTTCACTGTTTCAAATCGTCAGTGGTTAAAAGCAAAACATGAAGGCCACTCAAAAGTCGCCGACCTATATTTGGAAAATGATTATAACGCAGAATATTCTGAAAAATCGGAAGCACCTAAGCAAATTTTTGGACTTCGATATACAAAGCGTCGCAACCATAAAACCACCATTTTTATCAAAATTTGGTACTTTCCGCTTGATTTCCTACTTGAAACGTGTGCACAGACTTCTGTAATATTTTCATCTGTTATCAGCAAACTTTGCGCTTTTGAATAAACCCACTGTCAGTCTCATAGCTTCTTTTTAACGAGAGATTTTCGATTTCAAGCTAAAGTGTCATTGTTTCGCTGTGTGTGAAAAAGTCTCAATACAATGTAATTTTTCAACTATTTGATCAAAAGTAGTTTACATTAAACATAAAAGTTCAATAAGATAAAAGTTTTTAGTCTGTCCGGAGGGTGCTCATACCTCTCGAACATATGAGAAAACATTTTTTGTCGCGAAAACCGGTTGAAGTTCATAAAAAGTTCACTTTTAAATTATATTTTTATAAATCTGCACGAATGAAATTGGCTCAATTTTACATTAAACGAAAAAGAATAAATAGTAAATTTATAAATTTAAAACACCTTGAGTGCTCTGGGCCTGTATTTCGCACACATAAGGGAAATCCAAAGAACGCTTGAAAGTTGACTTCTTTTAAAAATGTTTTGCTGCAAAACAAAAGTGGTTTTCTCAAATTTTACTATCTTAAAACAACAAAAACACTTAAATAAGTTCATTGCGCACTAATAATGCTACCAAACGTGATTCTGCGACGAATGGAAGAGCCGCAAATGTTAAAATTCGGCGTAACTTTTTTCGGCACGAACGGATTTTTGTGTTTTTGGGCAAGTATATGCAAAATAAGTTGAGTAATCATTTTTATTTAAAATCGGACGCGCTCCGTGCCCAACCTGTTTTTAATGACCAAAAAATCGAAAAATCATGCTTTTTGGCCCAAAAGACAAAGAGGTATCGATTTGAAAATAACTCCATCGGATTTCTCGTGTTCTTTTACGTCGGATTCACTGTTTAGGAAAAAAAATAAAAAATAATACGCGCGAGAGCGATTCAAACCATATTTTCTTCACATTTCGGGCTGCACTGCTGTGCGCACCTCTGCGGTCCCTAGCTGAGAGAGCGCTGGAAATGAGGAGGGTGCGAGACAATTTAGCATAGTTAATTCGCATAATTTCCTGACGTAGCCGATCGAAAATGAAATGAAAAGCCCCCTTAATACTCCTTTAAAGTACCCCTTTCACTTTAAGGGACCTTAAGGTACCCCTTCGCGCGCTAGTAAGGGTTAATTCATTGACAGTTTAATGCCATTTTCTCAGTTTGATGAAAAGAATTAACTCTTTCTTTTATTGACAGAAACATGCACAGAGTTTGCACCTTGCCCGCAAAATGACGTCACTCCGCAAAACAAACATGTTCCACAATCGATTGGCGCAGTCTTTCAGTTATGTCGCACTATCTGCCCTGTCAATTCGCCGCTGCCATTATCTCTGGTTTTAGGTCACCAAGCCACAATTTCCCATTTTTTCCGCTTTTCCTGAAAATTAGCTGTGGAACATGACCGGAAAAACGAAAAATCTGTCACCAGCCAGGTAATTTTTCTTTCAAATTCTAACCGAAATGGTTTTTTTAGTGAACTAAGTTGTCTAATCTGTACATCTCCCACTACAAGTTGTCACTTCGGAATTGCAGCGTGTCGGGCTTGCGCAGCCTTTTTTCGACGGTCAATTACCGATAACAAACAATACAAATGCGGATCGAATGGACAGTGCACGATTAACAAAGGTATAGTGCGTTTCCAAAAAAGAGTCAAGGAAAACGGGATTTTTTAAAGGACTAGGTACATTTGGTCCCGCCGCGATTTCTTAATTGTCTGCGCACTCCAATTTTACTGTGCTGTTTCGCTTGTTAAAGTTCGATTCACTTCAATGTTTCAAATCGTCACTGGTTAAATACGAGTGGAAATCAAGGTCAGTGGAAAGTCGCCGACTCTTTATTGGAAATGGACTATATTTCAATTGATAGAATTGCTTTTCCTCATTAGTTTGAAAAATCAAAAAAAAAATATATATAGTCGTCGCCAACGCTACTTCGCCCAATTTCGCTCTTAGCTCAGTACAAATGACACCAGACGCGAATTTGCGTACGTAAATCCTGTGTTCGAGGATATGTACGCAATACTGCGTCAGGGTTACATTTTGCGAATCGGCCAAGAAGTAAAATTGGCAAAGACTATAGTCTCTGTAACATCCTTATTATAATTCCCGGGTCCTTATTACATAGGACATTTTTTTTAAATAACCTTGGAAATCGGCTGAATTTTGGTTCATAACTTTCCTATGGCCTAAAAATGTTATATCCAAGTTCTTGGCTTAATATCGATTTTTTGACCGGGGTTACGGTAGGTTCCCAAATAGTACTCTAAAATTTTCAAAGTTAGCCAAATTTCAAACTAAAAATTAAATTTTGTAACAAATTTAATTTCAAAAAACATTAACTTTTAGATCTATTACGATTTCTCATTCAGTAAAAAGAGAGCCTCAAAAAACTGTTTAAAAAACAGCTTTTTTGGGGGTTTCGACCTTTCATTATGAAAGCCAGGAAAAATTGGTTTCTTATTTAAAATCTACGTCAAATTTCGCATCGGATTAAATGAAAAACAATATCAACGACTATTTTTATTAAAAATCCCCATTTTGAAAAACTAAAGTCCGAAAAACCTTCATCACGAAAATACGAAAAAATGACTTTTGGTAGGTCAAAAAATTTTTTACTCTGAAATTGAATCAACGATCTTTGTTGATTGTCTGCGCACTCCGCTTTTACAGTGCTCTTTCGCTTATTATTCCTCTGTTCACTTCAATGTTTCAAATCCCTTTTCGTTAAATACGTGTCTTTTTTCACAATTGCCCGAAAGTTCAACATCGTCCCTTGGAAACAGACTATACCCTACCGATGACCTGCTCGATTTTACCAGAGACGCTGTCTTAAATTGAAAAAAAAACAAAAGTTACTACATTTAAAAAAGCAACTCTACATAGAAACGTTTCCTGGATCGTTAGTTCATTCAGTAGCACATTCTCATTTGATACTAAAACATTTTTGTCATTTTGCATAATATCTATCATACCCCGGACCCATGACTTAAAAATCGATAATTGACTCTCTTTGTCATTTTTTGTGTTTTTAAAATGTATCATTTAAGTTGGTTTATTAAAATTTTAGACAGGTTCTAGACAGGTTCTTCAGAAATATTGACACTTAAATTTAGTGACAGTTTTCCCCTTTTTTTAATTTGGAGAAAAAACATTTAAAACGTACAAGTAAATATAAACTCATTCATTAGCACGTTCTTACTTGACATAAAAAAGTTTTAATATTTAGTTTTTTTAGAGATGATATTATATCCGGTCAATCAAGCATCGATTTTCTTTTTCTTTTTTTTAATTTTACTGGTTCCTAGATAGTTCCTTTAAAAAACTTGAGGCCGTTAGGAAAACGTTGAATTTTGATAAAACTGGCAAAAGATGTGCGCGAAACGAAAAAGTTCGACACCAGTGTTTTGATAATTTCCTTTGAGTTGGTAATAAAGTCATCACGCCGTTATCTTTTTCTCTGTCCTTTTTGATATCCAGTTTTGTTTTTGCATTATTCAAATTGTTTTTTTTTGTGATCCATCAAAATTCTAAACACTAGATTGTTTAGTTTTGGTATAGTATTTGATTATAAAGATTACAAGTGTTCATGGAAGGCCGCCTAGCGGCCCAGGCGGCCATAGGCAGTTTTTCGAAGCGGCCGCAAGCCGCTAGCACCCTGTAAAGCAGCAGAAGGCCGCCGATCCCAGATGGTTTTTCCGAACTTCCCCCCCCCCCCCCCCACGTCGCTGATCTATTTTTTAAATTTTAAAAGTCTAAAAATAGTTAAAAGAACGGGTATAACCCAAAAAAGTTTAAAAAGCTTTTGAAACCTTTTTTAAAAAATTAAAATGTTCTTTTCAGATATTCGAACTTGTTGTCGAAAATGTCGCTTGAACAAATGTTTCGCAGTGGGAATGATTGAAAAAAGTAAGTGATTTCAAGTTTTCGAATAATCTATTTTTACAGATGTTCAAGGAAGAAGAGATCCCATTGTTCCTAAGATTGAAGATCCCAGTCCCCTTTGCGTCACATTTGGTTTGGAATCAGAGGTTGGTTACTGAACTTTGTTGTGTTAAGAAATAGTTAAACGTCATTTTTGTTTCAAGTTAATTTCATTCTCCACTAATTTGGTCCGCCTCCATCAACGATTACAAAACATGCCCCCGTCGGCCAAGTGGTTGCGTTTTCGCTTACAAATCTAGCGACCCGGGTTCGAATCCACTCTGCGACTTTTTTGTTTTAACTAATCAAATCAATAAACTGTGACAGAAAATCTTTTGTTTCTATTATTTCAATTTAAAGCAAAAATTTGGAGCAAAAAAATAACCACTGTCATCCTTTTCTGAAACGCATTTTTGACAACAATGGTAACACTCGTTTTAAGATGTTTCCATTTTTTAAGCTTCAACATCTGAATATTGAAAAACCGTTTTTTTTTCTTCAAATTTTCAAGAAATTTTCAACAAAAGACAGAAAAACTCGTATTTTTAGGAAAATTAGTAAAACTGTGATCTTCAGGAAAGAATTGCAACTTCTAGCGGTAATTTTACATGCCCAGGTTACTTGTACTTGACTTTGACAAATTTCTAGAAAGTTTTTCAAAATCAGCGCAAAAATTGACTAAAAAATGCCCATTCGCAGAAATGAAAAACCTATAAATTGCCACTAAAACATTTAAACTCAGGGTCCGAAAAAATCAATTTTGTTTTACTTTTGGGCTATTTTAGGCCATTTTTTCACATTTAAGTGGATTTATAACAAAAATAGTCATTTCCGTTTTTGATTTTGAAAGCTGAGACGATGCCAAATTTGAAGTAGATTTTGAATCAGTAGCGTATATTTTTGTGGCTTCTAAAACGAAACCTCCAAAAAAACCTCTTTTTGAAACAGTTTTTGAGGTTTGCATTTTTATGAAAAGCGAAATGGCGGTAGGCCCAAAAATAATTTTGTTTGGAAATTAAATTTGCTACAAAATTCATTTTACAAACTTAAATTTTCTCAACGTCTAAATTTTTACAGTACCATTAGGGCACCTACTGTATTCCAGGTCAGAAAAAAATTTTTTGAAGACCTAAGCGGCTTCAGTATAAAGTTTTTAAGCCATATAAAGGTTTTACCCCAATTTTTAGCCCAATCGAAGCACTTTTACAAAAACAACGTTAAATTCAACGTATATAACAAAAAAGGGTTTGAAGCATTTAAGTGAACAGATAAATAATAAGCGAAAGAGCACTGTAAAAGAGGAGTGCGCATACAATATTTTACAAATCGTTGCAGGACCAAAGGTACCTAGTCCTTTAAAAATTGTGAAAGTCCTTGCCCGTTCGTTGGAAAAGGAGTATAAATTTATCATTTTTACCCCTAACTAAATTGGAAATTGCGTCTTTCCACATTTAAAAATAAATATTTAGGCATCTCCTTGCACAAGTTACAATTCTGTCACATCTCCAGAATCAGTCTACTCTTCTCCAGGTCTTATACCTCGTTTGCTAGCAAATTACAGGTTTTCAATTGTTTCATTTATTTTATATCATGTTCAGAGAACTTTGCACCATTCGCCGATCCGCCGAAATCGCCCTGAATCCGGCATACTATCAAACAGTGGAACGCGAAGGACCATTAGCCGTAGAACATTAATGTAAAACAAACAATAATTTTATAATTTAGGGACTCTGTTTTCTCACAGCATCTGCGGGATCTCTGCTCTTCCGCGCTCACGTTCCATCTACTGTGGAGTTTTTGGCAAAGACGTTTTTTGAGTTTGGGTTGCTGAATGATAGTGAAAAGGTAGCTTTTTTATATTTCATTTTATCCCAAAAATTATAGTGGAATGTAATTTCTTAAAACAAATAAAAAATTAAATTCTCAAAATAATTTACTATGATTTTCTGTATTCGTTTTTGAAAATTCCTTTCCTTAATTGTGGTTTTCCTCACATAATTTATTTGCCCACGTTATGCATTTTTGTAAATATATTTTTGTCGATATGTCTGCTATCTCTTCTTTTAGTAAATTTATTACTTTTTAAAAATACAATAGCATATTTATTTCCACATACACTCTCTGTCGATTAAAACCTATTTCTTCAAATTTAAATAAGACACATTTGAAACCATAAGATGAATATTATTAGGAAAATTAATTACGCTTAGATAAAAACAAAAATAAAAACGCTATTAGATTTTCCTTGAAATTGAGAAAAAATCAAAAACACACAGTTAAAACAGCCTTTTAAAAATCATTGTTTTATGTTCTTTATACATTTCTTTCGTATATAATTTTTTTTTAAAATTAAATTGTGAAACACTTTACAATTTTTTTCAATTTTCACATTGATTTTTTAGCAGGAGCCGTTAGAAAAAAAATTTGGATATTCGAATTTATCATTTATTGAAATTGGATTATAATCGATTTAATGAAATAAAAATTGAAAAAAAAGAAAAAAATATTTTTAAAAAAAACGTTTAACGTTTTTATATCGCATATACTTTTTTTAAGGAAAAATACGACCAAACGTTAAGCAAAAAATAAATAATATATGTTTTATTAACTATTGTGTGAAACACTTGAAAAATTTAGAACTTTTTTTGCAAATTAAATTTTTCAATTGACAAAAAGAACAACCGAAACTCTGAACCTGTTCGACTTTAGTTGAAATTAAATTGTTTTGATATAAAATTCTTTGTAAAAAATTGGTTTATACAAAGAAACCCCTTAATTTTCAGTGGATCCTCCTCCGCCCCTTTCTTGTAGCTTTTGGTTGGGTGGACAACGGCTTCAAGACATATAAAAGAATTCCCAGGGAACTGTTCACAAGAATGTAATTTCGTATTTAAAAACAGGAAATTTAATCAATTTTCAGATGTGTAATTTCCGAAACGACCTATTTTGATATTTCGAGGTGCGATGAATGGGTTGCTACCATTGGGGATGGCGCCGATGAGTTCAAAGCTGGAGTTTCGAGGTAATAGGAAACTTTTAAACATTTTTTTTTGTTGTTAAAATTGTCCAGTATAGGGCATTTCCAAAACTGAGACAAGGAAATGGGATTTTCCTAAAGGACTAGGTACAATGGGTCCCGCCGCGATCTTCTAATTGTCTGCGCACTCCTCTGTTACAGTGCTGTTTCGCATATTTTATTCATATTTACTTCGGTGTTTCAAATCGTCAATGGTTAAATACCAAGGAAATTCACGGTCATTCAAAAGTCGTCGTCTCAAGATTGGAAATAGACTATAACTTTAAAATTTTTAGAAAACGTTTTTCCCTTTTTCGGCTAATTTTTATTCAGTATTTCAAAGTTTCATAATGTATCAGAAAGACTAATGAATCGGCAGAATATACTTTCTGGCTGGATGATTTGAATATGAAAAAAACTTTATTAAGACACGTTTTTTTAAATGTTCGAGCGGTCTGAGCACCCTGCGGGCAGATTGAAAATTTTTGTCTCCGATTGAGCTGTTATGTTTACTGTAGGCTCTTCGGGACCAAAAACAAAAGAAAAATCACTTCACTTTGCCATTTTTATTTTTCACAGCGAAACAGTGGCACGTTAAATTGAAAATTCATATCTCGCTTCGAAATTGAGCTATCAGACTGTTGGAGGGCTGTTTCGATGGACAAATGTCTGCTTATTTAAAAAAAATGACAGTGGTGTTGATCTTGAGTTTGGAGCTACGAAAAAAAAATCGAAAAGACAAAAATATGTTAAAAATTTCGGTTGTTTAATTATCACGGTTTCATATGTTGCGCGCCAGAAGAACTGTTTTGATAATTCGATTTTCCATCAAATTGTTTGCAGAATGAAATGTTGAAAATTGACAATCTTGTAATCCAATGTTTTGAAAAATTCGAGTGAAACGTCGAAAACTGCGTTTTGAAATTGGTTTTGCTATAGTCTGTTTCCGAAAAACGGCACCGGTTTTGGCCAAAAACCTTAAAGGATGGTACATTTGGTTCCGCGGCAATCGCTTAGTTGTCCTCTTGTACAGTGCTATTTTGCGTATTTTATTTCTATTCTCTTCAAAAAGGATCAAAACATCAAGGCCGCTCAAAATTCGCCATCCTTTCTTTGGAAATATGTCAAACTTTAAAATTTTAAACAAAAACGTTGATTTTTCGAATTTTGTTGGTTTGCATTTTTGACACTTCAATGTTTTAGTCGAACCACGTGGCCGCTGGCAGTAGAACATCGATATGTCAAAATGCTTTTTTTGAAAATTCCAAAAAACAGCAATTTTGGGGGCAATTTTAAACGTTTAACGTAAAATCTAGATATGATAAGCCACGAAATTTAAAATAAAGTTACGGCAAATCGATTTATATGGGTCTTGATTCTCGCCTCGCAAGGGTGAAAGCGTGGCGACCGAAAAAGCAAATTTCTTAAACGTTTTAGCCATTTGCACAAATTAGAAACAGCAATCGAGTTTTGAGGTTAAAAGATCCCTTTTAAAGGCAGTGTGTCACCAAAATTCGACCAACTCAAAATTTAACACTTACGCTTTACAAAATTAAACCTTTCGAAGACGATTTCAAAAATGTATATATTTTGCCAAAAATGTGTTTTAATTGCTCGTATTTAGCTCCTCAAAGTTTTCCCGCGAAATTTTTGAACTGAAATTAGCATGCCGCTCTCTCTATTTCTAATGGTGAAAATGGCTCTCTCGTCTCACGGTACGCTGTGTACAGGTCCACCCGTACATGCGTTCATTTTTCATGACACACTGCCTTTAAGTACAAATTACCAACAAAATGAGTCCAACAACCCTTTATTGCGCCCACTTTGAAGGGAGTTGTGGCATGTCAGCTCATCGTTACACTATTTCGCTGTGTGAAATTAATAGTTCAGAATTGACGTTTCAGCTCAAACTGAGACAAAAAATTTCATTCCGGGTAGTCGGAAATTGCACGAACTGAGGAGAAAACATATTTTAAATCTCATTGAAATGTTTTAACAATTTCTCAAAGTTAATGCAATTTATGTTCCTTTAATTTCTTTTGAACGTTTCGTAGGGAAAAAAACTCTGCAAAAAATGCCTGAAATCTTGGAAATGATTGAGCGAAAAGCAATTTTTTAATTGTACTTATAGTCGTTGCCAATGCTATTTCGCCCAATTTCGCTCTTAGCTCTGTGCAAATGACACAAGACGCGAATTTGCGTACAAAAATCGTGTTTTAGGATAAGTACGCAATGCTGCGTCAGGGTTACATTTACAAACAGGTCAAGAAGTAAAATTGGCAAAGACTATAGTCTGTTTCCAAGGGAAGGTCTTCGACTTTCACGCAATCTTGAAGAAGGACACGTATTTAACCAAGAAGAATTTGAAACATTGAAGTGAAGCAGGATAAAGTAAGCGACAGATCACTGTAAAAGAGGAGTGCGCAGACAATTAACTAAGATCGTTGCAGGACCAAAGGTACCTAGTCCTTTAAAATTTGTGAAAATCATTGCCCATTCGTTGGAAATGGAGTATACATACCATTTATGTTTTCAGTGTTTTTAAAAGAATGATGCAACCAGATCGTCTTAAAGGAATCCAAGCCCTCGACGCCGTAAAACTCCAAGATGAAGAATTTGTGGCACTAGTTGGTCTGCTCTTCTGGAACACATGTTGGTTTAAAAACTGAATTTGAAATCAATAATTTATTTTAGGCGTACAAAACCAGACGGAAAACTTGAAAAGACTGATATCTCAAGTTCGCACAAGGATATTGGAAGAGTTACATGAATTTGAAAGGTTTGTTTTCTTTTACTTAAAAATTCAATGATATTTTTTGATAAATAAAATTTAAATAAATTTGTTTTTCAGGGTTAATAATAGTCAGTTCGCTGCTTCACGATTTGGGCAAGTTTTGGATCTCAACAACGTCGCAGTTGTGAGTATATTCATTTTTGCATAAAAAAAATTTGCCTGTAAAAACAGGACAATTAAAGAAAACTTGAAAAATCCAACAAATATCGCCCAAGACTTGACCTTTCATAAATTGTTGAAAAGTTCATTTCCTCAAATTTATCAAATTCTAAATTTTTTCCTGTGAAGATCGATTTTTTTCATCCGTTTCGTCTTTAAAATATATATAATTTAATTACACTTTTAACTATGGTACTTTCGTAAACAACAATATTTTATCTAAATCGGAATGAGTTAACTTAAAGGGACCATCAGGGTCCTTTTTAAAGTTTTTTTTTAAATTAATAAATTTAATTTAGTTGATCAATTATCTACTTATCATTTTTAACTCCTTATTCCTCAAAAGCCGTAATTTCAAATCAAAACTCAAAATTAATTTTTTCCAACGGGCTCCAGCTTACGTTTTTTTCACACCGTTTGCCCGTTGTCCAAAGTGAAAGCCGCTGGGGATTAGGAACACGTAGCGCCGAACTTCCATCGGCCTCATGGCCGACTGGTTAGCGCCGGTAGCTGGTAACCAAAGGGTCCCGGGTTCGGTTCCACTTTCGTGCAAATGGTTTTTGCTGGCAAAAAGAAAATTAGCTGATAAAATCGTACTGTTGTATTCTGACGTTGGTTTTAATTGTAGAAGAAAGGTCCCTGATCGTCCCTTTAATGGTAAGAGTTTTAAAAGGAACAGTCGCGAGAAAACAAAAATTGTAATAAAACCTTTAATTTCATATATTTTTCTGAAACGTTTATTTTATTTTCAATTTTTCAGATGGAAATGCACCGATGTCGTGACAGTCTCGAAGTATATACAATTCTCGATGTCATCAAGCAAAATGATTTCTTTTACGAAATGGTCACAAGTATTAGATGATTTTCTAATTTTCTTTTCAAAAATATTGAATAAAAAAATTCAGCAGAGAATGTCAAAAGTTTTATGGTCTTCTTAAATCAAGACAAAGTTTATGCACTTGTTTGTTGTCGTTTTGTGCATTTAAATAAAATTCACAGCTATTGTAAGAATTGTTTTAGTGGCTACTTAAAGGCCTGAATTGAACTGAACTCCGTTATAGTGTGTTTCCTAAAAACGGCACCGATTTTGGTCAAAAACCTTAAGGATGGTACATTAGGTCCTTCCGCGATTGCTTTATTGTCTGCGCACTCCTCTTTTCGTGTGCTATTTCGCGCTTCTACAGTCCATTTCCAACGAAAAGTTTCCACTCGAATTTATCGTGTTTTGTTTTTCGGAAACAAACCATATTTTTTTCGTAAATTACCACTGAAGTCAAAACATACACGCTTTTCGCGCCTGATCCGCGCGCAAACACCGTGACAAAACAAATGAACATGTTCCGCTATCGATTGCTGCGGTCATTCGAATGCCCTACTATCTGTCTGCCCTTTCAATCGCGTTTCACCGTTATCAGTTGCCTTCTTTTTGCTTACTTTTTAAAATTCGTACCTTAATATCTGTTTTATCTGTTTTAAAATGCCATCCAAAGAAAAAGACGCTTCAACGAGCTGCATGTAAGAGTTTTTTTTTCAAACTTTTAAAGAACCTAATTTTTCAGTGAACAATGTTGTCCAATTTGTTCATCTCCCGCAAAAAGTTTTCACTTTGGAAGCGTCGCTTGTCGAGCCTGCGCGGCGTTTTTTCGCCGTTCAATCACTAGTAAAGCAAAATTTATATGTGGATCAAATGGACAATGTAGAATTGATAAAGGTAAGACAATATTCAAGCGTATAAAACAAATTAAATGTAAAAAACAATAAATTTTATCAATTGAATGTTTTTATATGTTTTCTATAGTCTTAATTATACATATTTATGTTATCTATTTGATACAGAACCTTCGTTAATTTTCGTATCTTTTGTTGTTGTGTGTTTGAAACACTTGAAAAATAAAGCAAAAATTTAAACGAAGGAAATCGCACAGTTGAACCCAAACGTTTTCTAAAATTTTCAACTTGTTACTTTCAAAAGCAGCACGATTTATTTTATAATAGTTTCGGATTCGTTGGAGTTCTAGCCAACTTTAGCTTTAGAATGTTTGATTTAGGTCAAAAAATTCTTTGTTTCAAACTTTCGAACTTGTTTAAAACGCTTCAGTTAACCGAGTAGCCCATTCCTCCTATTTTGGTTTGAATCAGCTTGGTTTTAGGTATATTTAACGTTCCGTCCACAATTTTTGGAAATTAGAACAAATTAGAACAAGACATGCGAAGTAAAATTTAATTGGTTCTTATTCTGTTTTTTTTTTCTGGCAGCATAGTTTTACTTATTATTTAACTGGTTACTTTTTATTATAAAACTGCAATTTAATGAAAACGTGATACAAAAGAGAACTTGTTTTTTTTCTGGTTTCCCACAATTATCATATCGAAAGCTAAACTCGTCAAATAGCGTAAATATAAGAAAAACAGTAAAATTTTTAACAAATCGAAAAAAACCGTTTGGTTTTTTATTTATTTCCTCGAGTTTATTGTGCGATCAGTATTAAATCTTGCGTTTTTTTGTGGTATACTTGATACACAAAAAAAACAAAAAAAAGCTGAAAACGTTTACAACTGTTTTTCCAAGTTTTTTCTTCCAAAGCAGTACGTTTGTTATGAAAAAAAAAACATTTTCTGTGTCTAAGTTGAAATTCCACTTTTAGATGTTCGGGCATTTTGTCGAAAGTGTCGCTTGACAAAATATTTCGAGGTTGGGATGAAAGAGAAATGTAAGTTTCTGTTTAAATTTTTTTCTAAACTTTAATAGATTTGATGCAGTTGTTTCATTTTTTCTAACACTATAGTCTATTTCCAATCTTGAGACGACGACTTTTGAATGACCCTGGATTTCCTTGGTATTTAACCATTGTCGATTTGAAACCTCGAAGTGAATATCAATAAAATAGGCAAAATAGCACTGTAACAGAGGAGTGCGCAGACAATTAGACGATCGCGGCGGGACCCATTGTACCTAGTCCGTTAGGAAAATCCCCTTTTCCTTGTCTCAGTTTTGGAAATGCCCTATAAATTAAAATGCATAATAATAATTTGTGCTTTTTTATAAATTTAGTTCAGATGTTCAAGGAAAGAGAGATCCCATTGTTCCAAAGATTGACGACCCCAGTCCTCTTTGTGTCACTTTTCATTCAAAAGCAGAGGTTAGTGTTTTTTTGTTTCTATGGTTAAAACAACTAAAATTAAAAAATTTTTGTTGAAAACAATTCAAAACATAATTAGGATATTCAAGTTTAGCATATTGACTTGAGAAAACTTTGGTGCAAGACAACTGGGCAATTTGAAAATGAGACCCCAGATTTCTTTTAAATCAATCGCGTTAAAAGAGAGTCAAGAAAATGTTGCCTAAACGCTTTTTTTTTGTTTGTTTTTCTCATTTTATTTCAATCTGGAAACGCGTTTTTTAGAAGATCGCAGTCATTAAACAATTTTTTGATCTAAACACCGATTGTAATGGGTTGGTTCTTTTATTACTGAGAATATAAAACCTGGGGTTTTTTTTTCAGAAATTGAATTAAACAATTTTATAAAAAAAGTTTTTGGTAATATTTGAAAAAAAAACACAAAACAAACCTGTAAAAAAGCAATATTTTTGGTATTGTTATAAAACATGAAAATGGCGAAAGAAAAAAAAATTGCTGTTTTTCTTTAAAAAAAAATGTCACTTTTCGATTTATTTAGGATACAATAAAAAAAGCTTTTTTTTGTACAATGTTAACACAGATATGAAAGATTCCTAAAGTGGAGTGAAAAATTTTAAATGCTTTGTAAAAAACAATTTAAATAATTGTAAATTTTGACACAGATATAAAAAAAATTCAACCTTTTAAAAGGCTAACCTATTTAATAATTTTTGTTTAAATCATTTGATTGTTTTTTTAACAGCCGAGGTTGATTATTTTAGCATAAATAGTTTTTTTTTTAAAAACATGTAAAATTGGTTAAATGATTGCTTTTCAACCTCATGGTGAGGTTGTTTTATTAATTTTATAATTTCAATATCGTTTCTTTGAAAAAAATGTGTGATTTTTTTTATTAGGTGTTTCAAAAAAGTTTTTTTTAATATTGGATCTGTATTGCACTTTAGCACGTACTTGTTGGAAGAATTGCTCATATTTATATTTTAAAACATGGAATTGAGAATAAAAAAACAATTTCTGCTTCTCACAACATTTTCAACCCCAGCTGCCATTTTTATTAATTTAGTTCATAGTTTAATTTGAAAAATAGGCTATTTTTGTTGAATGATAACAAAGGCATAATACTTGCCTAAGGGTAGTGCTGATGTAAAATTTTTTATCTTTTGAGGCTATCGTTTGTGTAACTCGGAAAAAATATGTTTCAGGCTTCACCTTCAACAAGCTCTTCTGAATCAGCGATTCCCTCTTCTAGCCTTCTTTCCCGATTACTAGCCAATTACAGGTTTCCATAACTGGTTTTAGTTTTAATTTTCTTGTTCAGAGAACTTTGCGCCATCCGCCGAGCAGCTGAAATTGACCTGAATCCTGCTTATAATGAAACAGTGGAACGAGAAGGGCCATTAACCGTAAAAATACAGTTTTAATATCTACAAAAATTCTTTTTCAGGGACTTTGTTTTGTTACTGCAGCTACGCGATCATTGTTTTTACCATCGCAAGTGTCACCAATTATTGAATTTCTGGCTAAGACTTTTTATGAATTTGGATTGCTTAATGATAGCGAAAAGGTAAAAAAAAAAACATATACGCTGTTATATAATTTCATAAAATGGTACCTCTTATAAAAGGGCAAATCCAAGAAGAACAAACTTGTTTTAAGATACATCTTAAAAAAAAGTTCTATATCTTGGTGGATCTAAAATTTTTCACTTTCCGGTTTTTAAGAGCGAAATAATGGAATAATTTTCTGCTATCCCACATCTTTGTTCAAAAAGGGCAAATCAAAATGAGGTTGAGCTGAAAATAAAGACAAATTCATGCTGACAAAACCCCGAAACTAGCCTCATACTCTAAGACTTTATCGAAACAGACGAAAACTCGTTACAAAATTACTTTAAGCTCCTTCACTTTGCCAAGAAAATGGGATTAAGAAAAATTATGAAATCACAAAATAACATGTGGGACAGTATATAGAATGAAATTTGGCGCAAACCTTTATGAATTTGGATTTTTTGAATATATTTTTTGCCGGTTAAATGTTTTACTAGCAATACGAAAGAGACATTTGCAAGACCATACACGCCATCTTGAATCAGGAGGAAACATTTTATGGCGTTCGTTTCGGGACCCAAACAAGATTTATACAAATTGTTCAATTTGTTGTTTTTTACTTTGTCACAACGTAAAATTTAATTTGCCACGTATTATATTTAGTGAAACGATTAATCTTGGAAGGGGTTTTTTTAAACTACACTTATACACATTTTTACAGAATACCCTTCTGCGCCCCTTCCTTGTCGCCTTCGGTTGGTTGGATAACAGTTTCAAGACAAGCAAGAAGATTCCCAGGGAACTCTTTAATCGAATGTATAATAATTAAAAACTTGTTTAAAACTTTTAAACTTCAGATGTATAATTTCTGAAACCACATATTTCGATGTGACCAGATGCGACGAATGGGTGTCTACCATTGGCGAAGGTGCGGATGAATTCAAAACCGGAGTTTCAAGGTATGGTAACGTTTTTCTGAAACGTTCTGCCGACTTTTGCTAATAATTGTTTTTAAGACGCCGTCTCTGAGATACTCGATAAGCCCAAGGTCGTAAAAATTCAAAGTGGTTCGATCGGGCTCATTTTTTGTGTATGAGCTATCTAGGACCTTTAAACGTGAAAAAAGACTGTGAAAACCAATTAACGATTTTTGGGTCGGGGTACTGTAATTGGCCCCCGGGGTACTGTAACTACCTTCAAAATTGAGAAAACTTAAGATCTTAGGCATGGAATCGATTGCAAATTGCATGCTGACATAGATTGTAATTAAACAAAACTTTGATTTCCTAACTTTTAAAACAGTTTTGACCCAAAACGTGATTGAAAAACCACAAAATTTAACTTTTCTTCCGCGAATCGAAAAAGGGTATCGCACTTTTTTGATATGTTGTTAAGCTATGCTTTTCTTTTTCACCTGAAAAGAAAGGAATCGATTAAAATTCCGCAAAAAATCTATTTTCTACTTAAAGCATAGCTTAACAACAAATCAAAAAACTGCGTTACCCTTTTTCGATTCGCGGAAGAAAAGTTGAATTTTGTGGTTTTTCGTTCAAGCTTTTGGTCATAACTGTTTTAAAAGTTAGGAAATCAAAGTTTTGTTTAATTACAATCTTTGTCAACATACAATTTGCTATCAATTCCATACCTAACATCTTAGGTTTTCTCAATTTTGAAGGTAGTTACAGTACCCCGGGGGCCAATTACAGTACCCCGACCCAAAAATCGATAATTGGTTTTCACGGTCTTTTTTTCATGTTTAATGATCCTAGATAGCTCATACACAAAAAATGAGCCCGATCGAACCACTTTGAATTTTTACGACCAAGACTAAATTGGCAGGTGTCGGTTTTTTCAGACATCGCGTCTTAATGGAAAGTAGTTTTTAAATTGTAAAACTTTTACATTCGCTTTCTAAGAACTTTTAAAAGCTGACTGAATTGCAGTGTTTTCAAACGAATGATGCAATCAGATGGCGTAAAAGGAGTACAGGCCCTAGATGCCGCGAAACTTCAAGACGAGGAATTTGCGGCCCTAGTTGGTCTTCTTTTTTGGAACACTTGTAAGTTCAAAAAATTAATTCTATATTAAAATTTTGTTTTTCAGGCGTTAAAAATCAGACGGAAAAACTACAAAAACTAACATCACAAGTTCGCGCGAAAATCTTAGAAGAGCTGCATGAGTTTGAAAGGTAATATC
Source organism: Oscheius myriophilus (assembly GCA_964057215.1). Taxonomy (NCBI): domain Eukaryota; kingdom Metazoa; phylum Nematoda; class Chromadorea; order Rhabditida; family Rhabditidae; genus Oscheius; species Oscheius myriophilus. The sequence continues at coordinate 26,511,829 of OZ059903.1, forward strand.
TTTCTTTTAATTTTCTTTTTTCTTGTAATATAAGAAAAATTTTTAGGTTGAATAATTCTCAGTTCGCTGCTTCACGCTTTGGCCAAGTATTGGATCTCGACAATGTAGCAGTGGTTAGTCGATATATAATCTTTAGTATTATAATAGATTGAGTATAATTATATTTATGATAATAAGAAAAAGCTTTATGACACAAAAAAACCCGGACAAAATCATTTAATTTTTTGCAGTGATTTTTATATACTGTTGGATATTTATTTTTTCCCTTTTTTTGTCATTCAAATAGTTTAAAAAAAAACTATCAAATTTTCTTTAAACTTTTTAATTTTTTTTCTTATAAAATTCAAAAAATTCAAAGTTTGAACACGATACAAAGAAAGCTTACTGATCAAACTACAACAAAAAATTGATCCTAAAAATTCTTGTTTAAGTTAATAAACTTGAACAATATTGGGAACTTGAAGTGAAACTGAGAAATTTTCTATTCGTCTTATTATTTTTATTTTTCAGATGGAAATGCACAGATACCGTGACAATCTCGAAGTCTATACAATTTTTGATGTTATCAAGCAAAATCATTTCTTTTATGAAATGGTGACTAGTATTCGGTGATATCTTTTTTTTTTGTAAAATGCTCTTTGCCAATAAAAAGTTATTAAATTATTACCCGATTCATTTATGTTAATGGTTGACATTGTTGAAAATTTGTTTTGAAAAGATGTCTTTTTTTCAACGCGTTAAACATTTTTTTAAACGATGTTTATGTTTTAAAACATGAACAAAAAAAGTTCCAATTTTGAAGCATTCCATCTGAACAGATCAAGTCGTTTGAAAAAAGCGTAGGTTCAAAGACTTTTCCGCTAAGTGCGACAAGTTTCTTTAATAGAAAAAGTACATTGGCAGCTCTATTTTTATATTTCATTCCACTTTGATCCCATTTTTGTTTTTAGAATCACGTATTGACTTATTTTGTAAATGGCTTTTGGAATGATTCAAAATAAGACGAGTTTTAAAATATATGGAAAAACTGAAACTTTGGGCAGGTGCTATCATAAAATTTTGTATTTTTGTTTGTTAATCACAGCAAAAAAAAATTTATTTCTATTTCTATGGTGTCTATTTCTTTCCGTAGAGACCGTATCCTCCGTAGTAAGAGGAGGGGTATCCGTAATATCCACCGTAACCATATCCACCGTAACCGTAGCTACCGTAGTTGTAGGGAGAGTAACCGTATCCATAAGAGAAGTAGTAGGGGGAGTACTGTAATAATTACTGTATTTTTTGTTAGGTGAAAAGCTTACATATTGAGCTGTGGAAGGAGCTACGAAACAGCAGCCAACGGCGAGAACGAGGAGAATGGCACTGAAATCTTATTTTTTTTTTAAATTTTTGGAAAACTTACATTTTGGAGGAGAACATGATGAGTTCGGAGGATTTTCCTGAGGCAAGGGGGTTTTTAAAGGGAACACTGTTTGTCAAGTGAGTACACACAGAGTGTCAAAGAATTGTCATCTTCGCGCACTGCTAAAAAGTTGGCAAACTGTTTCTGTAAACAACGTAGGCCATGTGGCAATGGGGCTGGTAGCGTTGTAAAAACACAAAACGAACAATTAACTTAAAATTTAAAAATAATACTTACAAAGTACATGTTTCATTGATACAACAAATATACCAATTTAATGTTACTGATCAGTGATCCCATCTCAATCAGATCCATGCGCAAGAAGAAGTTCTCACAATTTCTGAACGTAATTTTCTATTGTTTTTTTTTTAAACAAAAGAAACGAGATATACAGATTAAAGTCAGAATTGAAAACTTGCCACTAGAGAATCATTTGTTTTATGGGAAACTTTATTTCTGTCTTAAAACCGGAAAGTTCGTCAGAATAAGCAATATTTGAGGAAAATGTCGCATAAGAGCTTTTTGCGAAACATTGCTTAAACATATCGGCTAAGTTAAAAAGTTAAAATAATAACAAATTCTGCTTTTGTCATTTCAAAACTTTTTTAAACAAACTCAATGAACAGTCCTTTTTGAAATCCTTTGATTAGATTCTGTGGAGTTTGATGCACTAAATGTCAATAGAGCGCTGTGTGATAAATTCACATCAAATTTGATCTTTTCATGGGAGACCCTGGATTTTAGATGTATAAATATGAGAAAAAAATGGAGAAAACATAACCATAGAAAAAAGCGATCAGAAAAAAACAAACAAGTTAACAAGGGTGCAAATGAATTTTTCAAGGTTCTGGAAAAGCATGGTTCGCTTTTTTCACACGTTTCTGCGATTTAATAATATACTATTATGTCGAAGATACGTGGCAAACCTGTATTTTTGGAATTTTATTTTTAGGATCAATAAGATACTCAGCCAACAGTAGCAACTTATATGACCAAGTAATCAAAGAGCTTCTTATCAACCACGAATAGAACTTTTTTCATAATCCGAAAAAACACAGGTTTTTCGGGGTTTGTGGCTTGCTTTCCCATAGCAAAACATACATGACCATCTCAATTTTTCAAAAAAAATTCGAAAAAAAAGCATTATCTGCAGCAATCACTTCAAACAAAAACGAAATAATTCAGATGATGTTATAATGAAGTATTTGAACGTTTCGCTTTTTTTCATTTTTTGAAGAATTTTTCCGCTCACAATTTGGTCTCTCCAGGAGTTTGTTGAAAAAATTGTTTGTAAGCAGTGATTCTATTATTGTATGTTTCGCTAATTTCACATTTTGAACCATTTTTTTCACAAACAATTACGCAGCAGTACGAGTTTTTATAAAAACTGTTGTATTAATTTGTAAAATTTTTATTTTTTTTTTTGTAAAGGGTTGTAAAATTATATAAGTAAGTATGGTCAATATTTTCAACAAGTTTTAAAACTTCCTGTAAAATATGAAACGCTCGGTTGGTGTTATCACAAAACCTTATATTGTTTTTGGATTGATATATTTTTGGTTATAAACAGCAAAGTGTTTGTAAATCTTTATTTGCATTTCGTAGCGCTTTATTTCTTTCCGTAGAGACCGTATCCTCCGTAGTAAGAGGAGGGGTAACCGTAATATCCACCGTAACCATATCCACCGTAACCGTAGCTACCGTAGTTGTAGGGAGAGTAACCGTATCCATAAGAGGAGTAGTAGGGGGAGTACTGTAATAATTACTGTATTTTTTGTTAGGTGAAAAGCTTACATATTGAGCTGTGGAAGGAGCTACGAAACAGCAGCCAACGGCGAGAACGAGGAGAATGGCACTGAAATCTTATTTTTTTTTAAATTTTTGGAAAACTTACATTTTGGAGGAGAACATGATGATTTCGGATGATTTTCCTGTTCGGATGGTTTTTAAAGGAAACACTGTTTGTCAAGTGAGTACACACAGAGTGTCAAAGAATTGTCAACTTCGCGCACTGCTAAAAAGTTGGCAAACTGTTTCTGTAAACAAGAAAGTAATTTGTAGACCCTTCTGTCACTAGAATAATGTAAAATTAACAAGGGAATAGATTTTCATCAGTGTAGTCAAATATACGGAATTATATTGAAAAGTGGGGCCAAGCATTTCACTTTTAAGGAACCGTTTTCAACATCTGCTTCCGGCACTTGTTTTTCGAGAAAACGCGATTTTTCTGTGGCCACCCCATTTCAAATTCGCTTTCCCGAAAGTGGCGGGCCCGCGGGCCGTATTAAAATGTGAATGTTTTTTTCAGTATTAATTGTTTAACGCTGTAATTCTTATTTCAATACAAAAGCAAAAATGAAAAAAAAAGATTTGAACCAAAAAGTTTTTGCTTAACCAACACCAATTAGCTACCAGTGCACCACCAAATCACATTTAAAAACGAACTGTGCGCCTGCCTCTTTCGGGAAAGCGAATTTGAATTGGGGTGGGCCACAGAAAAATCGCGTTTTCTCGAAAACAAAGGATCGGAAGAAGATTTTGAAAACAATTCCTAAAAAGTGAGTTGTTTGGCCCCACTTTGCGATACACCTCGGTTCATTTGGCCAAACTGATGAAAATCCATTCCCTTGTAAGATTAATTTTCTGTTTTCATCAATATATTCAACGCTTAAAGCTGTGCTCAAGTTCTTAAGTTTTCAAAACAAAATTGCAAAAGTCCAAAATCAAAACAATTTTTTGTTGCTGATAACATCGCCTGTATGTTTTAGCACGCGGGAAAATGAAAATTAACTTTCCAATAAATGTTGGTTCTGAGTTCTGCAAGTCTAAAATTATTCTTTTGTGCTCAGATTTGCATTTTTGTTCTTGGGATCAAGAGATTCTCTATATTTTGATGCACTAAAGGTCAATATCGCGCGGTGTGATAATCATTGGCAAATATGATCTTTCGATGTGAGCGAATCTAGGTGTTTGATTGGATAAATTTTTAATAAAACGGTGTTATCAGTAATATATAATGCTGCCTTGCAAACGAATGTACTACCAGACAAAAAGATTTAAAAAAATTAAAAACTGATCGAAAATTTGAATTGTTAAACTTTTTTTTCCTGGTTTCCTGAAAAATCAAATCAGTGTTTTCCTTAGATGGATACTCAAGCAGCCTTAGCAGCTAAAATAAGCAAGTGAACTTTAACACATTGTATTCTTTTAATGTTTATCAGATTTTTAGAAATTTTTCAGCACTTCGAAACAGGGAATTTTTGTTGGGGGCTGGTGTTTTTATAAATAAAAAAACAGTATTAATTTTGTTTTACCTAAATAGTTCGAAAATTGTTCGAACACAGTATTAACTAAGCAGTAACAAAGTATGAATGAATTTAATGAAAATTGATTTTTACATTTTTTAAATGTTTTGCGAAAGCGCTGCGTTTTAAAATTTAAAAATAAATTCGTAAATTCGAACAAAGGTAGTGTTAGCTTTGTTTTTGACGCGCAACTGCAACATAACAAAAAAAAACAAGCTATTGTATTTTTTTCAACTGGTCATAAATTGAACCGTTCAGTGCGCAAAAATTATGCATGGGGATAATTTCTGTAAACGAAACTTTGTATTGATGTCCGAAAAAAAAATTACCCTTTTTCCAAAAGAAAAAGGAAAAACAGTGAATCTTTGCGAAATTTTTAGCTTTTGCAGATGGAAAAAAAAGTTTTTTCTGGTTCACATAAAAAACTTATTGTAAAAAAAATTAATAACATTTATGGTAATTGCAATTAAAATGCCTTTTTCAACTATTCAAATGTTTTGTCGTTTGCTAAAACATATGTGGAAGTTCGGTTTTCAATAAGTTGTTCGGTGTCTGTGTCTCTCTGTCTCTCTGTCTCTCTGTCTGTCTCTCTGCCTGTAATTTCCTTTTTTCGCCCGAACAACTACACCATGACAATTCTTTTTCGATTTTCTCAGCGTTCCTAGAGTCCGATCAGAGTTCATCGCCCTTTCACCCAGAATACCACAGCGCTGTTTCATTTTTCGAGGAGAATGCCGAGTTTACTTTCACGCCGCGGCGGCATTCGGCAACTGTTTGGTAAACTAACAGTGCCATGCGAACTCACTTGACACTTGACAGTTGGCGCCAAGACAAACAGAGAAAGGGGTATAAAAGTAGCGAGAAAGGGGATCAGACATCGGCTCGCCACACCGACCACCACTTCACCGAAGATGCTCAACTCCAAGATGTGGGTTCTGGTTAATTTTAATTTGTAAATTTTACAAAATTGAAATATATTTTCCAATTTCAGTGCTCTCTGCCTTGTCTTGGTTGCTCTCTGTGCCATGATGACCCCAGCTTCTGCCCAATACGTAAGTTTTGAGAGAAAGGTAGAGAGATACAGAGATATACAGAGACAGAGAGACAGAGAGACAGAGAGACAGAGAGACAGAGAGACAGAGATACAGAGATTCCATTTTACTCTTATAAGAAATTGAGCGAAGCATTGGCTTCATTTAAAATTTCACAAAAATTCAAATCGAATTTTCAGTACTACGGAAGCTACGGATACCCCAGCTACTACGGTGGATACGGTTACGGTGGCTACGGATACGGTGGTTACGGCTACGGTGGATATGGATATGGCTACCCCTCTTACTACGGAGGATACGGTTACTATGGAAAGAGGGAGGCTGGCTTCGCTCCCAAGGCCAACTGAAGCAGCTTTTGGAGACCAAAAGTATTGATACTCAACACAAAGAAGCAATAAAGACATTTACTTTTTTCCATACGATTTTCAAAGCTTGCCTGAAAGTTCTACTATAGCATATAGTCTGTTTCAGACAATTATCGTTGCAGGAATAAAGTTACGGTCCTTTAATGAAAATCCTTGCCCATTCGTTGGAAATGGAGTATACTCTAAGCAAACACTACTCACCCTGTTCACTTTTACTGAAAACCCTGCTCATTACGAAACAACAGCAAAACATTGTGGCACACTGATATAGAAATAGTTATACGTAGTTCTTGAAAAAACTATTTTTGTCGGTTAAAGTAAGATATGTTTTTAAAGAGGCAAACTATACTCCATTTCCAACGAATGGGCAAGGATTTTCACAAGTTTTAAAGGACTAGGTACCTTTGGTCCTGCAACGATCTTAGATAGATGTCTGCGCACTCCTCTTTTAAAGTGCTGTTTCGCTTTTTTTTAAATCTCTGATCCCTTCAATGTTTTAAACCAAAAGCGCGGGTCTTCGCCTTCTGGGTTCGGCGGCCTTCGGCCGCCTCAATCTGTGATCGCGGCGTGCGGCCGCTTAGGTACGCGGCCTTGGGCTGCTCATGTAGGCAGCCTTTGGCCGCTCATGTATACAGTCTACGGCCCCTTTATTCTACCTATTTCAATAAAATATTCCCCATGGTCGTGTTGGTGGAAATGAAAGGGTGTACCTCTAAGCATAAAACGTAACGCTGCTAACGAACAGAATGACAACCCTCTAATGTTATAAAGAATCCTTTTGGGTTAAACAAGTGTCGAAGTCCGTCCCTTGGAAACAGACTATAAACGAAACATTGTTATTGTTTCAAAATCGAAAAAATTATAAAGCCAAGCTTGGCATGTCTTTTTTCAAAGTTGGCTATGAAAACGTGTTAATTCAGATAATATACAACTTTAATTCAGTGTAAGCCAACAAGCCACCAATGTTAAATGAAATTATCGAATTTTCTAGTTGAGATGAAACATTTCCGTAAATTTTCTTCTTTTCTTCAGAGCACGTATATTGGAGGCAAATGTTGTTTTTTTTTGTAAATAATAATTATATATTCCAAACAAAGAGAGCAAAACTTTTGATACCCAACACGATATTGTTGTTATTGTTTCAAAATCGAAAAAAACCTGCTTTACGAAAAAGCTTTTTTTAATATTTGGCTAGAAAAACGGCCATAATTGTCCGTAAAAGGGAAAATATACAATTTTAATTGAGTGCTAAGTCCACATTTACAGCCACGAAAATGAAATTATGGAATTTTCTAGTTGAGGTGAAACATTCTGGTAAACTTTCTTCTTATGATTGAGGTTTTTTAATTTTTTTGTATAAAATTTCAAAATAAAAAAGCGAAAGCTGCATTCGACTTTTTTTACATTTTTTATACTTATGGTTGAATATTTTGAATCACATTATTTTTCAAGTTCACTTCTCTATTTCAAACCAAATTTTTAATCTTTAAGAGCCATTGAACCTAATTTTAACATAAAACATATTTAAAAATTTTGAATAAAAGAAAGCGAAAATAGAATTTTTGTAGTCGCTTTTCTGGAAGTATACAATGAAGTCTAATTTGGAATTCTTGGGCAAATTTTGCTTTAGATCAGCTTTATACAGTGTGGCGTGTGTAGTTTACTGTACTCCAACCAGCTAAAAATTTTGATGTTGAAACAAATTGCCAAGTCACAGTCATTATATATGAGGTATTATTTGCGCTAAATTTCGCAAAGTTTTTGAGCTTAAAGGCAATGTGTCATAAAATAATGATCGCATGTACGGCTGGACCTGTACACAGCGTACCGTGAGGCGAGATATCCAGCCTCATCATTAGAAATGGAGAGAGTTGCAGTTCAAACATTACGCGGGAAAACTTTGAGGAGCCAAATACAAGTGATCAACATAGAATTTTGGCAAAATATATATATTGTTCGAATCGTCTTCAAAATGTCTAATTTTGTATAGCATAAGTTTTAAATTCTGAGTAAGTCGAATTTTGGTGACACACTGCCTTTAAATGTGCAAAATTTTAAATTAAGCTGTAGGATGAGTCAAAAACATGTGCAAATCAGTCCTCTTCGTTTGAAACCAACATTGACCATGGGACAGAATTTTAGCAATGGAGCACGTTTACAACCCTCTATACAAGAAGATTATCACGGTTTCATGTGTTGCGCGTCAGAAAAACTGTTTCAATCATGAGATTCTATTTCCCATTCTGCGCAGAAATAAATGTTAAAAGTTGAAAATCTTGTATTCCAAAGTTTTTAAAAATTCGACTGAAACGTCGAAAACTGCATTTTGAAATAGGTTTGCTTAGCGGGTACTTTTCCTTTTCCACCGAAACATTGGAGCGGTCCTCGCGTGGGTTGTGTCAGACGCTTTCTCGGCAAAATCGGCTGAAACAGCAGTTTTCGACGTTTCAATCGAATTTTTCAAACCTTTGGTATACAAGATTTTTAAATTTCAACATTTCATTCTACGCAGAATTTGATGGAGAATCGTGTGATCAAAACAGTTTTTCTGGCGCGAAACACATGAAACGGTGATCTTGCAAATACCAAAATTTTTCACACATTTTGGTCTTTTTCGGTTTTTTTTCATAGCTCAAAATTCGAAATCAAGACCAATTTTAGTTTATTTTTTCTGTTTAAGCAGATAACTTGCAACCGTTTAAACCCCAGAACAGCCTGATAGCGAAATTTGAAGAGATGTAAGCAATTTCAAATTAACGTGCCATTGTTTCGCTGTAAAAAATGAAAATGGCAATGTGAAGTGATTTTTCAAATTTCTGGGTCCCAAATACCCTACAGTAAACATTTGAGCTCATCGGAGACAAAAAGTTCCAATCTGTCCGCAGGCTGCTCAGACCGCTCGAACATTTGAGACAACGTGTCATAAGAAAATATTCACGGTCGTTAAATATTTCAATATCACAACCGAACATTGTAGTCGATACTACGGTAGCTACGGTAGTACTAAATACTACTGTAGCTACGGATACCCCAGCTACTTCTGTGGATACGGTTACGGTGGCTACGGATACGGTGGTTACGGCTACGGTGGACATGGATATGGCTACCCCTCTTACTACGGAGGATACGGCTGCTATGGCAAGAGGGAGGCTGGCTTCGCCCCCAAGACCAACTGAAACATCTCTTGGAGACTAAAAGTTATGATACTCAACACGACAAAGCAATAAAGACATTTACGTTTTGAAGATGTGATACCAAAACTGTTTACAACTTAAAGGGACCGTCAGGGACCTTTTGCAACTTTCGCTCATGTGAAAGAGAAAAATCAGCTTTTTAAAAAAAAACTCTATACAACATGCGGTCCAAAATCTCCGTTTCGAGATATCTGGCTTCAAAGTGCCCAAAACCGGCCGACCGTATGCAGATTCTGCGGAACGCTTGTATGCACGATATTTACAAGCCAGTCTGATTTCGAAGATGACATTCTAATAGAATGAGATTACTGGGAAAATGAGGAGTGCTTCAGCATATAAAAATTGAATATTTTTCGACCATTCCTGATGAAAAAGAGAAATGAAAGCTCCCTGGCGGTCCCTTTAAAACAAAATTAAAAATTTCTATAACAGCACCCATTTAAGCCCTCAAAGCAAAAGCTACTTGTATCAAACTGCCTGCTTGAGTCATCTCTAAGAACAATAGGAACTTCAAAGTCATTATTTTTACGTTCTGTTGGTTGCAAAACATAGTTATGATTGTGCAAAACATACTGTACGAAGGAAGATTCGAACTATCCTATATAATTTTTTTCAAGTTTGCATGGCCGAGTGGCTAAGAGGTCGGACTGGCAATCCGAAGTTACAACAGTTCAATCCCCAGTCGACAAAACTTTTTTGCCATTATTGTTTTGTGTAATAATTATTCTAGAGTAATATTTCACAAGTTTCAACTGAACCACGTATGATTAACATTAAATGAAATAATGAAAACTTTCTAGTGGAGGTAAAACATTCTCATAATTTTACTTCAAAGTTTTTAGAAATATTTCATGTTGAGTTGTGTGAAAAAAAATTTAAATTTTTTTCTTAAAATCTTAAGGAAAAATTATAGTCTATTGTCAAAGGTTATTGACGTTTTAGCGATCTTGAAATTCACCTGTATATAACCACCAATGATTTGAAAAATTGAAGAATTAAACTAAGCAAAATAGCAATGGAAAACAGGAGTGCGCAGACAGTTCGCGGTGGGACTAAATGTACTTAGTCCTTTAGGATAATCCCGTTTTCCTTCCCGTGACTTTGCCAAGCCCCGCCCCGTTTTCCGCGTTTGCACAGAGTCCCGCAACGATAAAAGCTCAAAACCGCGTATTCAGTGAGTTTTTCACTCCGACAAAAATAGATTTTCGACAAAAATCTATGTTCTGTAGTAAATTAGCAATTATCCATTCTTTTAGACGTCTTAAAACAAATCAATAAAATGTTCATAGAAATACATATCACAATCGCACATTGTAGTCATTGTCTTCCCTTCTTCCTCCACTCAACCACAGACAGAAAGTGAGAATAAAGTAGAACAAAAAGACACCAGAAGTGACAATAAGTGGAGTATTCAGCCAATTGCACTTGGGGGACGGCATGGGACCTGAAAAGTAATTATTTTAAAAAAGTTATAAAAATATGCTTACTTGTGAAATAAACTCTGTCCTCGAGTACAGTAACCTGCTGGGTTTCCACGTCAACTGATCTACCAATCGATAACGAACGCTTGGAACGGGGAGAAGTAGAAGAGCACTGAGGTGTCTGAAAACCAATAATGTGAAAGGAAAAGCTAGAAAACATTTTTTAAAGTTGTACAATGTTTTTAAACTGCCTAATTCAAACTTTATCGTGTGAAATTGATTATGTGGCTGTGCAATAAATCCTTTTCGGTAAACGTGTAAAACATTAAAATGAAATAAAAATACGTCTATTTCGGCAGCTGCTACGTTTTTTTTTCAACAATGCAAGTATATTGTAAAAATTTATTTATAATTTTTCAAAAGGTTTTTTCAAAAAATAAAAACGACGATGTGCCAACATAATTAACAGTTCGGGGATAAATTTTTGCAAATTTTGAAACGTTCATCTGACCCAAAAAGAAAATTGGGCTATTTTCCAACAAAAAAATGTTATTGTAGTTTTGTTGTTTGTTCAACTACAGACATATAAAAAATACAAGGAAAAAGTAATTGTAAAAATAATTTTAAAAGAAACAATGTAGTGTGCAAAACTACTCAAAAGTTAGATTTTCCATTAATTTTAGCTCTCTAAAATCTTTTCTGCAAAGTTGTGAAAGAAAACTGAAAATAGATGTTTTTTGCAAACAGCGACATATATAGAAAACTTTGCAGAAAGCAACAAGAGATCAATTTTCAACATTCTTCTTTGCTTTTTAAAGCATTTCGAAACATAGAAAAAATCGAACCCTGAAAATATTCACTCACCGGACACTTTCCTTCCGGATGTTGTCGTCGAAGAGATAGACGAATCTGACAAGCGAATCGAAGATCACTTCGGGCGGGAAATTTGAAAGCCCTTGCCGTTGCAACCGCACGAAGAGAACTGGTTTGAGTGATTGCAGAGATCAGTTCTGGGTCAGAAACACAACTGAAAAATTGATTTATGTGATATTGAGAGGTTTTGTGAGTGTGTGAGTGTGTGAGTGTGTGAGTGTGTGAGTGTGTGAGTGTGTGAGTGTGTGAGTGTGTGAGTGTGTGAGTGTGTGAGTGTGTGAGTGTGTGAGTGTGTGAGTGTGTGAGTGTGTGAGTGTGTGAGTGTGTGAGTGTGTGAGTGTGTGAGTGTGTGAGTGTGTGAGTGTGTGAGTGTGTGAGTGTGTGAGTGTGTGAGTGTGTGAGTGTGTGAGTGTGTGAGTGTGTGCACGTAATTTTATACTAACCCTCTAGTATCGACGACAGAAACACTCAAGTTTTCTTCACTCTCTGCTACACAGCTGTGCACCTAAAGCAAAAATTTGTACACACGTCCGCAGAAAAATCAATAATTCATTTTTTGTTACACTAGAATCTAACCTGCATACAATAAACGTCATTAGGCGCATCATCGCCGCAAGACCAAACATGGGTAATTGCATCGCCCACAGAAACAATTGAATTATTTGGCTTGACATCAGAATTTCCAACTTCAACACGATAGGCACACTTGGGAAGGGCAGGCTCAATAGCCATTGGCATGGGAGTGGCTTCGGATCTGAAATTTAAATTTAATAAAAAAAAATGTTATTTTAATGTTTCATAAAGCTATTGATTTTTCTCTAAAAAGTTTAGAAAGAAAAGGTTTTTTTTTTACAATTTTACATTTTTATGTCTAAAGCTGCGTAAGTAATTTCAAATTCATTTTTCTATTTAAATATTAGCATATTTTGAGTCTTCATCTTCGTATTTGCTCTATTTTTGTGCCAACAATTTCTCAGTGTATACATTTTAACATCATTTAAATTTTTCATCTTTCGTTTTACTTTTTCAAACCATTTTCAAAACAATACGCTTTTGTAGTGAACATGAAAAATAAACTTTTCGAATATTTTTATTTAACGAATCGAAATTTTCCTCCCCAAGTTTGTTAGCACAAAATATCTAGTTCAGGAATAAGAAATATCTTAACTTGCGGATACAAAAATTCAAAATTAGTCTAATAATTTTAAAACATTTTAACTGAAATTTTTAAAAGTACGCTATTTTTACCAAAGTAAATTTAAAAACCTTTAAACATTTAAAAACCCTTTCAAGAGTTGATACATTTGTTTTCGAATAGAATCATCCTTTTTAGCCAAGCCTTTTTTGGAAAATGGGCGGAGCCTAAATATACATTTTATATTTCAGCCTTCTTTCATTAAAAAGTGCGAACTGCATTTTTTTTTTTAGGTTTTTAATGGTTACCTGAAAAGAATGCTCTGTCCTAAACCCGTGCAACAATATGTTGAAGAGATAACCGTTAAAAAAATATTTGTTTTGTCATTTTTACGAATAAAAAACGATTGTAAAATTTTTAAAATTTTTCTCTTTATTTAACCATTCAATTGCTCAGTTGGTTCTAATACTCAACTTCCAAATTAATTATTCCGATACTGGTGTAGAATTTTTTTAAAAGATCAACAATTTTATGAACGATATTTACTGAAATTTCAAAAATGTAAGTCCATGCTTACCAAAAGTAATCTAAACCACTTTAAACATTTTTTTTATATAAGTTTTTTAAAAATTGATACACGTGTTGAATGAAATTAAGTTAATTTAATTAAGTTTACCAAAAAAACCTACTTTTTTACGGAAAATGAGCCGTGCCTAATTTTACATTTCCTGTCTCGGCTTTTTTTAACTGTCCGATCAACAACAAACAAAAAAAATAACATCAAATAAAAATTCTAAGTTAGAAAACTATTAAAAAATTTTTTAAATTTGCTTTTTTTTGTTTGTTGATTGAAATACAAAAAATGTTTTTTTTAAGCGACGTTTTTCGACGCGTTTGAATGTTTCAGCTTCGCGTATTGAAATCTCCCCGAATTTTACTCTATCGACATACTTATGGGATAAATCTGCTAAAATGTTTCAATTTCTATTCTATAGAGTAAAATCTTAAATGTAGGCAAAGCGATTTGAAAAAAAATACCCACTCTACGTTTAAATTAAAGGTGACGAAGGGAATTTCTTCCGGAGTTCGATAGAAACACTGGATATCGTAGGCCGCATCGCGGTAGGTCACGAGCCGAGGGTTGTGGGAGACCACCATAACTGCTGACATCACGATTCCATTCGGGTTTGCCTGAAAGATAAATTTTGGTTTTTAAGAACAGACCTTTAAAAAAACGGCAAAAAAATTTAAGTTCATGGTTTTTTTTGATTTTTTGATTTGCTAAATTAACTCTGAAATATTAAAATTCAAACCAAACATCATTTATTTTCTCTGTGAAACATGAACATGTAATCAAATAAACAAAAAATTTAAGTTCAAAGTAAATACGAATTCAATTTTGAAAAGTATTCGAAACCAATGTTACGAAAGTCTCCAAATGACAAATTGTTTTGGCACAGAACCAAAGATAAAAAAGACATCTTTTCAATTTTTAGTTTCAGACACGTTTGCTCATAAGTTCGAGCGGCGGGCCAACCTCAGGTTCAGAATGAATTTTTTGTCTCCGATTCGGCGGAAACGTGAATTGGGGACTACCTAGGACCCATTTAGTCCAAAAATCACTTTGGTTTCGAAGGTTTTACTTTCACAGCGAAATAATGGAACAACGACCTGGCATGTCATAACACCCTTCAACGTTGTCCGATTAAAATTCGGATGGGCTCATTGGGGTTTATAATGTTGTGCTAAAAAAGACTTCTTTTAACATCTTCACTGTCATTGGGTTTTAAACGTGTTAAAAACCCCAACAACTGTTTTGAAAGTATAGTCGGTTTCCAAGGGAACGTCTTCGACTTTCGGACAATCTTAAAAAATGACACGTATTTAACCACAAAGGATTTGAAACATGAAGTAAACAAAGTTATAAAAGGCGAAAGAGCATTGTAAAAGAGGAGTGCGCAGACAAAGCTCGTTGCGGGACCAAAAGTACCTAGTCCTTTAAAAATTGGGAAAACCCTTGCCCTTTCGTTGGAAATGGAGTATATGTTTTTTCGTCACCGCGGTTTCACCCTTACGAGGCGAGAATCGAGACCCAGCTCAATCAATTTGTCGTAAGATTTTCGTCTAGGCAAAATGTTGAAGGTCAAAAATCTCGGGTGTTATCATATCTAGAAATTGAGTTGAACGTCAAAAGTTACCCCAAAAAGACCGATTTTTCGGTTTTTGAGAAATTTTTAATTTCGTGACATGTGTGTCAAAAATTCTTTTTGTATTCCAGCTAAAAATCGGTCTTTTTGGGGGTAATTTTTGACGTTCAAATCAATTTCTAGATATGATAACACCCGAGATTTTTGACCTTTAACATTTTATCTAGACAAAGATCTTACGACAAATTGATTGAGCTGGGTCTCGATTCTCGCCTCGTAAGGGCTAAAACAAACCGTTTTTGGGTTTTTAACACGTTTAAAGATGTTAAAAGATGTTAAAACAAGTATTTTTTAGCACAACATTACAAAAACGATGAGCCCACCCGGATCTTAATCGGACAACGTTGAAGGGAGTTATGACATGTCAGATCGTCGTTCCATTATTTCGCTGTGAAAGTGAAACCTGCGAAACCAAAGTTATTTTAGCATTGATTGGGTCCTAGGTAGTCCACAGTTAACGTTTCAGCCGAATCGGAGGCAAAAAATTTTATTACGAACGAGGGTCGCTCACTGCTATCGGAAAACGTGTCTTAAGTTTTGTTTGCTTCGTCGTAGTCAAAAACAGGCAAACTTTCTTTTGATTTCGTTGTTGTAGTGAAATATTCAGTTATATCCTGCAAAATCCGACATTTGGCAGTCTTAAAATAAGATTTTTGGTATAGGGCATTTCCAAATCTGAGACAAGGAAAAGGGGATTTTCCTAAAGGACTTGGTACAATGAGTCCCGCCGCGATCGTCTAATTGTCTGCGCACTCCTCTGTTACAGTGCTATTTCGCATATTTTATTGATCTTTACTTCGATGTTTCAAATCGTCAATGGTTAAATACCAGGGATATTCACGGTCATTCAAAAGTCATCGTCTCAAGATTGGAAATAGACTATAGAAGGTCCAGCGACGAAGAACGTAGGTCATAATTCCACTGCAGATGCGAGACAGAACGCGTTTTTGGGAGGGCGCAGTTTCCGCTTTTCAATCGGGCTTTTAATTCGTTTTTCATCCGTGTTTAAAAGCCAACTTATCTTTCAGACATAAACTGATTTGTGTATAAAGGACTCGATAACCACGGGATAACTTTTTTTTCTAATATAGTATTTCCATGGTAGGCTTTGTCTTTGCAATTGCAGGTGGAATAAAAAAATGTATCATCAAGTATAAAAAAAATTAATTCAATTGGTGATGTGTTGAACCGTTCAGTACGACAAATTTATGCCTGCTTTGAGCTTTAAAAAATGAAACATTTGTTTGCTGCTAATAATCTGAAATTACTCATTTTCTAAAAAAAAAACGTTTCACTCGATTTGTAGAAAACAAAAATATAAACGTTTCTCCCAAGCGCCAATTATTAATAAATTACTCAGTTTTATCCAGTTAGTTTCAGTTTGGCTAGTGAAAAAATCGAAAACACTATCAAAAAAAAATATTTCAAAAAAATGGTTGAGTGAGTGAATGAATTTTGATATTTTTTATTTGTTGAACATTATTCGTTGAGAAATCGCAGAGTTGTGTGCCAAAAACTGCTTCCGAAAACTGCGTTTTAAATTCTAAATTGAAAAAAGGCCAAATTATCCGCTGGGCACTTACCATAGCAAGTTTTAAACAGTTACATCAGTTAAGGAATTGCTGTAAACTCTTGTTTGTACAAATCCAACAAAAATCTTAAAAAAAATTTTTAGGCTGGTTCAAGAAGATAATTCAATAATGTGCATTTCCTAAAAAGGGGCATGGAAAATTGGAGTATATTAGCAAAAGAAACGTCTGCATACAGCTTTTTGCTTTTTAGAAAGCCAAATTTTTTTTTTTAGAAAGCCAAATTCTTTTCTTTATTGGACACGTAATATTGCAATTGTTCGGGGCCCTTTCAATCGATGTCACGAATATTTCTAAATTTGGAATGCTTTTTTTAAAAATTGAATTTTACTATAGTTCGCGCTAAAAGAAGCAACGTGCCAATGTTTTGATGTGGTTCATAGAGTAAAGCGTGCAATATTGGATACTCAGGCCATGTACACAGCCAAATCGAACGAAGTAGATTTGGCGAAGAGTATAAATATATTTTTCGAATTACTTGGTCCTTATAATGGTAACATACAAAACAGATTGCTTCTGCTAGCATTGTGAAACATAGACTTTGTTTTCAGAAAACAACAAAAAAAACAAAAACAATTAGTGACATCGAAAAAATGAAGGAGCGTACGATTAAACCCTTTTTTCTAAAAACACTCAAATTTTTAAAAAAATTTAGTTGTTACATTTTATTAAAGTTTTCAGTGTCGAATTTAATGAAGTTATAAATTTTACCGCTCTTTCCACATCTCCAATGTAAATTTGAAATTCGATTTTATTTGTTATCTCAGTGAAACATTGAGTGGTTTTTAAATTTTTAAAAAAATCCGAAAAATCTCTTTAAAAATATATGTTCAACTATTAACTTAATTTCTTTATTTTTAATAGTTCGAACGACTTCATTTATAAATTGATTTAAAAACCTTGAAAGAAACTTGAAAAAATTGGTCTAAATCGAGAACCAAACTTCTAAAGTAAAAATTGGTCAGTTTTTTGTGTTTTTCTCCAAATGATTTTTGTGGTATCTACATTAACGACTTTTCCCTTTTATTAAATTTTCCGAATTTGACTTCAAAAAAAACTTGTGTGGAACAAAAAGTTTTATAGGCAAATTCAAGTGTCCAAAAACAGATCGCCCGTTTGGCAGATAAAGGTTTTCCGATATAAGGTCCCGAAACGAAAATCGTAGGCCAAAACGGCGCCAAAGGCCACGAGATAGTACGCGTATTTAGGAGGGCGCAGAGCTCATTGCCAAATCAAGCATCTGAATACATTTTTTTTCCTCGAAACTTTTAAAAAGCCAAATTCTTTGTTGGAAATGGATTATAGTCATTACTCGGGTCCTTTTCAATCGTTTTCACGAGCAATTCGTTTTTATAGTGCTATTTTTTTTTATTTCCGTTTACATTTTCTTAAAAATTTTTGAATCAATACTAGATATAATGGTAATATGCAAAACCGATAGCTTCTGCTAGCCTTGTGAAACATAGACTTTGTTTTCAGAAAAAAAAACACTAACATTCGTGACCTCGGGAAAATTAAGGAGGGAATGATTCAGCTACTTATTTTCTAAAACTACACATGTCGTTTAAAAAATACTTATTAAAGTTTATTAAAATATCAAATGTCGACTTTATAAACTACTCTCTGATAGTAAAGTTGAAAACCGACTTCATTTGTTATCGCTCAAAAACATAGATTGATTATTTTTTTTATTTTAAAAAAAATCAAAAGAAAATGTTGTAACCTCGGTAAAAGTGATAAAGTTAACTTTAATTAATTAGTTTTTTTTAATAGTTCATGCATTATATACCACAAACTATTCCGAACTATCCTTCTTAAGCTTGACGAAAGACTTCGAATCATTGAAATAAATTTGAAAAAAGTGGTCTAAACCGATTTTTTTTTGTAATCAAGGAAAAATTTTTTTCCTTTCACTTAAATTTCCGGATTCGAGTAGAAATTGAACTCCGTGCGTCCCTGCGAAACAAAAAGTCGGTAGAGAGCAATTAGGCCGTAATTGCAAAATCACTATGTATAAGATTATCTATCGATTGGTTTTTTGAAAGTCAAAATGTTAACTTTCAAACGAGTTATGCGAAGATAACCTTAACGTTTCCTTAGGATCCTTAAGGATTTAAATTGCAAAAAGAAGTGTGTTTTGCCACTATTTAAGCCCTAACCAACTAATTTTCACAGTTTCAGCCAAACATTTTTTTCCCACTGCCGCCCCATTTCCAAATGGCTCGAAAGTTATGGACATTGCGTCTTACAGTACGACTTTTTTTCTTTTAACAACTCAGATTTGTCCTTTAAATCTCAGATTTCCCATAAAACAGTGTAATTTTACGTCCCATGTTTCATTTGGTAAGAATTAGCTTTTTTGCAGTCCTTTCTCCCTTTTATTTCATAAGTATAAGAGCCTTTTCCCTTCATCTACTTTTTCTTTATATTTTCCTCTATAGTCGTCGCCAATGCTACTTTGCCCATTTCGCTGTTAGCTCCGTGCAAATGACACCAGACGCGAATTTGCGTACGAAAATCCTGTGTTTTAGGATACGTACGCAATACTGCGTCAGGGTTACATTTGCGAATCGGCCAAGAAGTAAAATTAGCGAAGGCTATATAGTCTGTTTCCAAGGGACGGTCTTCGAATTTCGCCCAATCTTGAAAAATGACACGTATTTAACCACAAAGGATTTGAAACATGAAAGCGAACAAAGATATAATAGGCGAAAGAGCACTGTATAAGAGGAGTGCGCAAACAATTAACTAAGATCGTTGCGGGACCAAAGGTACCTAGTCCTTTAAAATTTGTGAAAATCCTTGCCCATTCGTTGGAAATGGAGTATATCAATATCTGATTCTCCATTTCTCATAATCCCATTTATAATTTTGCGATATTTCTTCCCAAATAACCTCCTCATCCCTCCTAATTCACTCCGACCATCGTTCATTCATTAGTCTCTCCGCACAGGCGGCCTCCCGCCGCCTGCTGCGATTATCAGCAGCGTCCGCGGCGCCCTGCGGCAGCCCCATGTTTCAACTTTTTCTCACAGGGCGGCACTCGTCGTTTTTGCGCGCCGCCCACCCAGCCTGCGATTTATTGCTCCTTGTCATGGAAATTGCGATTCACGAGATTGCATTGGAAAGATTACTGCTTGCAATTGGAAATTTCGAAATATCTCTAAAATTCCAAAGATTTTAGAAAGGTTTTTGACAATCTATCAAATGAGTAGTTTGAAAATTGGTTTAAGTTCAACTTTAAACTTTCAAATGACGGAAAATTTGCCCCAATTTTCACAAAACCCAAATTTTGGCAAAAGAAAATTTGAAAATTGCCCATCAGCCAATATTTTGTCTAGTTTTCTGGGATTTTTCGAAAACATAGATTACTCAACCAAGATATTTCAGCTTTAAAATTTATGGTGAACGTGAACCTACAGAACAGTCTTTTTTTAGAGAAATTTACAGAAAAATTACCAAATTGAATTAAAAATTCAGAGAAAAACTTGCAAATTTTGAAAAAAAAGTTGGAAAAAATAAAGATGACTTGAGAAAAAAAGTGAAAAAAGACCTTAGCTTTCCAGTTTTCGTGAAATTAAAATTTACAAAACCGCTAATCATTTCGAAATGTTATTAAAATGTGCACACAGTTATTTTTTTTAACCAAAACATTCAAGATAAAGAAAAAAACCAAATTTTCTGAAAACCTCAAAAATCCAAAAAAAAAATGCTTTTTTCCAAATTCCGGTTAAATTATACAAAAGGGGCTGAACTTACGAAAAATTGCCGTTTCTCAAGTTTTTTTCTAGAAAAAGTGGTTTCAAAACAAATAAACACGCCAACAACAAATATAAACGTCGATTTTCATTGAATTCCGAAATGTTGTGTTTTTTTTTTTTACAAAAATAAACTTAAAAAAGAAAAATAAGTACTAAAATTAGAGAATTTTATTTCTTTTTGCAAGATCTCTGTAATGAACCATATTGTGCGCAGTCCGTAGTTCGGCGTCAACATCGATGACGTCATCACCAACGCCAACAGTCAACATTTTTTTACGCACACGCTGGCTTCGAGCCCGATTTTTACAAAAAAAAGCCGTTTTTTCTACTTTTTCTTGGTTTTAACAAGTAATATAGCGTCCCGTAGTGTTATAGTCCATATTTTGAAACAATAAAGCAATTTAACAGCGGATAAGTAGGTGAAAAATCACCTAAAAATTACGTTTTTACTCCCAGAACCCGGGAAACTTGGAGTTTTCCGGAAATTTTGCATTTAAATGGAAGGGCACATTGTGACGAGTAATTCTACGTTAAATTTAAATCTGTATCGTTTTGTTCAAACGTTTTTCAAGTGATTTTGTGTTAAGTATGGAGGTGGCGGAGGGGTACGGTAGCCGATCAATAGCGCATCGGCGGGCCCCCCACCCCGCCGCCGCCTTTCATTGGTTGGACGGCTGCCAAGTCAGCGCAAATAAGGGGAAGCTGAGAAAACTGGCAGTTTTTAAGGGATTTTCGAAGTCAAATATGTTTTCAATGTAAAACCGAGAGTTCAACGGTCAGAGTAACATTCCAATCGGCTTGAAACTGCATAATTTCTGCTTGAAACTTTCAAATCAATCGAATTTTACACAAAAAAAAGCGAAATGACGCTTTTTAAAGGGACAGTCAGGGTTTTTTTAATCAACTTTTGCTTGCATGCAAATTACACAATATAAATAAACTTTATCCATAAAATTTCACGTGTTTGAGAAATTTGGCTTCAAATTATATAAAAAAAGGCAGTTTTAAGGGATTTTGGAAGTTAACTATGCTTTTAAATGCGAAATAGCAGATTCAACGGTCAAGTATTTTTTCATTCGGCGTAAAAATGTATAATTTCTGCTTGAAACATTCAAATTTATCGAATTTTACACGCAAAAACTTTTCTGGGAACAAAATGACAGTCCACCGGCGCAAAAGTGACGTCATTGCCAGGGCAACGAATTTTCAAATTAGGCCGCTTAAATTTTGAAAATATAAAGTTAATTTCATTGTAAAGGTTAGTCAAATATAATGTTAGTCAAATGATTTGATATTTCTATGAATTTAGAGCAAAATTTCATTTTTGATAACTTCGAGGATTTGTTCCGTTTACTGAATTTTTCATTTTACAAACCTAAAGTTTCAGTTAATGCTGAAAATATGTTTGTAAAATATAAAATATGTCTTTTTCTCGAAAGATTTTCAATTTTTTTGAATTTTTCAGCCCATTTCATTTTTAGCCCAATTTTTTAGTTACTATGCAGTATTCTTGATTAATTGAGATCCATTTGAACCAATTGGGTTACAAACTTTTTGAAACGCATAATTCTACAAATATTTGAATATAATTTGAACAATCTATCGTTTATCGAGCTTTAATATTAATTGTTTATCAAAAAATCGACAAAAAAAATATGAAAATTTTTGAAATTTTAGTTTTTCGCTGATTCACAAACCTTTTTTCTACATAATAACATAATTTTCTTCACAAAAATGCTTTTCGGACGTCTTATTTAATTAAATTTAGCTTAACTATGCGGCCCTCACCGGGTTACGGTAGCCGATCGATATCCGATCGCAACACGGCGGCGTCCCAATTGCTTTATGAGTCAATAGATTTTTTCCGACTATTGGATATTGATTTTTTCAAATCTTTCATTTAAAAGTGGTTTTACAATTTTATATTAACGAATTCAAACCGAAAATTTATTGACAATTGGATCGGCTTACGAAATTTTAAAATGTGAAATGTAGAAACAAAAAACTCTAATTTTGACTTGTAGACATTGATTTTTCAAAGATATTTATTTTTTTCAAGTTCAAAAGTAATCGTTTACAAAAAAAAACTAAATAAAATTTGAATTAGAACCTTTTGAAAACCAAATTCAGCCTACAAACACAATTTTACAATGTTTTAAGAGGGTTAGAAAAAGCATCTTTAAAGAAATATGCATTTGAAAGGCTTCCATTGTTAAAAAAATACATCAACTGACATAGCTATTCAAAACTGTTTAAAACACAAAAAAAAACTTTAAAACTGAACCAAAGATTTTCCCAGTTTATCGAATTTGATGAACTAATTCTTTTCTTTTCTTTTCAATTCTGAAACTTCGGGTGGCTAAAGAAAGAATGTGAGCTGCCAATTGAGCATTTTTGAAAATTCACTCCTTTTTCATAATAAAAACGGCCAAAATGAGGCTCGTATTTTGCTGTTTTTCATTTTGTTCCGCCCGCCCGGCCCGTTCGGCCCATTTACCCTGGACCACCCAATAGATTGCCACCTACATTATTATGCAATAAAAACAGTTTAAAAAATAATTATACCGATTTATACAAAATATATTTTATACCCAGGGCATTTGGATTGTAGGAGCGATCGATAGCGGCATTCGCAACACGGGGGCGTCCCGATTACGCTGTGCATTGCGATGGATAAAAAGCAACTTTTTTTTCGGGAAAAATGATTTTTATGTTAAAATTATTGAAATTACATATTTTGAAACCTTTCAGGTGGGAATTTAGCTTTGTTAAGTGATTTGAACCCATTAAATGGTTGGAAAAAATGACGCAAATTTTTTTAGTGCGTTTTTTAAAACGGAATTTAAAAATTAACAGTTACACATTTTCATTCGTAAATACAAGAAAGATGTTTGTAAACACCATTAAGACTTATTTGTGGTACTCAATTTACGATTAAAGTGGAAAAAATTGTTTGTTTTTCCGAAAGAGCTTCTTCAAATAAACTTAATAAATTTAGCCATACAAATTTAGATTAACCCTGAAACATTACATCAAATAAAACATACTTTTAACCCTTTTTTGTGCTACTTTTCTGTTTCAAGCCTTGAAAAAACCCTAAAATTATCAAAATTTAAAAACTATTTCACTTTTCAGCGATTGGTTTATCTCAAACCTACCCATTGATACAGTTTTCATTACAAAATTCCTATTCTAAAGCGAAATTCAAGTGATTTTAGCTTAACTAACCGGCCCTTGGCGGGTTACGGTAGCCCAATCGATAGCGCCACTCGCAACACGGCGGCGTCCCGATTACGCCGTGCAATATGGGGAAAAATAGCGACTTTTGGAAGAAAATGGGGTTTTTTACGTTTAAAGGCGGAGAAATTACAGATTTTGAAATCTTTTAGGTAGAAATTTAGTTTTAGAGCCAATGTTTTATTATCATCTTAAGTTTCTGAAATTTTATAAAAACCGCTTGCTGATGCCAATTTTTAGGGAAAATGACGCTGGTTTATACAACTTTTTTTTGCATTTCATCAGGCAGTTTAGAATGACTTCTATCTTTATTATCATGAACCAAGTCTAATAATTTTAGCTTTTACCAAAAACTATATCGAAAATATAAAACATTTAACCTATTGATTTGAAGCATTGCAAAGTTTTAAATTATAGATTGTAAACTTTTTTGCAACAAACGCTAAAAAATATACAGAATTAACAACAAAATTAAACCAAAATATGTTTTTATACTGAAAAATTACAAATCGAATGCAATACTTTAACGCAAACACTGTAATATGAAAACAAAATATACTTTTAACCCATTTTTGTGCTAATTTTCCGTTTCAAGCCTTGAAAAAAACCAAAAAATATCAGCATTTTCAAACTATTTCACTTTTCGGCGATTGATCAATCTCAAACCTACACAATGGTAAAGTTTTCATTAGAAAATTCCATTTCCAAAGCGAAATTCAAGTGATTTAAGCTTAACTATGGGGTCTATAGCGGGTTACGGTAGCCCAATCGATAGCGCCACTCGCAACACGGCGGCCGCCGATGCTGGCTTACGAGGGGCTCGGGAAACAGCGAAACGGGGGAGATTTGATCAACTTGTACATTTTATGATTATTTCTGTAAAACAATTTGTAGATTAGTAACAAATATATACAATTTAAACTGGTTTTATAAAGAAAAAACCCTTTTAGCGACTTTTTTTAGTGTTTTGAAATGTTTCCTGTTTTCAAGAAATACAGAAACCTAAAATACTTGAAAAGTTGTATTTTCTTAAAGTTCTATTGCTCAAAACGATATTGTAATTTCGAAACATACTTGAAAAGTTGTATTTTCTTAAAGTTCTAACAACCGTCTTTAAACCACATCTAAATATGAATTTTGCTCAAAAATACCAGTAATTTCCCTGAAAAATCGTTAATTTTGTTTAAATTAGTTTATTTGCATATTTTATGAGAATCTGTTTTTTGAAAATTGTAAATCAGAAACTTATATATAAAATTTAAACTGGGTTAACAAAGAAAACACTGTTTAAAGAAATGTTTTTTTAGTTTGTTGAAATGTTTCATGTTTTTGGGAGATGCAGAAATTTTTGGGTTTTTCAGTACGATCATAGGAATTCCAATCGTTTTGTGTTCAAATTGTTATAGTCTTCGCCAATTTTACCTCTTGGTCGATTCGCAATAACCCTAACGCAATCTTGCGTACGTAACATGAAATACAGGATTTTCGTACGCAAATTCGCGTCTGGTGTCATTTGCACAGAGCTATGAACGAAATTGGGCGAAGTAGCATTCGCGACGACTATAGCACAGTTTTTAAATACAGCAAATTTTTAGGTTTTTGGACCAATTTTCCAAACATTTTTCCTACGAAGACCAATATTTACCCAAAGATTACCGTATCCCCCCCCCCCCCCCAATAAAAATTAAACCCTCTCAAGTTACACCATCGATCGATCAGTTCGCTCAAGGCTATCAGTTTAAACCGCTCTTCCTTCGCAACATTATCGGTTTACCCGAGAGATTATCAAACAAAAAATGCGTTTTTGTTCGTTTTTAAGATTTTACTTTATTTTTGATGTTTTCAAACCATTTTTACGGTTTCTGCTAATTATATAGTCGTTATGCTATTAATTTGCTACCGTAAGACCAATTATCGGGACTAATTGAATTTAAAATGACTTCTGGACCGTAATCTCATAATTAAATGTGCATGTTTTAGCAAAATATTTTATTCTCGTATTGGTTATTCATGGAATTTATTTCATTGAAACTGCTAGTGAGTGTGTGAGTGTGTGAGTGTGTGAGTGTGTGAGTGTGTGAGTGTGTGAGTGTGTGAGTGTGTGAGTGTGTGAGTGTGTGAGTGTGTGAGTGTGTGAGTGTGTGAGTGTGTGAGTGTGTGAGTGTGTGAGTGTGTGAGTGTGTGAGTGTGTGAGTGTGTGAGGGTGTGAGTGTGTGAGTGTGTGAGTGTGTGAGTGTGTGAGTATGTGAGTTCTTCTTCGAGCATTTCGCTGAAATGCGCTAACATTTGTAAATTTTGTATAAACTTCGGTATTGTTGATCAACCTTTGTAGTCCAATTCCAAGAAATTAATTTGAGGAACATTCCTGTGACTTTCCCATTGATTCTTTGCCGTCACGAGCAGGGTTTGAACTCTACCGTAACCAGGCGAGTTAATCCAGTACAACTAAATGGAAAACTAGGCTAGAGTCATGTTTACTGAGAGTGAGAGAATTATAATTACTCGGAGAGGTGAGAGAAAACAGAGGGTAGGGATATGGACATGGGCGGATTAGTTTATTGTTGACGGCTGAGCTCCTTGGAGACGGCTGCTTCAAGGCCGGACCACTCAAAAGTGCAAGTGATGGGAATGACAGGAGAGAGACACGGAGACACAGAGAGACAGAGAGAGAGAGAGAGACTGAGAGACTGAGTCAGACAGAGACAGAGCTTGGGCAGAGCTAGAGCGAGCAGTCCATTACTTTTTCAAACTATGGCTGGATGTTTAAACGAAACGTAACATTTGACTAAATGTAGCTTTTCTTTGGAATTTTTTACAATAAAAAACTAACCTCTCTCTTTCTCCTCATGTGGCAGTCCTGAAAGCTGAAAACCGGATTCGCGGAAACAACAGACCCGTTGGCAAAATCCTTAAAAAAAAGCTTACAATTTTGAATTTTGAATGTCATTTTCACCTGGTAGCACCCTTCCTGATCATGGTGTCCTCTGAGATAGATTCTTCCAACGAAAGGTGACGTCATGTTAACTGACGCTTTGATTCCATTTGGAAGACATTCGATGAAGGGGACACCTAGAAACAATTTTGTAAATTTTTGCTTAAAATTCAAATGTTTTACATAAACTTGTGATCAAAATACATATTTATTCGGAGACAGCTTTTGAATGTTTAAGTAGCAACTCTGAAGATTGCGGGTAATTTGGCTTTTTTACAGCTTTAAATAGAGAAAGCAGTTTGCAGACGCTAGGTTTCGAAATTCTGCGCCCTCCCAATTACGAATATTTTTTAATGTGCCTCTTTTCAAAGTCTTTTTTTTAAAATTAACTGTGTTGCAAAACCCAGTTCCAATTGGGCGAAAAACACTATATTTCTTTTTCTATTTATAACTGTTTTACATAACATTGGAATCAAAATGTTGTTTTTTGACAGACATGTATAGTCTTCGCCAATTCTACTTCTTGGTCGATTTCCAAATGTAACCCTGACGCAGTATTGCGTAAGTATCCTAAAACACAGGATTTTCGTACGCAAATTCGCGTCTGGTGTCATTTGCACAGAGTTAAGAGCGAAATTGGGCGAAGTAGCATTGGCGACGACTATATTTTGCAAGAAAGCAACTTATTTTTGAAGTTTTTGGCTGACTTTCTGCACAGCTTTCAATGAAAAAAAACCGTTTGCAGACGCTGAATTTTGCGATAAACTCTGCGCCTTCCTAATTACATGTACTATCTCGCGACCTACACTTACCGAATTTTGTGACCTTCGCTATTGAACCTTTTAAATACTTCTACTTCCAATTCACGTATTTTAAATGTTTCAATGCAAAATGAAATTGTAACTATTTTTTGTTTCAGTGATTTGTATGTAGTGTGTTTCCGAAAGACGGCACCTGTTTTTGGCCAAATCCTTAAAGGATGGCACATTAGGTCCCGCCGCAATTTGTTAGTTGTCTGCGCCCTCCTCTTTTATTGCTCAAATTGTCTGACGATAATTTGAACAAATCGGCTTTCTGTATTCTGGGCTCAATAGTTGTGCCTGTAAATTCAAAATCCACGAGAAATTTCGGAAAACAATTAGTTTCAATATAATTATAATATAATTATAATATGTTTCAATATAGTTTCAATACAAGTTTTTCAAAAAAGGAAGTTGAGTTTGAAGTTGTTTTTTATTTCGACACACACAAGTAAGTTAAATGTAAATGAAAGAAAAATGAACTTTTTACACTTAAATTAGCAATATTATTTATATCCCTGGGCAAATTTGACTGGATTGACTTATATTCACAGCAAGAGGTAACAACAAGCTCGTGAAACACAAAACTGGTTTAAATTCATTTTGAACAAATTGAAGTTTTTCAACAACAACAAATATTAATATAGCCTCAAATTTTCAGTTTGTTTTTGATGTTGTCGAAGCACATAAGAAAGATATATGTAAAAGCACAAAAATGATTTTTCTTTTAATGTTTTTATTTACAATTTTTTAACACCACCACTGTGGGATGATTGGCAAAATTCAAACGCAAAGTAAATAAAAAACTGGTGAAACACAAAATTGACACCAGACGCTAATTTGCGTACAAAATCCTGTGTTTTAGGATACGTACGCAATTCTGCGTCAGGGTTACATTTGCGACTCGGCCAAGAAATATAATTGGCCGAGACTATAGCTGCCGCGGTGGAACCAGTTCACCCTTTAAATTTCCGGCGCCATTTTTTGGCAACAGATATTAAAAATGTTGGCATAACTTCATATAACGGTATTTTGAAGAAAGTGGTTGCCTAGATCAGTTTATTAACATTTTTGGTTTGTTTTAGAAAAATTTTTTGCAAACGACTGCTTGAGTCAAAACTAACCGGGATAGCTTTTAAACAATTTCAAGTTTTGGGACAAAATGTCAGTTCAGGAATTAAATCTCAAATGTTGAATTTGTTTTTTAATGTTGTGCGAAACACATAAGTAATATGTGAATGTCAGAAATTTGATTTTTTAAATTTTTCATTTCAATTTGCAATTTCCTTAACAACCTCTTACCAAATGCGACCCCATTGAAAAATATACATATGCAAAGTGCCTAGAAAACTCGTGAAACACAAAATTGGGATTAAATTAATTTTTAAAAAAACATATTATTTTACGAAAAATCTTACCCTTTACTGTTGTGCGAAACACATAAGTAAAATGCAAATGTCAAAAAATTGATTTATTGACCTTTTTCGTTTATTTTACAACTTTGATGGGTGGCTCGATTAAACATATTCATACGCAAAGTGAAAAACCTGGTGAAACACAAATGGTTTAAAAAACATTTGAAAAATAGTTAAGATAACGAAAATTCTTACCGGAAATTTCCGCAACTCCGCTGCCAATAAAAACGAGTAGAATCGATAAGGTGATTAGCATAGTCGCTGGAATTTGGTGAATAAAGACTGACTGAGGGATTAGAGGGCGGATGGAGATGATATCGCAGAGATAACCGCGGACAAGGACGGGCGCCGACCTCACGATTCATCATAACTGACAGCTGAAACGGTCAAATGAGAACTAAAAAAGTAAAATGAAGAAAAATACACAATGAAACAAAAAAATACAAGTTTATATGATTTTAAAATTATACATCTTTCTTGAATTTAGCTATAGTTCGTGCCAAAACTACTTCGGAACAACGTTCCAATGTTTTGATGTTGTGTCTAGAGTAAAGCGTGCAATAGAGGATACTCAGGCCGTGTACGCAGCTAAATCGGCCGAAGTAGATTTGGCGAGGAGTGTATTTGTGTAGGATGTTTATAGTGCCACGCCGTCTTTATAACGTTTTTTTAAGAAAAAAAACCGTCAATTTCTTTTCAAAAATAACTTTTGGTGATTCTTTTGTTGGCTCTGTGTTTCAGCCAAGGCTTAGTTTAACTTCCAAGTTCAAAATACACTAAACCCGTCAACCAAACCTCAAGATGTGCAATTTTCAAAAAAAAAAAATAAAATAAAAAATTTCTTTTCGTCATCTTAGAAAAATGAGGTTGAAACACTTATTTTTGGTATAAAGTCCCAGACCTTAAAATAAACTTTTTTTATTTCTCTTTCAAAAATGCTGTAAAATGACATTTTAAATACTTTATACAGCGTCTCTGGTAAACTCGAGCAGTCCACTGTCTGGAAAAAAGTTGACAGTCTCAATTGTTCCAAAATTGTAACTTTTCTAGGGCCCATGTAGGCCATTTTGAAACTTTCAGGTCAATATCGATTTTTAGCTCGGGTTACGGTAGGGCACTGTAATTTTTCAAAGTTGGTCAAAATGACTGAAACTAATGTTTATTTAGATCACATCTAACACTCAAATAGCGAAAGCATCACTTCCAAACTTGTGTCGTAAAACCTCGAAAAAGTGAAATTTTGCGTCAAAAATTGCATTTTTTTCATATTTTTTGACCTTTGATATACAAGTTGCGCAAAATGGCTTTATCGCCATTGCATTTTCTGTGTTTTTGCTAACATTTTCAAAAATTAAGTTCAAAAAATTCCGTGATCTTCATAACAAAAATCGGCTTTGAACATGAATTTTTTAATCGATTTGACAAGGAAAAAATCAAAAAATTTTGGTGGGTCAAAAAAACCTTTGCTGGAAAATTGAACCAAACTTAGTAAAACGCTTTAAATTGTTTTCTGCATAATTTCGCATGTGTTTGAAATAATTCTGTGAAACTTTAAAGTATTTTAGCGAAGATTGCCGATATTTTTCAAAACCAAGTCAAAGTTTGGTCCCTTTCAACGATTCTTAGCCTTTCGCTTCTCGTAAGGGCAACATCCGACCCGGCGAGACGTTTTTTGGCGGCCGATAAGAGTTTTGGTGTCGCGATATCGACGCCCAACGCAACAGTAGACCGGCGATAAAAGGTCGCGCAAGGAAATGAAGCCGAAAGAGTGAATTACAGTAGCCTTTCACGTGATAGGCGGCAATCGGGTTAAAAAAAACAAAAAAAAAACACCCAAAGGTGGATTGAACTGTGGTAGAAAACACTGAGGTAGTCTTTTTGATATTGTAATGTTTCAACTTTTGGTGGATTAGGTGGTAGATAGCCAGTGCTTTTCAAAATGTACAAAAACCATAAAATAAACATGAAACATTAATGCCCCTTTTTTATTTTTCTCTGTTATGTGATCGTTTTTACTTGCTTATCCCCTTATTCTTTTCTTTCTCTCGAATTTCTATTTTAAAATTAATACATTCTTTTCAGGAATCCTGCTCGTGACAATTGTTGGAAAGCAGAGTTTTTGTGTGTTCATCCATTCATTCCGGTGTTTCACCATTTCTATTTTTTACGGTCTAGATAGCAATTTTCCCCATCCAACAAATCTTAAAATCTAGCTGAAACCGTAAAGTGGGAAAAACTATTGGGAAAAAAAATTAAATTTTTGATCACTATTGTCAACCGAATGTTACTGCAAAGAGGGATTAAAGTTTCAAAAGCAAAGAACTTAATTCAAACATTGCAACCGCCGCAAAATTTATAAAACAAAAAAAAACATAAATTAGACAGGAAATAATTCTATACCAAAACTTTTTAGAGGGTATTTAGAGTTTAATTTTGAGGACAATTATGATAATTTTTTAAATGAAAATCTGTCCACATTTCTGTAATTTCGTGTTATTCAGATTAAAAACATTCCATTAATTATTTGTTCGTAATTGGCTGAAACAGTTTTTTTAATATTGTAGCAAAAAAAAGTTTTTTGATTTTGTTTTTTTTGTTTGTTTTGAAACTTGATCGGGTCCCCAAAATTACTAATGAAAAATGTTTTGAAACTTGAATAAATCATTTAAAAAAAATTGTGAAGAAAAAAAATGATTCTTTCACTTGGCAATTTAACTAATTAACAAAAAGTGCTTAACTGTTGCAGCCAATTAAGATTAATGCGAGTGCCATGATTGCGCACTCGCTCTTCACTTCTAGTTTTGTTTTTAAAAAACTGCCTCAGTTTAAAATTTAAATTTCTTGGGTGAGTTTTAAATTATAATTGGCAATTATGTGCTGCAAAGAGGATTTGAAATTTCAACTATGCTAAAAATTCAGAAACTTAATTAGAACTTTTATGATTTTACTTTTTAAAGTCACCTGAAAACCAAGGTACAAGCGATTTTTCAATTTATAAAACTTTTTATTGTTTCAGGTTGAAACATTAGCTAAAAATATATTTTTTTGTAACTTTACGACAGTTTTGATTTCGATAATTGGTTTTAAGTGATGATTCATATCTGGTTAGTATTTTTTTCTATTTTCGTAATTAAAAAGTCTAACCCCCCCCCCCATACCGGGGTTTTTTTTTTGGCAGTTTTTTAACATAAAACCTCTCCAGAATCGTAAAATTGCCAGCGTATTTTTTAATTAAATTTGCAAACGAAAAAACATTGTATTTTGGAATATTGTAAAAATTTTGCATACCCTAAACCCGGGTGAAAAAATCGATAATATATCCGATAACCAGCTAAAAGTTTATTTTTTTTAAAAAAAAACCTAAACGAGTAAGGTTTTTTTTTAAGTTTTTAAGGTTTTGGAATGTTTTAAAGCTATTTCCACCCAAATTGTGGACTAGTTCCTAACAAAAACGATACCTTGATCCAAGTCAAGCCCCCCAACCCCCGAAAAAGTCCCCCACCCCCGAAAAAGTCGCTTTTTCCCCATTCTTGCACTTTCGCCCGCCCCTGCGAACACGAATGCTGCGTTGGTCGTTTGCTTGCGAACGGCAGCTGTTTTCGGCCAAAGTGCACGCGCGATGCGAAAAACCGGCCTAGAGATGCACTTTTATCACGCAGGGACGCAGAGAGTGCCAGACGATTGGGAGAAAAGATCATGTCAATCGAGGAGAGGGCTGAGAAACGAGAGAAACATGCAAATGGCTTCGTGGCTGGCACTGTACGCACGGGGTTTTTTGTTCGAAAATACGCGGTATCAGGACTGGGGTACTGTAGATTTTGAAAATGTCAGGGAGGAAATTCGAAAAAAAAAATTTTCAAATGACCCTTCCTACGGTCTAGAACAAGATATTACATGAAACAATGAAAGAACAAACCCTCCAACAAATATTCATAAAATCTGGTTGAAATTGTGCAAAAAAAGGAAAAAAAATTTTCGAAGAAAAAACAATTTCTTTCTCTTTTTTGCCGGATTACAAGGCAAGAGTTTAAATTTTACAGTTTCGTTGCTGCAGCAGTCCATTTTTCAAAATTTGTATTTTTTTTACAGCGTTAAACCTTTTTAAGGCACAAAATTTAAACTAGATTACAAATCTGAATGAAAATTGCAAGCATTTTGACGTCACAAATCACCAATTTTAACAAACTTTTCTTCATCTGACGGTTTTACTGTGGTTTTTCTTTATTTAAAGATAAGTCGAAACATAAGTGAAACCAAAATAAGTTATCTTTATTTTTCGAACAAAAATCATTTGAAAGTTACACATTTTGCTTAATTCAATTAACTTGATTCGACAATTAATGGATCGTTCTCCTGGAATTTTTTTTATAATTTGTTCCGCAATCCCTTCAAAATATCCTATTTTTTGTGACACTACTTAGAAAAATGTTTTTTTCTGTGAATCAAAACACTATTAAACAGTCGTGTTTAAAAAAAAACACCAAAATTTCTAAACTATTTTAAAAGTTGCGCGTTATTAATTATTTAGCAAGTAATTTAATAAACTTTGGCCAACATTATTGTTTGTTTCATATACATTTTTTTTTGTTTTTTTTTTTAAATTTCGTTTTTTGTAATCCGCCCCCCGTTTTTTGACCTTGCTTGTGGAATTCCGTTGTGGAAAAAAAAAGTTCCGCAATTTTTTACACAAAGTTTACGATTCAAACATTTACAAAAATTTTGTTGAATTTGTTTTTAATGTACAAATTTTAATGGGTTTTACATACTTTTCTTGATCAGACTGTTTCTCTGCGTTTTTTCATTTTTTTTTAAACTTAAAAACAAAATGAAAAAAAATAATAACAAAAAATATTTTGAATTGTCAAACAAAAATCATTTTCAAGTTTTTATTTTGCGTAATTCATTTTCAACCTGCTATTAATTTTTTGTCTTCTTGTATTTATTTAAATTCCTACCTGGTAATATTTTACTTTTTTCTTTTCTTTTTCATTCATTTTCCGTCCTCGTCTTTTTCCCACATTCACTTGTGTTTTCCCTTATTCTTTGCTTTTTCTATAATTTCTATTTCAAATTCAATAAATTTGTTCGTCGGAATCGAAGCTTTATCTCTATCCTACATTCCAGTTTCCTTCTCTTCATTTTTTTAAATTAAATTTTGTACCGTCAATGAATAAACAACATACCCCTCAACAAATCTGTAGATTATGTAATTGAAACTGTGAAGTGAGAAATATAATTTTTGGCCTTTTTTGCCTTTTGCATGATTAAAAGTTAAGAACGTAGAATTTACAGAATTATTGTTACAGAAAGAATATTTTTTGAAAACGCCTATTTAAAAAAGTTTAAAATTTAAAATGTAGCTGCGTTACGTTCTTTCACTTAAAAAAAATTGTTTTCCACCTATCTTATATTTTACAGAAATGTGTTCATAAAAAATAATTTTACAGTGAAAAAATATTTAATTTTTCAATAAACAAAAACAAGTCTTACAATAAGACACTTTATAAAAAAAAAAAGCTGTTGTCAGGGTAACAAACATAATTAAGACACGATGTCTGAAAGAAGTGAGCGACCCCCGGACAGATCGAACAATTTTGTCTCCGATTTGGCTGAAAAATTAACTGTGGACCACCTAGGACCCACTTGGTCCAAAAATCACTTTGGTTTTGGACAACATATACGCAAAACACGTTTCGCCTTTTGGCATGCGAGTGAAACATAAAAATGTCAAAAACGCTAAATCCCAAAAATCGAAAAATCAACGATTTTGGTGTAAATTTTTACGTTCTAATGAATTTTTCGGTACTTCTGTGCGCCGAAAGTCATATTTTCAAACATTTCTTC
The DNA here is from genome assembly GCA_964057215.1 of Oscheius myriophilus. Classification (NCBI taxonomy): domain Eukaryota; kingdom Metazoa; phylum Nematoda; class Chromadorea; order Rhabditida; family Rhabditidae; genus Oscheius; species Oscheius myriophilus. The sequence goes on from OZ059903.1 coordinate 26,546,361, forward strand.
TGACATAAAAAGTTTCGACGAATCGATTGAGTGGGGTCTCGGTTCTCGCCTCGTAAGGTTGAAAGTGTGGTGAGCAAAAATTCGTTTTTCTAAAAAGGTTTTTAGAGGATTTCACACCTTTGTAATAAAAAACGAGTTTTGAGATTAAAAATACTCATTTTCAGCATAAAGTAACTCACGACAATGAGCCGACCCGCATCTCGATTGGACCACTTTGAAGGGAGTTGTGACAGATCAATGCATCGTTCCATTATTGTGCTGTCAATTAAAAATGTCCAAAACCAAAGTCATTTTTTGGACCAAGTGGGTCCTTGGTGGTCCACAGTTAACGTTTCAGCCAAATCAGAGACAAAATTTTTCGATCTGTCCGGCAAGCTGGCCAACCGCTCGAAGTTATGAGAAAGCGTGTCTTAAAAAAACAATTTTGTTTTTGAATTTTTCAACAAAATTCATTTCCAAGTTTCACACTTTGCATAATTAAATAACCTTTACCTATCACTTAATTTTTTTGCCTTCCTGGTTTATTTAAATTCTTACCTTCTAGTATTTTACATTTTCTTTCTTTTTCATTCGTTTTTTTTCGTCCCACCTCTTTTTTTTGACATTGCTTGTGGAATCCCCACTACGTCAGCCAACTGTTGCGAAAAGAGATTCCAGTTTAACGCACCGAAAAGTGCAATCATCGATCGGAAATCGAGAACGCTCCGGTGCAAGAGCACTCGAGATAATCATAACAGCGGAAGTTTCTGCGAAACGATCAGTGAACACTGGGATGTGCTGTGAATTTAAAAAAAAAACTGTTTAAGTTTTTAAAAATTTTTCATAAAGTTTCAATGTTTCACTTTTGAGCGATTAGATGTAATCTGGTAGTTAATTTATTGGAAATTTTATTGAATATGAAACTAACAAAAATATAATAACCGATTTTTTAAAAAATAAAATAACTTTTTTTTAACTCAATAGTTAGCGAAACATCATTTTTCAAGGAAATTGACTATAAACATATTAATTTCTTTTACTGATTTTTGGTTACATTAAAAACTTTTAATATTGAAAAAATGCCTTGAGCGCAATGAAATAAAGTTTTTGAGCATTTAATTAGATATGTGGTATGTAATAATTGTTTCCATTTTTCTTAGATAGCCTTTTTTTTAAAACCCAATTTACAAAAGTCTTTATGGTTTAAGCACTCGAGATAATTATAACAGCGGAAATTTTGCGATACGATCACTAAGATATACTGTAAATTTTGAAAATTCTTTGTTTAAAATTTTAAATTTTTTTTTTTAGAAAATCAGTTTCAATGTTTCACATTTAAGTGATTAGATTTAATCTAGTCCAAGTTTCGCTCATGTCATGACTTCGGATGAATGAAAATATTACAAAATATGAAACATAAAAAATTAAAGTAATCGATACCATGTCCATCTTACATATTTGTCTACATTAAAGAAAAAAATGTGTCATTGAAGCATTTTTAACCCAATAGTTAGCAAAATATTCTTTTCAAACGATTGAAAATTAGCATTTTAATACATTTTCTCGATTTTGGAAATTATAAAAACTGTATATTGGCGTCGCCAATGCTACTTCGCCCAATTTCGCTCTTTGCTCTGTGCAATAGACACCAGACGCGAATTTGCGTACGAAAATCCTGTGATTTAGGTTACGTACGCAATACTGCGTCAGAGTTACATTTGCGAATAGGCCAAGAAGCATAATTGGCGAAGACTATATACATCTTCAATAGTGATATTTTTCAACAGTTCCATGAAGGAGGCCTGGAGAGAATGAGTGTTTGGGCAATGAACTAGATATGTGGTGTATATGAAACAATCGAGTTTTTTTTGTTGCCTAAATCATTTTTTAATTTTTTTTTCATTTAATTCCTAATAAACATAATTGTTCCCAATATGCTCGAATTTAATAAAACAAAACTTTAAACTGAAATATAGTCTTCGCCAATTTTACTTCTTGACCCATTCGCAAATGTAACCTGACGCAGTATTGCGTATTTATCCTAAAACACAGGAATTTCGTACGCAAATTCGCGTCGGGTGTCATTTTCAAAGAGCTAATTGCGAAATTGGGCGAAGTAGAATTGACGACGACTATATGTGTTGGTTTTTGACGATTTTTGAAAACGTGTTATTTTTGAGCTTCAGTAAAAGATAAACTTTTCCCTACCCGTGAAGCGCTCGGCATTATACTTTCGTATTGCTAAAAAAGAACATTTTGTATTGTAACATTCATTTGAAAAAATTCTGAAAAAAAAAAGTTTTTCGAGGTTTTCGACCTTGCACTATGAAAGCCATAAAAATGGATTTCATTTTTGAAATCTACGTCATTCGGATTAAATTATAAAAACAAAAAACACTTGAATGTGCAAAAATGGGTTAATTTAGCCGAAAAATGCATGAAATTTGATTTTTTGTGTTCCCTGCGTTTCAATGTTTCAGATTTCAAGACAAGAAAATATTCACTTACTGTCATGGGGCATTTCTAGGCCAGGTTTTCATTTAGAAATCAAAACTATCACTAAAAAAGGTTCAATTTCAGGTACTATGGCGCTGCAACTTGTAAAATTTTCGTAAAACACTTTATTAGCTCCATTTGGCACTAAAATGTGTCGCTGCGCAAACACCGTTTGATTAAATACGGTGTAAATTTTTTAAACATTATTAGAGTTTAAGTTTCCCTTAAAGAATGAGGTTTTCAAAACTGCCGTCTGACCAAAAAACCGTACGTATTTCAAAATTTCCATCTTCGCGCCATTTCATTTTATCTTTTACTCGTCCCCTCCAAAAGTGGCGATCAATCGCCCACAGTCAAGGGGACGCGCCCCGGGACGCACTGTGCACTTTTCGAGCAGTGCTCTCTTTTTTCTCTCTCGGCCGGCAAACAGAAAGCGACGCCGCTTCGCAACACACAGAGACAAGGGGATCAAAGAACAGCCCAATGGCGAGAATGTTGCGAAGGGGGTTACGGTAGCCCAGACGACGCCTGTGATGCGTGATAATCGTATCGGTTCAGACACATTAGCGTCAAAGAAACCGAACCGGGAAGACAACCTATTTATCGCATCTTTCGGCACTGTCTGGGAAAAAATCAATCCAAATGTGGAGTCTTGTTAACAACATGAGCATCTAAAGTGAATTATTTACCGGCACAAACACGTGTGTGAGTGTGTGAGTGTGTGAGTGTGTGAGTGTGTGAGTGTGTGAGTGTGTGAGTGTGTGAGTGTGTGAGTGTGTGAGTGTGTGAGTGTGTGAGTGTGTGAGTGTGTGAGTGTGTGAGTGTGTGAGTGTGTGAGTGTGTGAGTGTGTGAGTGTGTGAGTGTGTGAGTGTGTGAGTGTGTGAGTGTGTGAGTGTGTGAGTGTGTGAGTGTGTGAGTGTGTGAGTGTGTGAGTGTGTGAGTGTGTGAGTGTGTGAGTGTGTGAGTGTGTGAGTGTGTGAGTGTGTGAGTGTGTGAGTGTGTGAGTGTGTGAGTGTGTGAGTGTGTGAGTGTGTGAGTGTGTGAGTGTGTGAGTGTGTGAGTGTGTGAGTGTGTGAGTGTGTGAGTGTGTGAGTGTGTGAGTGTGTGAGTGTGTGAGTGTGTGAGTGTGTGAGTGTGTGAGTGTGTGAGTGTGTGAGTGTGTGAGTGTGTGAGTGTGTGAGTGTGTGAGTGTGTGAGTGTGTGAGTGTGTGAGTGTGTGAGTGTGTGAGTGTGTGAGTGTGTGAGTGTGTGAGTGTGTGAGTGTGTGAGTGTGTGAGTGTGTGAGTGTGTGAGTGCGTGAGTGTGTGAGTGTGTGAGTGCGTGAGTGTGTGAGTGTGCAAGAATTTGACCCTGTCTTTTCGTTGAAAATGGGCTAAATTTGGTTTAAATAAAAAAAAAGTTACTAAAATAATGCAATTTAAAAAAATTAGGAAATTTTAACTTTTCTGATCCGTCTTGATTTTTGTCAAACTTTGAAGTGATCAGTCCAAAAGTAAAGTATAAAGTATAAAATATTTTTTATTAAACTTTCATACGACAACTATTGCCGAATGTTCCAGCTTTTCCAATTGAGCAAATAGTTTTTGCGAGCTGTCCATGATAACATCAATCTTGCATTTTAAAAACAAACTTTGGATTTTTAAATTTTTTTTATTGACCTGAAAAAAAGTCCAAAAAAAATTGCCTGCAGACATCTGTTTCAAAAAATTGAGACAGTTGATTTAAATGCGGTAGGATTATTGTATAGTGGAAATTGGCTTGACGTGACAAAATCAAATCAATGAATCGATAAATTGACTTTCCTATCGCCTTACTTATTATAATGCAAACTGTGAAAAAAATCGCCTTCACGTCCTGTGTTGTGGGCAAAAATACCAGCTGAAATACAAAAAAAGAGAATAAGTGGATCCTAAAAATGGGTTTTCGTGTCAAAAACCAATCAATAAAAGCGATATATTGCTTTTACTTAAGCTTGTGCCACAAATACCAACATACTAATAACAAAGAAAGCAAAATTTTAGCCAATTATATAGATCACATTTTCTTTTTCATGTTTACTCAACTGTTTTACCCAATTATTGTGTAAGATTCTCGATTTAATATGTACTCGCTCGTTTTTTGTCCGTAAATCCTATTATTTCAGACCGACTGTCAAGAACAAGGGAGTCCCAGTAGCTGAGGATTTTTGTTGCCGACCGCCGGTTTCTTCAATTCTTTTAAGAAACCGGCGGTCTCCATTCGTAGAATCTCGTCATGCATAATTAGGCCAGGAGGTTAGACTACAAACTACAGATTTTAAAAAGTTATTTTTAGATCACATGCTATTATCGTTAAAACCAGAAGAATCAAAGGTTGGTTGTTTTAAGCTTCTTTTTTTACAATTTGTTTTTTCTTCATGTTTTATTTTTGAAAAGTAAATTTTTTAGTAAGATCTGAGTTGTCAAGTTAACATTGTAAAAATTACGTAACAGCACTTTTTTTTTGAAAAATAAACATTACAATAACAAAAATAGAAAAACAAAATTATCATAAAGACAGCTAAAATACGAATTAACAAAACAAGAAACTCAAAAAACTCAAAATATGAAAAATTCTATGAAGAGCGAATTTCTTATAAAACGGATGGAAACCGGGATATGAAAGTGCTAAAACATTATTAAAAGTTCACATTAGATTGTAAAAATTTTATTTTTTTTTAAATTAAGTTTTGTTGAATGTTTCAATGTACAATAATTACTTTGATACTTTGAACACCTAGCTTCCTAATGATATTCAAGCGCGGTGTCTGCAATTTCTTAGAACAAAAAATAGAATTGATTCACAAGAAAGCCAAAATTTTAAATTTTATAGCCGTCGTCAAACAGAAATCGGCGAGAATAGCCGCTTTTTCTCTGCGTATTCGCTTTTTGCACACTATTTTCGCAATCAAGGCTGTTTTTGGCCGGATTCCAATTTGGCGACTCGCTTTCTGTTTTTCGAGCCCAATTTGTCTTTTTAAACTAATTCACTGTTTTACAACTACAATAAAAAAACATTTACTTTTGTCAACGGTAAGTTACCATTTTTTGCTGTTGATTGTATATTTTTTTCACATTTGTCATATAAGCAAAAAAGATGAAAAAAAGCACACTAGTCGCTTATGTAACAAAGTATAAAAATCAGCATACCAAAACCATGATTAATCAAATCAAGTTAATCAAATCACGTTTCTTTGAAAATTTTAACTTTAAAATTGAAAAAAAAATTGTATTCGGAAATAGTTATTCCATTTTGTGAGCAAGCGCGTTTGATTGATCAGAACTTCTGAAACAAAATTGTAACATTCTCATGCACTTATTATGAAAATTTAACGAATACACGAAAAAGAGTAGAATCTTGTTGTTTCCTCAAGTTCTTTACAAATTGACTTCGAAATGCGGCCGTGAAAATTAACGTGGAAACGAAAAAACACAGAAAAACGTTGAGATCCCCAATACTGATGGTTTCCCTCTACTCATCCTTCCTGTTTTGTTTAAAACCTTGTCAGCTATACTCCTCGCCCACAGAGCTTGACCGCAAATTTAGGGCATTAGCATAGCTTTCAATAGACATTTATGCAAAAATGTGAATTTGTAAATCTGTCATTGCTCACGCTAATTAGCTTAGATTTGCAGGTTCTTTATACTTCCGGTCAAGGTCTATGGGCGAGAAGTATAGTTATTTCTGCGTGACTAAACCACAGTCACTGCCCTAAAAGTACAAGTTCTTACGCTATTTGTCATTCCACGTGTGATTAGACCACCCATGTAGTTTTACTTTGATTGTTTTCTCTGTGACTAAGCGAAAATTTTGACACACTCACACACTCACACTATCACAATTTTCCTCTTTTTTCTAGACTTTTCTCCTTCAAATCCCAGGCTTTAACCGTAATCTCGAGCAAATCTGCCGGTTCAACGAGCCGTTTTTGATTGGCGCTTTTTTGGCTTTGCGAGATTTCTCTCTCGAGCCCTAATTGCCAATTGGCTCGCCGTCGTTCGGCCGGAGATTGTGCGGAAATAAAGAAAGCCTGCTCAGGAGAAGCTATTGTTATTTGTAGAAAAGGGGATGGAAATCTTGAAAATTATTTATGAAATCGAATAAGAGCCATCGTACTATTGTTAATGCATGCTGTTCTTCGTCTTATGAAAAATGTGAAACAGTCGTGATCACTAGTTGAATTTTAATGCGATAGTCTATTTCCAACGAAACGATTTCGACTTCATCGACTTTGATATCCAATCGTATTTATCCACTTTCGTTTTGAAACAACAATGTGAATATCAGAAAAATAAACGAAATACCGCGGTAACAGAGGAGTGCGCAGACATTTAAGTGATCGCGGCGGGACCAAATGTACCTAGTCCTTTAGGAAAATCTCATTTTCCTTGTCTTTTTTTGGAAACGTAGTATACAAAAATCAATTTTTTGCACTAACATTTTCAAGATAAACGGGTCAACGTTTTCGAGCTGTATTGAAAAATGTTCGACTACATTTCAGCTCAGCCAACGTCAACATTAGCAGTAAAATTCGAAACGAAACAGTGAAAAAAGTTAAACATTAATTTTGAACATGTGAATAACATATTTTTTAAATTACTGGATTTCATCTTGTTTTTCGTTTTTAAATTGCCAGAATGAGACGCGGAGCGCCAAAAAGCGGGTTTTTCTTTGCGTCTCTCTTTTTGCACCCTTATCGCACGCCTGCTTCAGTAAAACCGTCTTTGGCAGGATTGCAAGTTAGCGAAAGCTATATGAATCGTTAGGAACATGCAGTTTGTGCAGTTTATGACACAAATCGTTGCGGGACATTGTACCCAAACCCTTTGAGCAGAATTTTGGGAAATTCTGAATTTCGGGAAGGAAAATTTGATTAAAAAAATTATATTCTTCTTTTAAAAAAGTCTTTCCTCCAAATTAAACAAAAGTCGGCACAGCCAACGTTAGCGGGTTACCAAATTGGACGAGAACATTTGAATATTTGAAAAACACGGAGACCTGAATGCACTACTTTTCTCTTTCTAATAGTTTCTTCAGCCCCGCATAAAACAGCGAAACAATGCGAAATATATAATTGGTCCAGCGAATAATTCGAGCTTTTACTTTCAGAAAACTCCATTTCATGATTTTTTTTAAAATTATTCGGTTCAACAAAAATTTATAATGCAAATGTACATTTAATACTCAGTCTGTTATGTTGCCATTCCGAAAAACAATAGACGAGGAAAACAAGACTTTATCAAAAGACTAAGTACCTTTGATGCCGCCCCAATTCGTGATTTATATGCCTGTGCACTCCTATTCGACTGTAATTGGTATATAGTCTTCGCCAATTTTAGTTCTTGGCCGGTTCGCAAATGAAACCCTCACGCAGTATTGCGTACGTATCATAAAACACAGGATTTTCGTACGCAAATTTGCGTCTGGTGTTATTTGCACAGAGCTAAGAGCAAAATTGAGCGAAGTAGTATTGGCGACGACTATAAATCTAGCGAAGAGGATTATGAGGAAATTTTACACATGTACACAGAATACTCAGCCAACGATAGCAGTCAAATCGAGTCAAATATGACTTGATTTGCCTGCCTCAGCTGGCTGAGTATCCTATAAGTACAATGCAGGCAGTAGGAAATAGTCAGTTTTGCATACTAAAATTAACATGTAAAATTTAAAAAAAGTAATTCGGGGCAAAAGAAGTTCTTCAATTTCTTTTAAAACCGAAGCAAATGAGCATTTTTCCGCAAAATGAAGCTACAAGTGGTTCAAAATACAAAATGTCCGTTAATAATAGAAAATTGAAACGGTCAAAAAAACAAAATTAAAAAAAATAAATAAATCAATACATACCGAACAGTTGAACTTCAAATTCCACTGTTCAACGGAACTGTATTTCATCACCACTAGCTTAAAACACCAATAAAACAAATTGGTATCTTGAATAAATACGCAAATTTGAAAGAAAAATCACGATTAACAAAAACAAGCATGGCTTGAACGCATTACATTACTATTTCTGATCGTTTCTCGAATCGTGTCTGAAACAGTGAAAAATATTCTTAAAAAATTAAATTTGCGGCCGAAAAGTACCAGCTTCTTTTCTTTTCAAGTCTTAATTTCATCACGATCATGTTTTTTCTCACCAACTGATATAAAAATAGTTTTAATGCAACAGTACATTGAATACTCAGCCAACTTACGTTGCATACTGAGTAAACGTTAGCAGTCAAAAAGTTATCTCGAAGTAAAAAAAACTGTTTGTAGGCAAATTTGCAACGTTTCAAGGATGTATGCTCAATATTGCCTGATTTTAAGATAAATATAGGTTACTCAGTCAACTTTAGCAGCCAATAGATTTCATCCAATGCTTAATCAAGGTCAACGTTAGTACGAAAATCACACAGAGATTTTTTCCTTATACTGGAGAAGTAGAAGTTAGTACTTACTTACTTCTGTTCATTTCTTGAATAGAATTTGAAACAGTGGTAGAATTTCAAATTAAATTATCACAAGATGAAAAATCTTTTGCTTTTAAAATACCTCATTTCTTCTTGTTTTTTTTCTTTAAAATGCCCGGAATGATAGTTTTCTCCACAACTTTATTTTTCAAATTTACATTGAATACTCAGCCAATGACAAACGTTGAATACTCAGCCAACGCTTGCCTTCAAAAAGGGGAACCTACTGAATGTAAGATAATTTTAAACATAGTAACATTGTTTCACTGTTTTAAGCGTCGTTTTGCTTGATTCTGTTATTTTCATAGGATACTCAGCCAGCGGTAGCAGCCAAATAGTTATAATGAAAAATGGCACAGGCGAGGATCAATCTCAAATCTCCGTGAAAATCTGCACTTGAATTTCTTGTCACCCTGAAACAGTGAAATATTGTTTTTAAATTTGAAAAACAAGTGTTTTCCTAATAGAAGCCCCTCTTGTTTTCCCTACAGTACACTTCTCAGGGACTCTTTCGAAAGGGCATGTCCGCCGCCGGCCATTGGACGTCTTTACGACGTTGTCCGGGCCCATTTCACGCATTGCGGACACGCTGGGAAGTGCTGCCACAAAAATGAACTTATCGTTGTCGAGAAACCATTGGAACCCACAAGTCAAGAATTTTGTCGTTTACAGCATTCTGGAATCACAGTTTTTAGGATGCAAAACCGAAAAGTTTGCTTTGAAACGTGGGATTGAAATATATTTTAATACTCCTCGCCAATTCTACTTCGGTCATTTTAGCTGCGTACGCGGCCTGAGTATCCTATATTGCGCGCTTCACTCAGGCATATATTGAATACTCAGGCAAGGGTAGCAGCCAAATTGTATAATGTAGCTATTGCGCCGAAAATAATCTAAATCATCACAAACTGCTAGATAAAAGTTTCTCAGGTTCTCTGCTTTTGCAAGAAAAAAATTTAATTCACCCATAATTTGAAGGCAAAAATTTACTTGATAATTCCATTTTTGTATTTTAATTATGACCAGATGAAAAATCATTTGCTTCAAAAGACTGAATTTATTCTTGTTTGTTTTTTTTTAAATGCCCGGAACTATAGTATTCTCCACAACTTCATGTTCAAATGTATATTTAATACTCAGCCAACGACGAACGTTGAATACTCAGCCAACGTCGTATCATTATTTCACTTTTTAAGCGTCATTTTGCTTGATTCTATGATGTTAATGGGGTACTCGGCCAGCGGTAGCAGCCAAATAGTTCGAATGTGAAAAGTTAGGATCAATCTGGAATCTCCGTGGATAACTGTTTTTGGATTTTCCGCTATCTTGAAACAGTGGAAGATTGTTTGCAAAATGTAAAAAAATCCTAAAACCGAAGAGAATGATTAAGAAACTACTTGAAACATAGGTTTTTGTAAAATGAGATTTTTCCACCACCATTTCAGGATTCTGAGTAATGCCATAAGTGCTGCGTTGAATATTGAATACTCAGGCAGGGGTAGCAGCCAAATTGTATAAAGTAGCTACGGCGCGGAAAATAAGCAAAATGGCAAAAATATACAGTTAAAGCTGTTTTCGACATTGATGGGTTTTTAATAACTGTGAATTACAAAAGGTTAGAAAAAACGTAGTGTTAACAAAATTGTAATTGACACTAAACCAAAATATCAAAGTTTTTACTACGAAAAATTCAAAAAAGTGAACAAAAAAAATGAAATTTTGTGACTTTTTGGCTTTTTAGGTTATCTTAAACCGAAAAAATCTTAAAAGCGACTTAGTTAAACGATTTGCAACGCTTTTTTAGTGAAAACAGATTAATTGTAGAAAAAAGCGTTCCAAGTCGTTTAAACTAGGTAGTTTTTAAACTTTTTGCAGTTTAAGCTAACCACAACCAAAAAAGTCACAAAATATCTTTTTTTTTTCACTTTTTTTGAATTTTTCGTAGTAAAAACTTTGATATTTTGATTTAGTGTTAATTACAATTTTGTTAACAGTATGTTTTTTAACTTTTTGTAGACTTTTTTGAAACACGAAGTTGAAATGCAACAAAAAATTGGACAATGTAGTGTGATAATAGACTTCTTTGACTATATTTTATATCGCCCCAAAAATGATAAGCAAATGCTGAAACACGAGAATGATTTTTAATTTCTTGTAATCACAAAAAAAAATAAAGGAAAAATTGCTCAGTAAAACTTCAAACTTTTTTTTTTCAGCATTTTTCTAAATATTTGAACACTTTAAATCGTGATTGCCATTCATACGTTTTTTCTATATTGTCCACAAGTTCTAACTTTAAAAAAAGAAAATTCAGGGGTTTTGTGGTAAACTTTGGCTTTATAATAAATTTTAGAGAAACACCGCGTAAGCCACACTAATGTAGCAGAATTTTCACGTAAAGTAAGTCGTTTGTGAAACATAGGTATAATATTTAATTTGAAAAATTGTGCTTTAACTCGGCATTGTGAATTTTCCACATCATGGTAAAGTTTCAGTTATGTCAAAAAAAAAATGTGTCGGTGTTTATTGAATACTCAGGCTAGTTTTTCAGCCAAATTGCATTAAAAGGTATCACGAAACAAACGCGAAAAAGCTATTAATTCGCAATGTTCCACACACAAAACAAACCACCTGAATTTTATAATTTTTTAAAAATCATTGCACAAGATTGAAACATTCGCTTTATCAGAAAAGCGAAATCTTTCCGCCGGGAATTTACAGATTTTTCGTTCAAGAAATATTTCCTCACTCACACACTCACACACTCACACACTCACTCTCCCTCTCCCTCTCTAATTTTATTCAATCTCCCCTTTAAACGAATGTCCCCCTGTCCGTTCCGTTTGGTGTTCGTCGGCGTCGGTCCGTATTCCGGCCTTCTTCGTGGGTGGTCTTCGCTGGCGGCGCACTTTTTCTCCGCCCATCATCTCTTCCCTCTCCTCCATTCCGACACTCTCTCGCTTTCTCTGCGTCTAACCTCATATCACACTCTCTCGCCGCTCGTTTGTTGCGAAGATCGTTTGCGGAAGAACGCCGTTCGCAAAAGACGTTCTGCACGTGGTGCTACAAAGAGAACTTTTTTGAAATCCCTCGCGGCAGGGCGTCAATCGATGAAAGGGATATGCAAAAAAAAAAGATGTGGACTTTAGACTTTGGCTGGGAAACGGGCCGGCCCAGTCGTTCTGGTAACCCTTCTTGAAAACAAGTACGGCGGCTAATTAAAGAAAACATTGTTATGAATATTTTCTGTTTCAAGCGAAACATGTTTCCCATATAAATAATTACTGAAAAATTTAATGATTTTTAACTAATAAATAGAAAATTATTAATGTTTCAAAAATGTTAATACAATTAAAAATCAAAATTTTCCGCTCAATGTATAAAATAGAAAACATATAACCAACCCAAATATAAACATAGTGAATTTTATTTTATCAAAAATTAAAGATTTATTCAAAGTTTTCTCGAATTAAACTGAAAATAAGTCAAAAAATTTCTTAACTTTATGTGAAGCATTCTTTTACACTTAATATTGGAAAAGCAAAATTTTGGTTTTGAGAAAATGGAAAAATCAAATTTTTCAAATTTTTTACTTTCTCGTTACAAGGAATCAAAAAATTATAAATAATGAGTAAAACATAATTCTTTTCAAAAAATATTGATCAGAAAAATAAAAATATAAAATGGTGGCAGAAATGTTCCAAGGATAATTTCGTTAAAAATAATTACTTGCTATATTTTGAACCACTTTTTCTGTTTTTTTTTTCCTTACTTCAAAAAAACCATGAATTCAATTGTTTGAATCAAAAATTCTACCGAACAGGAAGCGTAAACGTGTATAACAAAATGTGATACAAGGATTATGAAACGTTAAAATAAACAAAATATTATTTTAGGAGAAACGAGTGAAAATTTGAAAAGTCCAAACATTAAAAATATAGTCATATTTTTGTTACATTTTTATGCTTTTATACCACTTATCAATCGATCATCAAAACATTTTTTGAGATAACAATTTTTACATTTCAATTTAGTTAAACAATTTTACAAACCTTTCCAAAAACATGTATTTAGGTTTTACGCCATTCCGATGTTTTAGTGAAAAAATTGGCGTTTTCCAAAATTGTTAATCATATTGAAGAAACCTTGTTAGCTGAGAAATTTTCGTCTGAAGTGAAACAGTCCTTATAAAATTTTTTTCTAGAAAAAAAACTTTGGTTGAATGTTATATTTAATTCTAATCATTTTTTAAAACTTTTTTTTCCGCAAGTTGTCAAAAAGAATTTAGTTGGAAAGTTAGCTTTAATTATTTCATTCATTACCTAAATCGCCACATCGTGGCAATGTTTCAATTTTCCAAGAGTTTTTATTTTTACACTTTAACAGCCTTCCAGAAAAAAACTATTTTGGTTTTACGTCATTGTGGCAAATGAGCAAAATTTGCCGAATATTTCAGCGCGTGACTGAACAAATCAAGTCAGGTGAAAAACTTTACGTCTAAAATGAAACATACATGTGTTTTCTTATTTCACAAATTAATTTTTCTGAAAAACTTAATGTTTTATCAAAAATTCTAATCCTCTGACACAAACTCAACAATCAAAATACAGACAAAATTTCGTTTCACGTTTTTTTCTGTTGAGGTAAACCACAAAAAATCGTAAATCGCAAACAAAACTTAACTTTTGTTCACATTGAAACATTGAATTGCCCTCGGTTGCCTATTTTCTGACTTCCCTGTCTCGATAAGAAGCCCACCAAAACAGCAAATCGATACAGTCAGTTTAGTGATAAGAATAACAAATATGGTAAATAAATATTATATCACTTAAAAAAACATTTAGAAAAAAGTGGTTATATAACCACCAATAATTGAACAACGCGAACTTTATTATGAAACACAAATGTAAATTAAGAAAATTATATGTTGACAGGAACATCAGATCATGCAATCAGAATGGAATAATTCCATCTAGAAACATGAAAATGAACAACGCGAACTTTATTATGAAACACAAATGTAAACAAATGTACATGAAAATGGGCCCAATTATGATGAAAATTTTCGTCCTCAATGGTTTCGGGTCTCTCAGACATGGCGTCTTAATGCGTTCACCGGAATTCTTTTTTCCAAAAATCAGAACGCCCTTGCCCCAGGCGTTCCATTCCGTGACAGACCACCCAATATCAGCGCGGAATCAATTTCTCGCCTTTTTTGTTCCGCTGTAATTTGATCGTTAAAATTGTCACGTTCCGAACACAATTGGCATTTGCTGTATGTTCATGGGAGGTTCCCTTATAGTACAAGTTTCATTTTCATCTTTATTCTTTGTAATTCAAGTTTCGTTTATTTTCCTTTTGAAAAAATACATTTGTTCACACGTTTTTCAAATGAGTGAAAACTGGAAAAGTAGAAAACAAATTGTCATAAAAAACTTCAATTTTCATTCCCCAGAAATTTTCAATAAACATACGCAAAAGTACGACTTGCATTTTCACCCAAATGGAATGCATTCATTACTGTAGCCCACTAAAAAAACCTTGGCGAAATTTCAGGAAGCCGCTTTTTTTTAAAGCATTTCCATGTAATTTTAAATTTACCGCCTTTTTCTTATTTTTACACACATTTGAATATCAATCTGTCGGCAGCCTCACACCAATTTTTCAAACTATTTATGTTTTTCGACCTTAGGTGATCAATTGTACACAAACACAAAAACGTCACAGATTTCACTTCTAGTGCACAAATCGATAATTATCGATTAGTGGTGGCTCTGCTCGTAGATTTAGTTAATGGAAACACTTAAGAACCGCTGGAAAATCAAACAATTGAAACATTGACATAAAATTTTTAAAAAGTTTAAATTCCCCGCAATTTCTCATATTTTTTCACCCCAATTGAAAAGATGAAATGAGAAAGAAAGGAAAGATGCAAATTTGATTCGCACTTCTGAACAGATTTTCTTTAAAAAAAATAACCAATTTGAAACAACCAATCAATTTAACGATAATTGTTTATTCGACAAATTTTTTTTTTTTTAAAATAATTCGTCCGCGTTTTATGTGAAATAAAAATCCTACTTCTAAAAGCCAAACTCGCTTTTTGTCATCAGATTCATCTGGAAAATTCGAATTTCCTGCCTTTTTAACATGTTTTAACCCATTTTGCATTGATTTGTAGCTAAAAAAAAGTCATTTTGAAAAAAAGAGATTACATTATGGAAATTGCAGAAAATAACGTAAAGTATACCATGAAAACGGCAAATTTTCGTTTTTAACAAAACAAATTTTGTAATTGTGAATATTTTAAGCATTATGAGGAAGTCAAATTAGAAAATACTTTAGAATAGCTGAGAAGTCGAAATTCTGAAATATTCATAATTTCAAAACATTCAACTTTGTCCAAAACGTACATATTACTTTTACATATTTGCTAAACTCGATTTTTGTCAGAAGATCCACCTGAAAAATTCCAATTGTCCGCCCTTTACCATGCTTTCATCCCATTTTGAAATCGAACTGTTCAAAAAAAAAACTATTTTTTCTTTAACCAAAAAAATCATTGAAAAATTTAAAAATTTGACATATAAAAATGAAACATAATTATTTTGAAAAATACAATTTGGTTATATATTTATAATTCGATTTGGCTTCTAACGTTAGCTGAGTATCCTATTTACAATACAAAATCAATACAAAACTCTCTTTCGTCACGAGATTCGTCGAGGAAAATTCAAATTCCCCGCCCTTTGCCATTTTTTCACCCCTTTTTGAAATCGATTTAAAGCTCAAAAACCATGCCTTGAAACGATAGTCATTTCTGTATAGCAATTGCAGAAAAATGTAGATATTAACATAAAAACCGCGAATTTATTTTTAACAGAACAATTTTTTCACTGTGAAAGTTTATAAAATAAAGAAGGAACTCAAATTACGAAATTCTTTCGTAACTTTATAAAAAAAATCTACATATTACAATTTGGCTTCTAACGTTGGCTGAGTATTCTATGTGCAATACAAAAATCAATGCAGAACTCACTTTCTGTCAGAAGATTTGTCTTGAAAATTCAAATTCCCCGCCCTTTCCTCCGTGTTTTCACCCCATTTTGAAATCGATTTGCCGTTCAAAAACACATTTGTTTTAAAAAATCAAAAAAAAAAACTAAGAAAATATCATGAAAACATTAATATTTCGCATTTAACAAAGTCAATATTGCTTCAAAGTTTCAGCAACTTTTTGAACAAACTTATTCTTTTCGACAGTTGATTTGGATTTGTTTGAACTGATAAACTCTTTAAAATCGCTCGCAAATCAAAATCTTGAAACATTGAACAACATTACTTTGAAAAATTCATTTTTGGCTTCTAAAGTTAGCTGAGTATTCCATGTGCAATGCTAAATCAATGCTAAGCTCGCTTTTTTCACCAAAATCCTTTGAAAGATTCAAATTCCCCGCCCTTTGCCATGTTTTCACCCCATTTTGAACTGGATCTGTTGTTCTTTTGTTCATGAAACCACAAACAATGTAGATTATAACATGAAAACATGAAATGTTCGCATTTAAAGCCAAAAAAAATCCAAAAAAATGATTTTATATTTTTTTGCACATGGGTTTTCGAAAACTAGCAGTTTGAGTGATTTCTGGTTGTAATGGGAACTATTTCGAATCGCTTGGAAATCAAAATCATGAAACACTGAACAATATTACTTTGAAAAATTCATATTTGTCTTACTTTTCTGCTCCTTAGCTGAGTATCCTATGTGCAATAGAAAAATCAACGCTAAGCTCGCTTTTTTCACCAGAATCCATCAGAAAAATTCAAATTCCCCGCCCTTTCCCCGTGTTTTCACCCCATTTGGAAATCGATCTGCCGTTCAAAAACAGAGCGATAGAGAGCCTCCAGTGGTGTGTGAATTTCCACTGCCGGCCACTTTTTTGCCGGCCACCGAAGCGGGGGGCGGGGCCGGCCCCGCCCCCTCGTGGTGTGTTGCGAGAGAAGACTTGCACCCGGCGCCGAAGCGAGAGAGACAGGATGTCCTGTACGACACAGCACGGTAAGGGCGACCCCGGGCAGACCAAAAAACGACTGGCGATCCAACTATCGATCGACTCACTATTCATTTCACTGTTTCTACTACAACTACAGCTATTATTCACTTCACTTAACTTTGACTTTTTCAATCGATATTTATCGATTGGTTATTGATTTTTTGGAGTAACCTGTGTAGCACGATCGTATTTCGCCTTTTGATTTTCACAAACAGAAATTTTGAAACATTTTCCAAGATAAGATGTCTTAATTGACTTTTGTATGATTTTATGATTTAATAGTTATCGTTTAGTTATTTTTTTAAAACCACAATAGAATACTCAATTGTTATCTAGTCTTTTTGGTTTTTTCTATAGAAATTTCGAAACATTCACCGGTTTTTCTAATGATACAATCGGAATTCAGTTTCGTCACCGTTTACAGATTGTTCTATTTTGTTTCACGTTGTTAATAGATAACTATCGATTGTTTATTGATTTTTGAAGGAGCATTGGAGCGACCTTGATCATATTTCGCCATTTCATTTTCTTATAAAGAAATTTCGAAACCTTTGACCATTTACAAATCATGAAAATAGAAATGGGAGATTACGCATTGGAAAATATCATATTAGTACGGTTTCACCAAGTCTGATTGCGCTATGGATAATTCTAAACATGCATAGTTTTGAAGTTGGATGAAGGCAAATCTGGTAGCTTTTAAAACGACCGTGTTAGAATTTGTAAGATTGCAAACATGGACGTTTTAGAATTATTTAGCATACCAATGGGCGAATAGAGGAAAATGAGCCGAATTCGCAAAATTTCCACATTTACATTACGAAAACCATATGCTGAATAATTCTAAAACGTCCAGATTTGTAATCTACCGCTGGTATAATGTCCACGTTTAATTTCGACCAAATTCTAATATTTCCCATTTCGAAAATTTCCGAAATGATTGCATCCCGATTGTAATACGGTTTTGTTTGGAAATGTCCGCGCGTTGAAAACGTCCTGAAATGAAAGCTACCTTTTCTAAACAGGGACGGTCCCGATTACACTACTGTTTTGTAGTCTTTTTGTTTTTTTTTTTATATAGAAATTTCGAAACATTTACCCGTTTTTCAAACGAGAAAATCAAAATATAATTGCGTCACCATTCACAGCTTGTTCTATTTTGTTTGAATTTGCCGATTGAAAAATATCGATTGATTAGTGATTTTTTGAAACCAAATTATGTATGCGATAAAATAATGTTCTCATTTTTTTCTTTTGCTTTTGTAAATATTTTAAATATTTAAAAATCGATTGTTTTCGATTCGACATTGTGGGCGATCATATTTCGCCATTTGATTTTCTACTAACACAAATTTTGAAACATTTGATCTTTTACAAATCGTGAAATGGCATTTTACATATCTAAATCACAATTACAACCGATTCGAAATTTATTTTTTGTCGGCAACCCACACAACATCAGCATTGCGTGTTTTGGTTTCTCCTATGGTAATTTCGAAACATTCACCCGTTTTTGTAATCAGAAAAGTTGAATTTAGTTTCGTCACCGTTTACAGCTTGTTCTATTTTGCTTTACTATTGTGTGACTTTCTCAATCGATAAGCATTGATTGGTTATTGATTTTTTTAAACGCATCAATGTGTGACCTGAATCGTTTTTTGCCTTTTGCTATTCTCATACAGAAATTTTGAAACATTGGAGGGATTACAAATCGCCAAAAATGAAAATCTACCTGCCAATTTAAAACTGTTTATGCTGTTAAAGCTTTCAATATTTGGTTTTACTTTTGTGTGATTCTGTCAATAGTTATCGATTGGTTATTAATTTTTCGGACTTCACGGGCGACATCGAATGCATTTCGTCTTTTGATTCTCTCATACAGAAATTTCGAAACATTTGGCAAATTACAAAACGACAAAAATCAAAATCTGCATGCCAATTTGAAACTGTTTATGTCTCGTTTGACTTTTGAGTGATTTTGTCAATCGATAATTATCGATCGGTTATTGATTTAAAACAGCGATATATTGCACAATATATATATAATCTTTTTGGTTTGTTCTATAGAAATTTTGAAACATTCACCCGTTTTTATAAACAGAAAAGTTGAATTTAGTTGCGTCACCGTTCATAGTTCTATTATATTTTGCTTTACTTTTGCGTGACTGTGTCAATCAATAGTTATCGATTGATTATTGATTTATTATAGTGAAACTTCCGTCTAACGTCTGCGCGTCTTTTGGTTTTGTGGAAATTTCATAACATTTGACCATTAACAAATCCAGAAAACAAATTTTACCTATTTGAGTAACGATTTGAAAATGTTTATGTCTCATTTGACTTTTGTATGGTTTTACAAAACTATACTTATCGATTGGTTGTTGACTTGGCAAAACAAAAGAATACAACATTGTTATGTAGTATTTATCGTTTCTTTTATAGAAATGTTGAAACATTTACTCGTTTTTCTAGTCAGAAACGTAGAAACATTTGTATGACTTTAACAATCAATATTTATCGATTGTTTTAACAAATTTTGATTTTTTTTTCGAACTAACAACGATCACTATAATGCATGTGTCTTTTGGGTTTCTCAGTAAAAAAAAATCAAAAATTTGAACATTTATATACAAACGATATGGATTTTTTTCTGTTAATGTCTCAATACCCTTTCGTGTGACGTTATCGATCGATAGTTTTCAATTGGTTATTGATTTATTGAATTTATTGTAGTATCAAAAACATCTGAATCGTCTTTTCGAATTTTGGTTTTCTGATATAAAATTTTCGAAACATTCAGTCACGAAGAAAAATTAGCTTTTTCTTAAACGTCTGAATTTTAACGAAAATGTGAAATATGCAAGCAATCCAAATTTTAAGAAAAAAAAACAATTTCAATATAAACGTTTATTATTAACTCATTTGCATTTTATACTTTTTTATAGCTGTCGCCAAATTGGAATCGTGCCAGTAAAATTAGAGTGTTCAAGTGATGCTCTGTCGATATGGGAAATTCGAATTCTAATTATTGTCGACAGAGCATGATTGGCATGTTTCCGCAATTAGCATAAGATAAATTTGGCAATTTTAACAGTTAAACCAGCATTTTTTTCTTTGTAACAAATTTTACAAACAGATTTTCCTAATAAAACACAAAATGTTGGGCACTCAAGCACATGTTTCAAAAAAGTATTGTTAATTTCACTTTGTGGCTCAATTAATGGACGTATAGTCTTTGCCAATTTTACTTCTTGGCCGGGTCACAAATGTAACCCTGACGCAGTATTGCGTACGTATCCTAAAACACAGGATTTTCGTACGCAAATTCGCGTCTGGTGTCTTTTGCACAGAGCTAAGAGCGAAATTGGGCGAAGTAGCATTGGCGACGACTATACGCACCTAGCAAAAAAAAGTCTTAAAATTAAAACTGTTCTTTGTCTCTCTGTCTCTCTCTCTTTCTTTCTCTCTCTCTCTCTAACTCTTTTTCACCCCTCCAATTTCTGCCACCCTCCATCTCCCTCTGACTGCCAATTTCCATGAGCCGTGTGACCGCTTTTTCGGCCCCCCTAACCTCCGTCGGCGCGGGATTTATGGTCCTGGCGCGATTCGCCTCCTCCTATTAATCACTTTGTCACCGCCGAGGTACGGTACTTTCATGGCCGTAGCGATGGCGAAAAAACGATTGGAGTTAGTGTCTCAGCGTTTGAACTCCGAGGCTAAAGAGATTGGATCGCTGCGGAGATTTTGCACTTTCTGCAAAGGAGCGCACAAATTTGGAGGCGGGGCTAAGCGAAAACAAGAGATTGGATCAAAACAAAATGTTTGAAAACAAAACGGTTTCAGCACACCGATGAAACATTCTGAAAAAATTATATAAATTTGTTTATGATCCTCGATAAAGTTAGTTTCAAAATTCCACAAATGGTTTTGTAAACTTTGCCATAAACTTCTTTTGGGTTTTTAAATTGTGGGCATAGCATAAAAGTAAAATTTAAACTATTTAGCGTGCATTTCATAGTTTCAATAATTTTTTGTTTATTTTTGCGTATTCCATCAATACTAGATGTAAAATCTAATTGAAAACCAAATAAAGCATAGATATCGAATTCACCGACAACGTGCGGAAGTTTCCCTGTTGCTTTTTATATTTTGTTTATTTTGGTTACCATCGTTTAGAACATTTTGTTGAATCAATCGAAGATTCGATTTCAGAATAGGACTTTTAAAATTATTTTAAGAAAATATTGGTTTTCCATAAATGTTTTTTAAACGCCGCTAAGTTACACCGAGTGTTTACTTCTGAATGTAATAGTTTCACTACATAATTGAAACACACAAGTAACATTTTTCGTTCATTATAAAATAAAAATATTTTTAGATAAGATAATTGAAATAATAAATTTTTCAGCTGATTTTGAAGTTACGTTACGTTTAAAATCATTTTAATGCTGAAAATGAACACCTGCTGAAACCGGTACCTTAAGGTACTAAAATGTTTCAAACAGTCGAAATTATCTAATATTATAAATAATTTAAATCGAAAAATTTCAGAACCGGAAGAAGTGGATGTGGTTGCACTTTCCCCACCTCCCCTATTGACAGCCGACGATTTGGGAGATCCCAACGAGAAGAAGTACTACTGCCAACGGTGTCTGAATCATGAAGAATTTCACCCAAGGAAGGGCCACAAACCAGTTTGCAAGTGCGTTTAAAAAAAAGAAAAATCAACAATAGCGTTTTGAAATTTCAAAAAATCGTGAAAAATACGTAACAGAATTTGAAAAGTTCGAAAAGGATTTTTCTTGGAATCGATTTTCACAAGAAAATAAAATTTTTACATTGTTTCAAAAGGAAAAGCACCTTTTGTAATGTTTTACCCTGGAATTTGATTTTACAGGGAAAGGGGCGTCCGCGGATCAAATCTTAGAAACATTTGCGAGCATGTTTTCAAAAACAGTCGAAACATAAAAACGACCTAGTTTTTTCATATATAATTGTATGTGTCGAAACCCAAAAATACAATCAATAAATAATAAAAAATATTTGGTATAATTTCGTTTCCCCGAGGCAATATTTTGCCTAAAATTTGCATAGCAAATCAATGATTCAACATTGACTTACAAGGTCAAGCGCCGAAAAGGGTAGATCATAAATTACGACAAAAGTAGGTCACGAAATCGTACACGCAATTAGGATGGCGCAGAAATTATCGCAAAAAGGCTGAAAACAGCTTTTTTTTGAACATTTTAAAAAGCCAAATTTTTCGTTGGTCCCCTCCCCTTCTGCACAAATAACACAGATTTTAAACTTTTTCTTTGAAAAATTAATTTTTTTCAAGAATTCACATTTTGAAATTTAAATTTGTTTGTTTTTCAATCCTAATTTGGCTTCCAATGTTGCCTGAGTATAATATTTGCTGCCCCAAAAATCAGACAGTTTTGCTACAACATTAATTTTTAAAAATCGCCAATTTGGACAAAACTTTTCAGTTTAGGTACGCAAATTGCACATGCGCGCACTGCGCCATGGTTGAGACCCGTCGTCAGCTGAACAACAAACTAAAAAATGTAAGTTTTGCATTTTTAATGTAATTTATTTTGCATAAATTGTAAAATAATTCAAAACTGGTTTTAAAGGCCTTTATTACGATAACTTTCAGCCCCAAGTACCAGGACCAAAGGAGAAGAAACTTGGCCCCAAAGGAAGAAATCCCAATTGTGCTAGGTGTCAGGTACCTTATTTTTTCTTTTTATTTTATTTATATTAACTTTTAAAAAGTTAAAAACAAAATTCCTTTTCAGGCCCATGGAGTCATCACCCAGCTCAAGGGACACAAGAAAACACAGTGTGAATTTGTTGATTGCAACTGCGAAAAGGTGGGATTTTTAATCGTAGACAAAAAAACCTTTATTTTAAGTTTTTAAACGCTTTAATTAAAAAAATTGACTAAGAAAACAGTTTTGAAAACACATAGGTTCCATGTTACAAAGAAATATTTTGTTTAGCTGGTAGTCCAACCCGGCAGTTTCTTTGAAAAACGTTGCCAACATGATTTAATATTTTATTTTGTTTTTTTTCGTCCTTCGAACAAATTCTCATCTAAATTAAAGAAAACACTTGCATTATTAAAAAAAGCTTACGCTTAGGAAATCATAGCTGTCGCCAAATTGGAATCCTGCCAAAAAACAGCCTTATTGCAGCATTCGTGCGATACGCAGGCGAAAAAAGCATGCAAAAAGCGGAGACGCAGAGAAAAAGCGGGTTTTTTTTTTCGCCGATTTACGTTTGGCAACGACTGAAGTTACTATTATAATTTGAATTTGTTGATTGCAACATGAAGAAGATGATATTTTTTATCAACAATGAAAAATCAAATTTTAAACACTATAAAACAAACATCTAACAAAATTAAATTTAAAAAAATCAGTTTTGAAAAATACATAGGTACCATGTTGCAATGAAATATTTTGTTTAACGGAAAGAACCAACCAACAGTTAACCAGGTCTTCCGCTTTTTATGAAAAACATTTTTTAAGGGGAACAAACTTCGTAAGTTGGAATTCATTTTTGTATGTCTGTCATTTAGAGACATCGTGGACAATGAAAAAACTTTATTTTATTTTTTTTAATGTTGCAATGATACATTTTGTTTAACTGGTAGTTCAAGCCTCTAATTACAAAAGCGCCCAGCCAATAAGAAATGTCCCTTTAATATTGTCATTGTTTTTTTTATTGTTTTTTTCGTCCTTTGACCAAATTCTCACCAAAATTGCAGAAAAAACACCAGCGATAAGATAAATAACTTTAAAAAATTCCCTTGAGAAGTTAAAGTGAATTAAATATTAAAAACTTTTCGAAAAAGTTTTTCGTTAAAACATTATCCAGTTTTATTCAGTTTTTGTCTTTTAATTTAACCATCACATTGAAAGAATTCTCGATCAGTTTCAAAAATTAAACAATTCATTTTTAACTGAATGTTGCAGTGAACAATTTACTTTTCTTCCGATGAAGATCCATAGTACGTTCCATTGAGACTCCTTGAAAAAAATAAAAGAGAATTATTGTGTGAAAAAGCGAAAAGCAGTAGGAGTGGTTTGGTTAAAGGCCGGATAAAAAGAGATCAAAATTGTTCTTCAGATTGGAATCGAATTCTTGAAAATCGAGCTAGAAATTCGTTTGAAAATCAATTTTTCAAATTGACTGCTATTTTATCAGAAACAAACACATAACCAAACCACCTCAGCCTTTACCGAATCTCCAAACTTTTGTTTTTTTTATTTCAGGTTTTTATTGACACATATTCCTGAAAAATGTTTGTCTGCTTGCAAAAATATATGTTTTTATCGTTTTTTTTCACTTTTTTTAGATTGATATATAAATAGAAGTAACAAAAACAATTTTTTAAAAAAACATATTAAAAGTTATGGACAGATTAATTATCTCTGTCTCTCTGTCTCTCTGTCTCTCTCTCTCTCTCTCCTTGTCTCGTTTGTTCTTCTCCTTCTCCCCAAAGGGTTACGGTATTCGTCGTTAAACGCGACATGCACGTTGCGTCGTGTTTCTGAATGCCAAACGACGGGGCAAAAAACGCCGGAACGACGCGACCAGCGCCGATTTCGCCTCCCCGGCTGCTATATGGGCGGGCGACGAAACAGCCTATGACAGCAAACGCCATCTGGGGAAAGAGATATTGAGCTGGTAGGGGGCGCCGAATTTCTTATTCCCCTTAATCATAAGATAAAAATAATACAAACTTTTAAAACAGCAAAAAAACTTTGCAATTGTGAAATTTCAAAAAAAAAAAAACTAATTGTCATACTACATCTCAAAGTTTTGCAATATCTTTAAATATTCTTTGCTCAAAGTAAGGTAATATACTCTTGATGTAGAAACATTTTTAAATTTTACAAACTTTAAACTTAAACTTGTTTAACGCAGTACTATAATAAATTTTAATGCAACAACTACTTTACGCTATTAAGAAACATTTCTGTCTTTAGAAAATTACTCGCAAATTGAAAAAAATATGTTTTGGTGTTTGATTAAACATAGCAGATCAATGTTTCTGTCAGTTAGTGGTTCTGAATTGTTGCTTGCAACATAATTACCACACCTTGGGGTATTTCACAAAAAATGTTTTTCAGCATCTTATTTTTAATTTTATTTAGTTACATTTTGTTGTAACGTTTCACTGTTACAATCACCGATCACAATAGTGCAGAATAGAGTGGCAATCCAACACCAGTTTTCATTCTCTAAAATTATTCACAGGTTCACGAAACTTTCAAATAAATCAATAAAAAAAGTCAAATCATAAAATTTTTTATTCTAAAATGTTTTTCTTGAATTTCGGCCGAATTTCGGCTTTGTTCAGTTGAATTTTTTAAACTAACTAATTATGCTAAAATTAACTATGCTAAATTGTCTCGCACCCTCCTCGTTTTCAGCGCTCTCTCAGCCAATTTGAATGAAAGTCGAATCATTAGCATACTTTGTAAACGCCAGACACGCAGGGCATACTGTGGACCTGAAAAGATTTGGCTGCGATAGTCATATAAATTTTCATTTTCTCTCCAAGTTGAGCCAATGTTGTAAAATCCGCCTGACTGTCCCTTTAACTTACAAACTTTACAATCTATAAAAAATAATTTTGTCAACTTTTCAATGGGCTACACCAATACCGTAATCCTCTTCCCAGCCGTTGACCGAAAAACATCTCCGTGACTTCTGTGCGCTCATTCTTCGTTCTCTCTCACACCAATCTGTCGCCTACCGTAAGAAAAAGTGGGAAAAACGTGTTGCGGAATGCTGTCACGGTGGTATCGATTCACCGCCGAAAACCCAACACAACGGAGGCACGAAAAACGAAGACGAATCGACTCCCTGTTGTTGCTAAGTGCAAGGACGATTGGTTCAAGTGTAGGCCACCAGGACAGCTGGAAAACGGCTGTTAAAGAGTGATTTTTGAACTTCAAACTGGGAAAAAAAGGAAGAATTGTCGAAAGTTCAAAAAATCTTCAAAAAATCTTCAACTTCAAACTTGAAAAACTTCAAAAAATCAAAAAACGATCGTAACGTATGCGAAAAAGTTATCGTTTGAAATTTTTATTTTTTTTTATATCACGTTTCATTTTTATTTCGTTTGACATTTTTAGCGTGTTTTACATTTGACAAACGATAGTCAGCAGCCAAATCCGACAAAACTAGTAAAAACGCGAATTTTCAGCCGAATAAACTAAACTTCTGATTTTTTTTTTAAATTCTCTTTTTAATTATTCAGCGGCAAAAAATAATAGAACTTAATTATTCGTCTTTTTAAAACATTAAAAAGTCGTAATTTAAAATCAATCATTTATTTCATTATAATACTTCCCTGAAACAGGAAATTTTGCCACCGTTCAGCGTAACATTAAAGTCACAAAATCTTGCATCTGTTATGTAGATAAACTATTTTTACGCACATTTATTTCGAAATTAAATATTTTTAGTCAGAAAATTTTATTTTAAAGAAAATAACGAAGTTCTTTATTAAGGGGGAAGGACCTCGTAAAACCGATTTTTGAAATCTTTCTAATAACAACTTTATTGAATACCCTTTCAATAAGTTTCAAATTGCAACCGGTGCAGGTGTACACGGCAGAGAAAGGCGAGAGAGCGCAGGGAAACGGGAGACGCAGAATTGCGCACAATTCAAACGATATTTTCGGCTAAACTTCAGGAGTGTCTCATTTGGTTCATTTTGCTCCAAAAAGAGAAAATGGGACAGTTTTTCTGAATCAGAAGAATGAGATCTACCGATTTATAACAAGTCCAGAAAATATTTTTTACGCGGTCCTTCCCCTTTAATAGTCTGATCGTTAAAGGGTGATTTTTGAACTTCAAACTTGGGAAAAATGAAAATTTTCGAAATTTCCGATCGATATTTTGAAGAAGTATTGATGAAGCAGCGAATATTTAAATCCCATT
Source organism: Oscheius myriophilus (assembly GCA_964057215.1). Lineage (NCBI taxonomy): Eukaryota > Metazoa > Nematoda > Chromadorea > Rhabditida > Rhabditidae > Oscheius > Oscheius myriophilus. The sequence goes on from OZ059903.1 coordinate 26,573,327, forward strand.
GAAATAAAATTTAGGAAAAAAAATCTGATTAAATTTTTTTGTGAACCACATGTTTCATGACATTTTTGTTAGGGAAAAAAAATGTGGAACTTGAATTCGCACAGGCTTTTGGCGTTTTTAATTTTAATTTTCATTTCGTTTGAAATATTAATTCCACTGTTTCAATGAACTAAGTTTTTTTTTAATACTGGGTGTCGTCTTTTATTTATGTTAAGCAATTTTTTAAAGCCCAATTACACAATTTCAGTTTTAAGAAAATAACGAAGTTTTTGTAAACCACATGTTTCATAACATTCTTGTTATTGAACTCTTGAGTAACCCACGGTCAACTTCGCTCCTTCAAAAAAATGGTTTAAGTTAAAGCAAACTCAGACAAAAAACAAACGCGAATGAACCGTTTTTATTCAAATAAACCAATTTTGAGTATTATTTTTGAAACTTATGTTATAATTAATGAGCGGCAAACTTTAGAAAATGAATAATAGAAAAAAGTAAAGTTATTTAGTTAAAATTTAAGTATTTGTTTTTAAAAAAAGTCATAATTGAAAATTGCAAATCTTTCTTTAATGCTTTCTAGAATCTGCAGTCTGTTGTTTATGTAAAATAATATTTTCACGCGCATTTTTTCCGAAATTTAATATTTTAGTTACAAAGAATTTATCATAATGATTATAATTTTAAGTTCTTTCTTAATTATGATAAATTTGAGAACAAAAAAGTACAAAATATTTAAAATTTTATATCTACAGAAAGATTGAAATAAGTAAAAACTTTGTTTTGAGGCTGTAATTTTCAGTTAAAAAATGTTAAGCTCGCACACATGTTTTACCAGGTTTTGAATATTTTTTTGAAATTTGAAGTCGCCAATGGACTATTTACACTCACACAAATGAAATTTGTAAATTGAAAAATTACTTACTGTTTATAAAATAACGCCCGGGGCCCGCTCCGCCCTGCCACTGTGTTACTTTCTTAATGAAAGAGTGAATTAAAATGAAAAAGTTCGGTAAAACCCTTTTTTTTAATTTTATTAATAAAATAATTTCAGTGTCAATTGGTGTGCATCCGCCGCAATGTGATGGCCCAGCAGATAAAACTCCGTCGGAATCAGAAAAGAGCAAGGATTTGTGGAACAGGAAGGCAATCGACTGAAAGCTCAGATGGGAACTTAAGTGGTAAGTCATTCTTTTATTGAAAGACGATGTATTTTGTATATTTCGTTTGGAAATTGACTTAGAAATACTTGGTTACGGAAAATATCCATTTAACCACACAAACTGAAACAGTCACTGAAACATTAAAACACAAGGGATGAAAAAATCCGAATTTCACGCTTTTTTGTGTAGGCCACTTTTCCATATTCAAGTAGATTTTTGGACCGTTATGTTTTCCTGACTTTCATAGTTATTTATAGGGTCCAAAAAGCTTCTATAATAAACTTTTATTGGGTCGAAAACATCGAAAAAAAAATTGAAATTTCAACTCAATCGAATCACTTTAAAAAAATTATGACAGTTTTATACTGGCCTTTCACAGAAATTTCTTAAAGGGATTGTCAGGGGCCTTTTTATGCTTTTTACATCAGTTCATAATTTTTTTGTAAATTCTTTGTTGTGATGTTTTAATCGTTGGGTTTGTTTTTCCACACAGTGACGAAACCTTATTCGAAGTGAAAAAGCGCAATATTTCTCAATTGGTTCAAAAACATTCAATTGATGTTCTTTGCAGAATGAAAATTCTGTAACAAATTCAATCTGGTTTGCAATTTTGTACAAAATTGTGTAAAGTTAATGTATGTTTTTAAAATTAGTATTTTTTAGTTTTCTAAGTTCGGAGTTGTGATTTCGAACAATTTCGAACAAAAACAGAAGAAAAAATTGTGTATTTCTGAAGCTTTATAAAAGCGAGAAAATACTATGTTTTGAAGTTTTATGACAGTTATACTGGCCTTTTACAGAAATTTCTTAAAGGGATCGTCAGAAAGCATTTTTATGCTACAGTACCCCACGGTAATAAAAACCAACGTGGCACTACCTACGATTACGGTCGGCCCTGACTACCCCTTGGGGATTTGTTGAAACATTTTGGCTGCGAGGAGCGAATCTCTCGCTAAGAGACGCAGACAGAACGAGAAACGCCGTTGAGACCCTTTTTCTACAGCATACTCGGCTACCGGCTATATTTTTATTTATCTCATTTCATTTATTTTACGAAAGTTATTTAGAGCGTGTTTATTTTAAATAGTGTAAAAAATTAAAACGATTAAAATGCCGATTTTTGAGCTAAAATTGCGCGTTGGCTCTAAGCGTTGTTTGCGCGTTGGCTCAAAGCGTTGTATGCGCGTTGGCGTTGTATGCGCGTTGGCTCAAAGCCGACAAAATATTTCACTTATTCATCATAAATATACTTTTTTATCGGATACGCACATAAAAATGGTTATGGAAACATGAAATAAGAAATCAAGTATAATCAAATAATACAAACTTGCAAAAGGCCCCTGACGGTCCCTTTTATATTCCTTTTTGTTGTTGATAAGTTGATAGCGTTTTTTTTAAACGGTAAAACAACGTTATTTGTATTCCTATCGAAAACACTTGCAAACGTTCATTTGTTGGGAAACCATTCAACTGCTTTAAAAAAAGGGAAAATGTGAAATTCCATTTTTCAGACTCCAACACCCCGTCTCCAGCCCCTGTTCTCACCCTTCCCATTCCGATGCCGTTGCCTCAGTTCCAGCTGCACCAGCCCCTCCCAGTCAGACCTTTGGTCTCCCCGCTGATGCTGAATGCAGTGGCTATGAACCAGGCCGTCGCCATGAGCCAAGCTGCCAATCCCATCGTGAGTTCGAAGATAGAAATCAAAATTCAAGTCCAACGAAGCGTAGCTATAGTCTTCGCCAATTTTACTTCTTGACCTTTTCGCAAATGTAACCCTGACGCAGTATTGCGTACGTATCCTAAAACACAGGATTTTCGTACGCAAATTCGCGTCGGGTGTAATTTGCACAGAGCTAAGAGCGAAATTGGGCGAAGAAGCATTGGCGATCACTATAAGAAACTTTGTGTCAACATTGCAGAAACTGCCTAAAATCTACGAAAAATCAAAATACCTTATACAGAAAAAGGATTGATAATTGTACACATCATTTGTAAGATTTGAAATTGTCACTGTAAAAAATATTCTCGACAATTTACAAATATTGAGTTTTTTTTCTAGACAAGAAGGTGTTTTAGCTAGTTTCATTTATCAAAAAGTGCAAACATTAGGGTATAATATAATTTCAAAAGGGCTATGGAAATAATTTCTGGGTCTTGCTGAAATTCATAACTTTGGGGTAAAACAACGAAACGATTTATAAAAATAAGATTTTTTTTTTAAATTTTTAAATATTAGTTTTAATAGACGTCAAATAAAATTGTAAAAAGAGACAGTACATTTGCTGAAACTCCTTTTGCAGAAGTTCCACTTCGACCTGCTCCAAGCGGTTGCCCAGATGATGGAACAGCAACGTCAACTTTTCGCCCCCACCGATCGCCGACTCTGAGAGAGCCCCCCACTTCTCTATCTATTCCCTCTCTTTTCCTCACAGTCATTTCTTGCCCCAGCACAAAGTGCGGACTCGCCCCAATCCTGTTGTCATAGGGTAGCCTCGGTCTAGCTGGTTTTCCTCTGGTTTCAGTCTAAAAACCCCAAAAAAAATGTTTGCAAAAAAAAATGACTGAAACCTCTGGAAATGCCCCTTGTCATAGCTAGGCCGGGGCAGGCCCCCAATGGAAAGTCTCTTATGTTTATATTATCATATTGATTTTTAACATATGGCCTATCGTAGCGTTAGTTGCACTACAGGTATTTAAAAAAGCGAGATACGGAGCGAAAAATGGAGAAAATCGATCGATATTTGGCAAATTTGCAAAACATTGCATCTGGCGCGCCGTGCCAAAATTCAGTCACCGTTTGAAATTAGTGATATTTGCATTTTTCACCATTTTTCTGAAAATTTTGCAACTAATCAATAACTTTGCAATCAAAAATTTCAAATATTGCATCTTGCGCGCCGTGCCAAGTTCAGTCACCATTTGAACTTATCGATTTTTGTATTTTTCACCAGTTTAATGTCAAATTGGATCATTTTGCTGGAAAATTTGCAACTAATCATTAACATTGCAATCAATCGATCGATTTTCCCAATTTAAAATGGCTGTATCTCGTTTTGTTCTTTCTTTTTCTATTCCCCGGTCATTTCTTCATGCTTATCCCCCGGTGAACCTTTTTATCGATTGATTTCCCAGTAACCCCTTCCAAATCAATCGATTTTCCATGATCGCAATCGTCGCGGGACCCGACGCGCGGTGCTTTTCAAAAGTACCCGAAGTTTGCATTTCCTTTTGAATTTCGAATTTCCCGCCGGAGTCACCGTGCCAATAGGGGATCAAATTCCCTGTAATCTTCATTGTTTGTTTTTTCCCTTTCAACCGTATCCCCTGTAATCGATCGATAAATCGATCGCTCCCCGGGTGGGATTAGATCCCTCCTCTTTTGCCACGGGCTCTCTCAAGTCGCGACCCCAGCTGGTCCCTAAGCCTCCTTCTTGCTGCCAGTCGGCAGACTGCCATCTTCTTCGACTCCTCCGTTGAGTTTTCACTCCCCCGGTTCTTCTCCGTCTGATTCCAATGAGCATGATTCTCCCAAGGCCATGGCTTTTAAGTAATGAATAAAGCTGTTTGTAAAGAAAATATGTTTTAAATATTAAAAAAAAACCGAAATACGGATGTCTAACAAAGAAAAATTAAAAAGTAATTTTCCTTATAGCCGTCGCCACACGGAAATCGGCAGGAAAAAGCCGCTTTTTCTTTGCATCTTCCCTTTTTGCACGCTATTTTCGCCTGCGTATCGCATGAATGCTGCATTAAGACGCCGTTTCTGAGAGAATCGACAGATCCAAAACCATTGAGGACGAAAATTTTCATCATGCTTCAATTGGGCCCAAACTTTTTGTAGAATACATCTAGGACCCCCTAATATGAAAAACAATCATGAAAATCAATTATCGATTTTTGAGCCGGAGTACTGTAATTGACCCTCGGGGTACTGTAACTACCCTCAAAATAAAGAAAACGGCAATTTTGAGATATTAAAACGTTTGTAAAAATTACGACAAAAAACTATATAATATATGCCAAAGTTGATTTCCTACTTGCGAAAATAGTTAGAAGTCAAAATGTGATTGGAAAAACACAAAAAAATTATTTTTTTGAAAATAAAAAATAACTTCCTCGCAAATTTTGGATATGTTGTTAAGCTCGTTTTTCTGCACAGAATAATTTTTTTTCGCCTAATTATCATAATCCTCACGCCTAGCGTGCCTAATTGAACAGCGCGCGCACCTTATTTCGGCGCTGAAAATTCGGCGTCTGACCCCGCGGCGCCTGAAACATGCCGCCGCGGCGCACTCAAAAAATCTGAAAATAAGCAAAAACGAACAAAAACAGAGTATTTTTTTATGGAAAAATGGCTTATCACCTGCAAAAATGCAACTAGAAATATATTTGGACCGATTTATAGGCAAAAATTGCTTTTACTGCTGAAAAAGAATAATTTTTAGGTTGATTCTTTCAAAAACGCTAACGTTTTTGGATTATTTCGCATAGAAAAATTTTCTAGAGAAGATCAAAATCTTTTAGGGTTTTTCACCAATTTCCATAAAAAAATACTCTGTTTTTGTTCGTTTTTGCTTATTTTCAGATTTTTTGAGTGCGCCGCGGCGGCATGTTTCAGGCGCCGCGGGGTCAGACGCCGAATTTTCAGCGCCAAAATAAGGTGCGCGCGCTGTTCAATTAGGCACGCTAGGCGTGAGGATTATGATAATTAGGCGAAAAAAAATTATTCTGTGCAGAAAAACGAGCTTAACAACATAATCAAAAATTGCGAGGAAGTTATTTTTTATTTTCAAAAAAATAATTTTTTTGTGGTTTTCCAATCACATTTTGACTTCTAACTATTTGCGCACGTAGGAAATCAACTTTGGCATATATTATAAAGTTTTTTGTCGTCATTTTTACAAACGTTTTAAAATCTCAAAATTGCCGTTTTCTTTATTTTGGGGGTAGTTACAGTACCCCGAGGGTCAATTACAGTACTCCGGCTCAAAAATCGATAATTGATTTTCATGATTGTTTTTCATATTAGGGGGTCCTAGATGTATTCTACAAAAAGTTTGGGCCCAATTGAAGCATGATGAAAATTTTCGTCCTCAATGGTTTCGGGTCTCTCAGACATGGCGTCTTAAGGTTGATTTTGGCAGGATTCCAATTTAGCGACAGCTGTAAAAATTTCTCACGGCCGTGGCAAAACTCGGGCCACTTCAAAAACAGAACTGGAATTTTGCCAAACCTCGCCCCGTCTCCAGCATTTGAACTCAGGGTCCCGCCACGATAAGCTCCGAAAACCCACGTAGTCACTACATTCGAGAGTTTTGGCACTTCGCCAATGCTGTGCGCCTTGGGGACCAATGGATTTTTTGGCAACTGGATTTACTTCAACTTCTCGAAATTCTCCGATTTCCAAGAGGAAAAACAAAAAAAATTGGAACAAAAATATATAATAAATTTTAAAAAATGATATTCTTGGATAAAAAATGTAATACATTAAAACTTTAAAAGGAATTTTTAAAAACATTTCTGTTATTTCATAACGTGTCATGCAGGGTTTTTTTTTTTTTTGCGAAATCGTGTTGATTTTACACAGAAATGTATCTAGTTTTAGGAAAACCGATAGCCGTATTTAGGGATGGCTAAAGACCGGGCCGGCCCGCTCTGTGAAAATTCGGGCCGACCCGTCCCTCAAATTTACCCCAAATTTTTATTGGTTTTTTTTCCAGAGCGGGCCGGGCGGCTCCCTAAAAATTGGGCCCGGCGAGGGTCGGCCGTCAAAGGCTTATCGTTTTTGAGAAAAAAATCTAAAAAAAAGTGGTTTTTAAAGTTTTTTTCGGTCATAACTTTTTTATGACAAAAAAACGTAAAATGGGGTAATTGACAATGTTTTTGGAAATTGAATTTTCTATCGATTTATCTATACATTTGGCACTTTGCATAAAAATAAAATAAAATTACCGTAGCCCTGGGAGTGCCTACCGTAACCCGGGGCCCAAAATTAGACTTGCAAATTAGATGTAGCTTAGATTCCATATACGTTATATTTTTCATTACCTTCATCCATTACCATCAGCCCGAACAGAACAAAATAACTTTTTTTTTATAAACTTCATCAAAAACGCGACTTGTCAACAACAACGACGGGTGGAGGAACCTCTCAAAATCTGTTTTAACAGTGGTCTATGGGGGTATCACCACGCAAACACGCATATTTCTCTGCCTCTCTGAAAACACAACAAGTAACATGTAACAAAGAATAACAATCCAGGATTGGGTAAGGAGGAGTGATTTTGGGAGCGAGAGACGACAACTTCGGAAAGGGACGAGGCGGTTAGAGACGCTCGTTTGCACGAGATGCGACGTTGCGCAGGGAACCGTAGACCTTGCTCGGAGGAGAACCTGGAAAAAGAGGGAATTAATGGGGTAATTAGGAGGGTTTTGCAACTATTTTTTTCAAATTAAAGAGAAAAATCAGCCCTTCAAGGGGCCCCTCAATCAAGCATGGCAAAATTTGGGGCCGGCCCGAAAACTTTTTTTTTCGTTATTTTTGATTTTTACATAAATAAGGCATAAACTTTTAGTCGAAACCGGGCTGGCCCGAGCTATAAAAATTGGGGTGCGGGCCGGCCCGTTGCCCTCAACCAATCTAATCTCAGCGGGATTATTTGAGATCCCGAATCTCACATTCAATGAATATTCCTTCCAAATAATTCATTTCCAACTTTTTTTGCGAATCCTACCCAAACAAGTCTCATATTTCTTCCACGCCTCGCTCTACAGCTTTCCGTTGCTATTTTTGCCTATTTTTCAATCAATTTCCTTAAAATTCGAACAAAACGGCAAAGATCACGCGCGAACGGGCCGTTTTTGATCTTGTGGCTCGAAAACCTCCAGAACAGCGTTCGTTTAAGATAAAGAATCGCCCTCTCTTTAGCGAAAGATATGGCAACGCACTCGCCACCTGGCAACTATCTCGATAGAAAAAAAAAACGGCAGCTGTCAGAAGGAAGCCTATTAAGATAAAAGATAAGGAGAAATGCCTCCCACGAAGGGATTTTGCAACTTAGTACATTCCAAGGAATGGTGTGGAGGGCCCAGCCATAGTTGGACGCCAGGGGGCTTGCGGCAACAACGTATTGCGGTTGGTTGAAAACGGGGTTTTCAGGGGCCGGGCCACTTGAAAAATTTTGGTCAGTCCGGCTCGTTTTCCTTGGACCAAATTCCATGTTGAGCTAGCTATACCTTTATTTTGGGTGTTGGGGTCGCTTAGATTGGAGGTATTCTAAACATTTGGGGGGGGGGGTTTGCTGTTTTGGGCCCTCCTTCCGCACGGTGTCCAGTCCCGTACTATAAAAAGGGGTTTTCCCTTGTGTTTCACATTACAAATTTGATACATTTGATACTCAATCAGGGAGCCACAGAAAAGCCATTTAAAAGCAAAACCAACCAAGAATAAGACTGCAAATCGCGTTTCGTGCCAATCGGAGGTTCTGGTAGGCGCCCAGCAGGTGGACCTTCGTGTCGGCGAGCACTGAAATTAATGAAATGAAAATATAATGTCAGAGGTTTTAGTTGAGAGAGAGAGAGATAGAGAGAGAGAGATAGAGATAGAGATAGAGAGAGAGAGACTCACCAATTCTGGTCTTGGTGACGTTTTCGATGACGAGCTTGGTGCGACCGTCCTTTCCGGCGATGCGGCCAATGGCGCGGCTGAGATGGTCTCCCTTCAGCGAGGCCTTCACATCGGAGATCTGGAAATTTATAATTACAACAGATAAACAAAGGAACGTAAAAGTACAGTAACGTTATTTTGAAGACAGGCTACGGTAACCCAAACGAAATTGTAGATTACTGTAACCAAAAAAACTACAGTAACCAAAAACAAACCTCAAAGGTCTCCAGGAACAGGTGGTCCAAACGAATCAGCGCCAGAGCGTCGTTGACGTCAAAACCGAGGATGAATGCACGAACGAAGTCGGCGGCCTGAAAATTAGCATACTTTTTGAAATTTGCATAAAAATAGCATAAATTAATTTCAAAACGAACCTTCTGCAAATCAGTGGTGTCCTCCTTGTCCTGGGGATTCCTGATCTCCACGATCCTCGTCTTCATGTTAAACCTGCGAATACAGCTTAGTTTTGGGTTACAGTAATACCGTACCTGACTTGTAATCCTAAATTCTTCACGATAGGCGTGAAAATGTTGACCCAGTTATCTTTCAGCGGCGCGTAACGGTGCTTCGGCACGGGGACCTAAAAAAAAGATGGATTTTTTGGGAACCGGTATTACAAAAGTTGTGAACCATACAAGCCATACAAAAAATTCAAAAAATACCTTGCGCATCTCGCCCTTCTCTCCCTTGGAGCGCTTGTGGTGCGTGGAGCCGGAAGCGGCCTCGGCGGCCTCAGCCTCCTCCGTCTCATCGACCATCTCCACATCACGGGCACTTTTTCTCTTCCTCTGCACCTGAAAACGAAACATTGAGAAGAAAAAGTAGCACCCATGAGCCAATTAGAAGATATATACTCCTCGCCAAAGCTACTTCGGCGGATTTGGCTGCGTACCCTCCCTAAGTATCTAATGTTCCACGCATTCTTCAAGAAACAACATAAAAACATTGAAACGTTGTGACGAAGTAGTTTCAATACCAACCATATCGACTTTTAATCGTTTTTTAAAACACCCCATTTCATAGAAAAACATCGAGGGGTCGTCGCGCCGAACCGAATTTCTCATTGGGGGGGGGGGGCTTGCGCAACACGTCGAATGTGTACTGTGGGGGTGGAGGGTCACACAAAACGAACCCCATATGTGTTTTTTCATGAATGGGAGGGGGTGTTAGAAAACCCCATAGTTCATTGCTTTTTCTAGAAATACGGCGTTCACGCTTCGGAAGTGTTCGTTAGCTGACGTGCTTAACTTTGGGGCTCAAAATTGGGTAACCCCCCTTAATTTTGGGATCTTGAACCTGCCAACAAAAAAAAGCACCAAACCACTCTTAACGGGTCGGATTTTGTAGTGACTATCCTACCCCGCTTAAACTGGAGAAACCGTATGGTGGCAATTTCCAAACTTGCAGAATTTTCGAACAAAGAAAATTCGCAGTGGGACCCATGCCTAGAAACCGGGAATCAGGCGATACATTTTCTAGTAGAAATCATTTTGTCCAAAAATGTAAATTCGCTAGTTTTTATACCGAATTCCATTCCGGTCCGTAACTTGGCATAAACGGTGCCTCGCTCCGATTCCCCGTTTTTTTCTGTTCCGTGCACCTGCAACCGCAATCTGCTGTTCCAATGATCCTGCAGCAGCAGGCGTTCGTGCACCAGCGCCGCAACGTAATTTTCGTGTCCTTCAACGGCGCCGCCGGCGGCAACAATGCCCGATAAAACACTGTGCGGTAGGTAGGACGACGGCAATATCCAGCCGCGTCGGCTCTGACACCAGAACGCGCGGCATGCCATAAAATCGGCAAAAAACGCCTCACCCGCGTCGGCAGATACACTACCCAGATTACGGGGACCACCAGCTGAGAAAACGAGGGACCAACCACGAGGGAATGGATATTGTGCACCTGGAGAGCTCAATTCGGGAATTGGCTTCTTGAACGACTCTGCAGAACGAATGGGCCCAATTTGGGGGGTCACAACTTCAGAATTTCGATGTCTAAAGAAGATTCGTTCACATAGTTCTGCATACCCTGACAGTTGACGGACCCATCCAAAACTTATGGGGCCACAAATGGGGTAGTCCCCCTCTTGGCCTTCCGAGCTAAATTTTACGAAAATTGTGCCTAAACCCCCATTAAATTCTGCGTTTTGGGGCATATTTCCCCTCTTGCACGGGGATAAGTTGACTATACCCCCCCCCCCCGAGGTACGTTCGTTTAACCACTCGAAAAATGCCAAACATAGGTTAGCAATCTGCGGGGGAGCTCGATTTGTCCATGCTATTGATGTAAAATCTTCGTGGTCAAATCGGTCTTTGACTGGATTTCAAAATCGCAACTAATCACCATCACAGTCGACTGCCGTTCGTACACACAACGAACGCCGAATGGGCCTTCCGCCGCCTGCTCTCTCCCACAAACACACACTATCTCCTCCTACAGCCTTTTTTTGCTGAACCCATAAAAGTCGGGCACATCAAAGAAAGTGGAGGCTGTGGCGCGCCGGCCTTCGTCGGAAAAAAAACGACGAAGATTAATGCAACTCGCGACGAGCGAGGACACAGCCTCCTGTGTCGCGACTTGGGTGGTCCTGGCTCGTAAATCTCGGAGGTTTTTTGAAACGGCTTTTCTTCGCCCGAAACGCTGCTGCACACAGGCTTTTATTCACTCGTTGCAGAGGCTCCTGCTAAAGCTGCAGCGAAGAGAAGATGGGGGTCATATTAGAAATTCATACAAATGAAGATAAAAATCCTCTTTTGTATAGTATTCGAAGCCAAAAACCAAAGCCATATACCTCGGGAGGGTATAATCAATGTGCTTCAGGTTTAGGGGCTGGAGCCAAGAAAAGAAACAAAAGTCAAGGTGGTTTAGGTACTATTTTCGGGAAAATCAGCCCTGAGGGCACAATGACCCCCCCCAAAAAAAAGGTAAGGGTGGGTACGCCAAATGACAGACTATCCCGAATTATGGTAATAAGCCAAAATCCCACAGGATTATTCCTGCTTTGGGTAAACTCGTACTACAAGCCCCTCACATCCATGCATAGCTGTTGCTAAAAGCAACAAGCAAGACGCAAAGTTCGAAAACCGACTTCACCACGAATATTCCATCTCAACAGAACTGTACTATCATGCGTAATTTGCACAATTCCAATTTAGAGATGGAAGACTATGACATTGCAAAGCTCGTTATGTTCTTTTTGAATTCCATTCTTTGGAATCAATGTCCTTCCTTCGGTGTCCTCTACCCTGTTTTCAGTCTACGTGCTGTCAACGAGGACTGATATTAATAGTCGTCGCAGCGGCGAGCGAGACGAATCGCAACACCGCCACCCACGACGCGCGATAAAAGTGCATGCCGAGTCCACACCGTGTGTGGTACGGATCGTAAATTGCCACTTTGTGGACACGGAAAACGACAAAAGACAACGATGCGTGTTGCGAAGAGGGACCAACATGCGGAAGTGATTTTTTTAATTTGAAAAGTGTCCAAAAAGCGGAACTGATTAGTATTTCCCTGACAACTTGTCAGTTAACAACATACCCGGACATGTACTGCTTGCGGGACTTTGGTTTTGGGGGTTGCTTTGTATGAGGGACCTTGTAAAAAAGAGTATGCTTGGTTTTTTGGGCCCCACTCGCTGTGGGGGACCTTATTTCTGGGCACCCTCCGTATCGTGTCGAGCTCTGGTTAACAAGGAAAACATAAGCCTCCCATAACATATAAGACCTTTAACTGGCCATGGCAGGCAAAACAGCAAGGGCCGCAGGAATTCAAATCCTTTCGAGTTTTAACACGGAGCCAGTGTAAACTTTCATATTCAGGTGCCGTTTCGAGGGGGGGGGGTGAGAACGTTTAAGGGACCGACACCCATCTTTTCTTTTCGAAATGGCAATGTGCGTTTACAAATCGCTCAGTGCCAATTGAAATTGTGGTTAGCACAAAAAAACCAATAAGGTCTTTTTTAAGCTGGTCACCAACTAGTATTACTCAATTTTCCATTCAGAAGATCATTCTTTCCTCACAATCTTATCATTCCACTGCAGTGATGCCGCCCTTGGCTACTTTTGTCTCCATTCGGTGGTGATAAAAGTTGCGCAAATCACAGAACCCTTGTTGAAAAAGGCTTATCTTATTCCATCGACCTCGATAACACTACGATCTCCATGAGAGAAAATGATTTGCGATCGAGAACGTCACATTCTGCCTCCCTGATTGTAGTAAAGTACAGTTAGGTGGAGAGGATTAGTTATAATCCGGCTACCGTAATCAGGACACATCCGGTAAATGGGATTTTCACTGAAACGTGAAATTTTGAACGACTTGATTAGGGTAGATTGGCCTTTAGGTAAAGGAATAAGGCATTTCTAAAGGAAACACGTCTTTCAATCGATGTGATTTCGCCCAACGTCGTACCAAACAACCATCGTAACGAAAAAATGACCATGTCTTTGGTAGGTATCGATTTCGTAAAAAAAAAAAAGAGCCTGAAGGTCCATTTAATCACTCGGTTTGCTAGAAAGCTACCGTAATCAACAGAAATTATGTATCACGACGGGTCCTTTAAAACAAAGTTCAACGTTTCACCGCGTGTTTCAACGCTCTGACAACGTCGTTCACGTCCGTTTTTGCCATCATTTTACAGCCCAGCCGAAGGACGGATTTATCGTCCATAGCGGTTCGTGCCGGCACGCGACAACCCACAGCCGTTTGTTTGTGACTAATCTCTCTCTCGTTCACCTTAGAGACGCAGGGCGAACGACCGAAGCAAAAAGTGCATCGTAAAACGCAACCCGGAGGGCAATTAAGAGGGCAAAAAAGACCTCCCTGCGCGTTCGGCTGATAGCGCAGCGCGCCCGAAAAAAACATAAACGACGCGCAGATTCAAACGGGAAACGAGGGACCGACAATTGAGAAAATTTAGAGCCAAATTAAAAATATTATTTCGAGGAAGCTTTACGAGTTCGTGGACGCTTTGAGCTAGTGAATAGGGATAACAATATTTTTAGGCTAAGCTCAAAAATTAAATTGGTCGCTCTCAGGAGCATAGTTCTCACGAGAAGAGCCGGCTCACGGGCCGAAAAGGGTCATGACAAGGAAAGTATCGGCCCGGCTTGTAAATTTGCCAAACGTTCTGAGCCAATTTTTTTCGTCGCAAAATTAAATTTTCGTGATTCGAATAAATAATGATAAACAACTCGAACCGAGTATAAAAGTAAACCGAAATGACGGAAAACGCCAACTTTGAGGTCAAAGATATTTTGCTAGCCGGCTCGGTCCGCAGAACTATGTTCACAGTGATGTAAAGACAATTTCTTCGTTTAAAAAAAAAATGAAATGCCCCAAGGCAATGTAGCGGGCTTGAAATGCTGTTTCCCGCCAAAAAATACATAAAATACCTATTAAAAAACAAACCGTAGTGAACTCTTCCTTTCCGAGGGTGTTCTGTTCGATCAGCGACGGCAGCTGGGCGGGGAGCGTCTCGATGAGCTCCGGCATGTCGTCGTCCATCTCTTCCATCGGCAAATCGTCCGCCATTTTGACTTACTGAAACAAAAGAAACCAATAAATGGCTCAAAAGAACAATAATCAAGAATAGAAGGGTTACAAACCCAAAACACCGACAGTAACACTGAAAATAGAATAATTCTGGCGTAATTAACAACGAAACAACAGACGAATGATCAACAATATCAACAAAACCTGTAACAACGGATTAACAAAGGGAATATCTTCAGTTGAGGCGCATCTGGTCCCACGTGAAGTTGAGCAAAGTCACGTCCTGACGGGCCTTGCTCAGGCGTTCCAAGTGTCTGAAAGCAAAAAATATAGGAAAACTGGTTAATCTCCTAGATTTTTATTACATATAATTAAATTATTATTTTAAAAAAGCGATGATTAGAATTTTCAAGAAAAAGCGCAACATTTCTAAACTTCGGCTTGTTTTGATTTTATTAAAAAAAACTAAATTTACCAGTCTCCTTATTGCAATTGATATTGTTAACAGAAGTGGGGCAAGTCTTCCGCTAAAAGACAAAAATCCTCAAGCTTTTTCCTCCATCGATAAAAAGCTTATTTGCATCAAGCACGGCAACATTTGGGGCCGGGCCGAGAAAATTTGGGAACGGGTCGGGCCGAAACATTTTTCTTATTATTTGTGATTTTAAAATTGAAATTTCGCATAAATTTTAGGTTGGGCCTGGGTTAACCTGGACCGAGAAAATTTTGGGAACGGGCCGACCCGCTGCCATGGTTGATATGCACTGCGCGGCTCTTTTCTGGTTTCCCGGTTCATCAGAAAATTACCGGTTGTTAGAAATGAAAAAAAAGATTACCGGTTCTTAATTTTTTTTCTTTGGATGGATTAGGCTAGAAAATATAACCGGTCCTTAAAATTAAATGGAAAAATTACCAGTTCTTAATTTTTTTTTTTCGGATTTTGCATGTTGTATCATTTCTTTAGGGTTCCCTGGTTCGCCGTATATTTCCCGAGTATTTCTCTTCATTTAAAACCCAAATACAGTGCTGACGGTTGGGTTGACGATGTTGAGAAATGTAAACTTTCTAGTTCTATCACACAAAAAATTGCGCAATTCATAGAAAAAAAAACATACATCGACCATGAATTTCGGTTGAGAGAGCCGAATTTCTCACTTGGGGGGCTTGCGCCATATGTCGAATGTGAAATGTGGTAGCACAAATGTACCCCACGAGTAGCTTGTTCATGTGATAAACTGGTAGAAACGGACATAGACTCACAAGGTTTTAAGGTAATTACTACTTTTCTGGGAACAATAAGCCGAATTTTGCGCAAGAATTACTACGATTGAACGTGATTATATATGCTGTCCACAGTCGATGCTGTTTTTACGTTCTTGGAATTGTAAAAATTGTTTTCTGTTGCTAATATTCAGCAACCCCAATTAAAATTGTCGGACGTTGATTAAATTTCATAGTTGACCAATGCCGGGCCGGCCCGTTGCCAAGATTGTCCTACCAACCTCTTGGTGTAGGGAATGAAGGCCTGTACGCAGCTGGAGATATTCGGCAACTTCAGAAGCTCCTCTGGCGGGTGGATGTTCAAAATGCTGTAGAGTACCTGTTGACTCGCCTGAAAACTTACTTTTATTTTAGACTAGAATTTTCAAATTTACTCAATAATAAAAAATATTCACCTGTGAGCTGCGACTGTTCGTGTTCCACTGCGTCGCGAAATCGAGCAGTGTCTGTAACTTGGTTGTCTCCAGTTTAGCGATGGCGGGCAGGAGCTGGTCCCGGTCAATCAGTTGATTCACCACCTGAAATTTACATTTAAAATTTAAAAAACAAACAAACAAACAAACAAAAAAAACAGAAAAAACTCACTTTCAGGGCGCAGAAGGGGCGGATCAGACCGAGGGCATACTCCAACGCATCCTGGAAACGTTCCTGCTCCAGCAGATTCGAGAGGGTCTGATAAATGAAATGTTTAAAAAAAAAACAACAGAGAAATGGTTTTGTTTTCACAAAAATTGATACGATTTTTTGTACGAAAAAGGACATCAAATCTAGATGAAAAAAATGTTATATACGCAATGCCTGTCTTTTGGGTACGAAATCGCACTTTTCCGGATTTAGTTTGGTCTCCAAAACCCTGATTTTATTCAAAATGCTCTCTCGATGTCACTGTTAACGCGATGTTACTGGAAACTGACACCCAAAGAGCATAGCTAAGCAGGGAACGTTTGGGGGCACGATGCGTAAGCCCCCCCCCCAAATCGTGCCTCGGAGGCAACGTAAGCTCCTCCTTTAACTTTTCTCCGTATTTTCAACCAAACGCCGAATTGCGTCCTCCTATAGCACAGAAGTATAATTTTTAACTCTATTGGATTCATTCTCAAATGCATCTCACGGGCCGAGCCGACTTGAAAAAAATTCTCGGTCCAGCCCGTCTACTCGGACAACCTAGTCAAACTGTCGCCCACACGACCAAGGTTCGATCCCGGCCGGGGCACTTAATTTTGGCTTGGAATTAGTTGAAATGCGTAATAGAAGTAAGTTTAAATGTGTAATAGAAGTAAGTTTACAAACCGGGCGTAAGGGTTGACATTTTTCTCGGCCCAGCGCTTCGGTCCTTCTCGTGAGAACTATGCTCTTACGAATTTTATATATTTTGTTGAATTTTATATTTGAAACACATTTTTAAACGCAATTTCCAGATTAAAAAAACCAAAATGTGTTACAGTTGCAATAGAAGGATTTTCATTAAATAATCATCAGACGACTGATTTATTTTTGCTCTGCATTACGCTTTTCCAACTGTTCAAACCAAATGAGGGATAAACACTGAATATCGTGAATGTCCACACATTTTGAAACTCCAAAAATCAAATTAATGCATTCCTTCACCTGTTCCTCCTCGATTTTCTGTCTTCGCTTGGTCTCCTCTTCAAGTCGCAGCTGCTCCGTCACGTCCTTCCACAGGGTGATCGTGCCGTCCGTTCCGGCCGTGATGTACTCGGATTCATCGCCACGAGCGCACACCGACCAGATCTAAAACGAGGGCATAATTAGAGAGAGAGAGAGAGAGAGAGAGAGAGAGAGAGAGAAAGAAAGAGAGAGACAAAAAACCTTGTCCGTATGTGCCTCAATCGTTTTCTCCACCTCTCCCGTGGCAAGGGTCCAGATTTTCAAAATTCCCGCGCTGTCCGCGGAAATCAGCTGGCTTCCGTGATTCACGAAGAGTATCTGAAATTCAAATGGTTGTTTTAGTACATAACATTAAATTACTCCCAAAAATTAATATAAAATCGAAAAACCTACACTGAAAACGGCGGAATTGTGTCCGTTGAGCGTCTGCTGGCAGGTCTTGTCTTGGAGATTCCAAATCTTAACAGTCATGTCTCCA
Source organism: Oscheius myriophilus (assembly GCA_964057215.1). NCBI lineage: Eukaryota > Metazoa > Nematoda > Chromadorea > Rhabditida > Rhabditidae > Oscheius > Oscheius myriophilus. The sequence continues at coordinate 26,591,034 of OZ059903.1, forward strand.
CTGCATGTTGCGACCTTCTGAAACACAAAGATTGTGATTTTGTGCTTAAAAATCACTTTAAATCCGAAAAAAGTTAAAATCTATTCATAAAAAATCCCATACCTGAGAATTCGGAGAAAACTTCACATCGGCCACTCCGCGTCGATGTCCGGTGAAGTTGCCGGCGATTCCAAGCTGCATCTTCCTTGCGTCGATGTGCCACAGCTTCGCCATTTTGTCCATGCTAAAAAAGGATTTGATTTTTAATGCGTTTCATGAGAAAATTAACCGAAAATTAAAGGATTTACCCAGAAAAAAAAACAAAGAAACGAACCCCCCTGTGACGCAGACCGAGTCCGAAGGAGCGATATCCAGGCAGTTGACATCCTTCGCGTGGGCGACGATAGTCGATGAGCAGGCGATTTTCGGACTGAAAACGGAAATTTTCTCTTTGAAATGGCGTTTTGAATTTAAAATTTGAAAATAAACGAGTTCCTTTCCGAAAAATCTGCAGAACATGTTGCACTCGCGTGTGCATACTCAATTTTTTCGATGAACTTTCTATTGTAAACCATGTTAATCACAGCTCGCCGGAGTGGGCATTTTCAGTGTTTAACAAAGTCTATTGAAAAGTCTGTGCACCGTTTGCATTCCGTTCTCCGCATTCTTCTTTGCAACCTGCGCACACAATTTTCATCATCAATAATCATCAATTTTGGCCAATTTGTACTGTAGCTACTCGCGACCTAACGCCTGCGCTACGAGACCCGCCTTTCCAGATGCACGAATTTTTCCCGACTCTAGTTTTCTCCGCCATTTTTAGACCAAAATTATCTTTGAAGCCATGAAATAGTAAGCTATTCATTCGTGGTAATAAAAAAACACACATAAAAATATGGAAAATGCGCAAATCGCTATTGGCGGAAAATTTGAATTGCTTTCCGATGTTTAACAGCCGGTCATTTTCAAAGCGCCCACGGTTTCCATTGGGCGGCGAGCCGTGAAATAAAATGATTTTTAATGTTTCATGCATATTTTCAACCCGCAAGGCTGGTCAAATCACGCACTAATCCTGAACGTTAACTTTGTGAACAATCGCTGAACAGGGGGTGTTTCGGGGGCTCGATGCGCAAGCCCCCCCCCCCCCGCCCAAATGGTGCCGCGGAGGTAAAGTAAACTCCCCTTTTATTTTTTGTTACTATTTTTTAAACAAACGCCGAATTACGTAGGTTTCCCTAAGCAAGGGTGGCTAATCAGCGGGCCGGGCCGAGAAAATCTGAGGAACGTGCCTGCCCCGTATATAAATTTTGTATGTTTTTCATGGCCGAGTGGCTAAGAGGTCGGACTGGTAATCCGAAGTTACCAGTTCGATCCCCCCGCCGACAAAACTTTTTTGCCATAGTTGTTTTATACATTAGGTACAAGAAACGCAATTCCTGCGCATAAATCGTGAAAAACTTTTTTTTTCAATTTTTGACCCCGGGCCGGGCCGTGAATTTTTGGAGAGGGACGGCCTGGCCCGTAGCCACCTTTGCCCCCAAGCACCTCACGTCCACGTATGTCATGAACAGATGTCCGGATTTAAACTGAAATTAGCACCACCAATGACAAAAACTGACATATCATCGAACGATTCCTCCTTGGCCTTCAGATCCACATCGGCCAGTGACCACAGCTTGAGGGTGGTATCGGTGGAAACGGAGAGCAGGAAGGGATTGCGCTGGGAGTGGGAGAATCGGACCGAGTTGACGGAATTCGTGTGGCCGGTGGCCTTGGCGACGGGCAGAAGGGTTCCGGGGCCGCCCGTTGCTGAGGCTGAAATTTTTGAGCATATCAGAGGATTAAAATGCGCAAACTCACGAGTGAGTCTCCAGAGAATGATGGAATTGTCCTTCGAACACGACGCCAGCAGGGTCTTGTCCCAGTCGGCCGCCGTCACGCACAACACGTTCTCCGTGTGACCTGAAATACGAAAATATATTAATTTTCACAATTCAATGGGTGAAAAACGAAAATACCCGTTTCAAAAAAGGTCGGTTAAAAGAAATAAAAAAAGTACCTTGAACCAGCTGACAGTCCCAGGTGGCGGTGTCGTAGAGGCGAATGTCATGGGAATTGGAGGCCACAGCGACGTGGGACTCATCCTTTCCGAAGAGGCAGCATGTGTAAATCTGGAATCGAGCGTGTAAGTGAAAGCATACCACGGGAGTGTAAAGTCAGCTTTCCCCAGGTTAAGGGGGGTAGTGGCCCCAAAAACGCAAAAGTTAAAGGGGGTTAGGCCAGGGACAAATGGGTTATTATGCCACAAATGGGTTATTTATTATTTTTGCCGCGCCGCATCATGAACGCGATTTTGGCGCGCGGTCGCCGCTCAATCGATATGTATCTTTTGCACTGAGGCGACCGCGCGGCTTCCGCGGCGCTAAAAACGCACCCTCAAACATTTTCTGCGGGACTAACTCATTTTTTAGGTTCTGAAAGAAGAATATGGAAGATAAACCAATTGCGCATTGTTTTATGCCTCAAATGCATTAATACTTCATTAATACTTCGAAATAATTAATTATCAGGGTATCTCACGGCATGCACGGGTTGAGCCAAATGGTTGAGTTTGATCAAAGTTCGCCGCGAAAACGCTGTTTTTACGAACCCGGTCCGTTAAGAACTCCGGCGCAACATATGAATCCCATGACTCAGCAGTTACAAAACAAATCTTTTCAACAGAAATCCACAAACCTCGTCTTGGAATCCGACTATTTGCCGGGCGAGGCTCAGATCGCCGAAATTCATGACGAAAATGTTCTCCTCGGCCGAGATGAGCAGCAGTTGGTCGCGGATAGGGTTGTAGGCGATTGAGTCGAGTCTGGTCCTAAAGAAAGCTGAAAATTTGCCGAAAAATAAGGAAACCCCACCTCGTGACCAGTTTCTTCCTGAGATTCCTGCCGTTCTCGATGAGCCACTCTTTGACGATTCCCTCTTCTCCTACAGTAACGAGGTTGCCGTTGTGAGCAAGGCAGGCCGATTCAATCGGCTCGAACAACGGGATCGCCTGGAAAACACGGGCTTTTTTTTTAAAGCAAAACCACGAAGTAAAATGAAAATTAACCAAACAAACCTTTAATTTCTCCCTGGTTTCGAGGTCCACGATGGAGGCGGTCTGATCTCTGGAGAAGAACACGGCGCGTCGCCCACGAGGCATCAGAACGATGGAGGAGAGGTGGCTCGTGTGATTGGTCCATGTGTGGAGGAGCTTCACAGCCGCTCCCTTGGTCAAATCGAACATGTTGACCTAAAAACGAACGATTTTGGCGCGTATACCCGATAATTTCTGCATTTTCTGGGCAATAATCCCAGTTTAGCCTAGGGAAAGCTGAATATACCCTCCACGGATAGGCGAAAAGGCTCAAAATGCTTAAATCACAAGAAAATCTTGGGTCCTACTTGTCCTCCGATGTATCCAGTGAGCAGTCGATTGTCCCTGATGAAGCACAATGTCGAAACGACGTCCTCTCCTTTGAGTGTGTGGGTACAGTGCTGCTGGTTCATGTCCCACATCTGAAAATCAACTTATTATACAAATTTCAGCCAAAATGTGTACTTTGCTATCTTTACGCCAATATTTTCTTGAATTTTGGATATTCATATCACAAAAAAAAAATTCGAAAAATCCCCCACCTTGACATTGTGATCGGCAGATCCGGTGGCCAGAAGCGAGCCGTCCTCGTTGAACTTCATCACCAGAATCGGAGCCGTGTGCGTGCTTTTCCACATCCTAGCCACCGTCGACGTGGGATTCTCCGCCGTGGGCAGCGTGTATTCACGGACCTAAAGTGGAGTTTTAGTGATTTTATGAAAAGAAAATAATCGTTTGTAAGACAAATACACTGAATAAACGAACCAACTGGTTGTTGTAGGCCACGACGAGGCGCATTCGTCGGTTATCCAGGCAGATGCAGGTGATTCGTAGCGACTCCTCCTCGTCGCCGATGATGAACCTGGAATTTTGGGATAAAATAGGATATTAAAAGCAATGAAACATTGTATTACTATAATCAGCGCGAAAACAAACACAAGTGACGCAAAAATAAGCAACGGGCCGCAACGCATCGATGAAAGAAGAAATACGCGGACATTTACGTTATGTATCCAGCACGAGGCGTATTGGTGTTGAATCCAGTACGTAAATGCGTGAAATCAGAGATGTACATCACGCGCAAACGTGATTTGCATGAATCGAGTGTCAGAACGTTATGTCTCACACTATCTCAGCGCCGTGAACAGCGGGGTCACATTTTAGTGAAAAAGCACCGAAAAAAAAACGAATAAAAACCCACGTGGAGAGATTTCCATCGAGGCTGATCACTTTGACGACGTTGGTGCAGGTGGAGAAAAGGAAGTTCCCGTCAGCGCTCCATTCGATGACTCCGCCGGTGAAGAAGGCGCCGATCGACCGACTGACGGCCAAATCGCGAACGAGCTCCTTCATGGGCGCTGGAATTGGGTAAAATAGTAATGAAATACAACATTTGACAAAGAAAATGACAATATAGAGCAACAGACGCGGCCTGAGGATGACGGGAGAGAAATAGAGCGGTCTCGCTCAGTAGTGGTGTCGGAAACACGGATAATTGCGATATAACTAATTGGTTTTTCGAAATATCACTTTAAAAATCAAAAACTAACGTAATAATCAGCTAATTCTAACAAAAAACATCAAAACACGGTCTGCAAAGCATTAAACTGAAGAATTATCAATCAAACGAAAAATTCGGTGGTTGATGAGTTTTTCCATCGTTAATACTCATAATTTTTATAAACAACACAAACTTATGTCCCAAAATAGCTTCAGGAGCACAAAAAACTTAAAACAAAACTTTAAAATGGCTCCCTTTCTCCAAATTCACGCCTAAACGCAAGCATTTTCCCATAGATAATTGAATTATGTAAATTTAATTATTTTAATTTATATTAACACATAAACAAATAAAAAGAAAACAATTAAAACAAGCAAATTAAAAATTTAAAAAATAACTTTCAGAAATTTAACAGCTGAAATTTGGGCCTTTGCCAGTAGGCGTTGCGGGATCCTTACCTCTCAGTCCTTTAAGATGGCATTTTGCCAGACCTCTCTACGACCACTCGTCACTAGCGATTTTGTTGTTTGCTCGTTTTCGGGAACTATTCACTGATTTCTTTGTATTTCTTTTTAAATTTGTTTTAAAATTATCGAAGGTTACCATACATGTTTAAAAAATACAACTAAACTGATATAAATGAGGAGAAAGCGGTGAAACTATTTCTGTCCTTGTTATCGTTTTGCGGTTCCCTTAAAAAAGCGATTTGAGGTCATTCAATTGCTTTTGGGTTCAATAATATTTTTACTTTCGAATGTTTCGATGACCTTACGGGCGCAAAAGTTTTCAATTAGCGCGATGAAAAATCAATTTTTGGCCTTTTCTGCGTATTCTGGCTCGATTTTTCTCACATTTTCAAATTTCCCGCGTAATTTTTATGTTTTTCAGCTTTTCTATGTGGTAAAAACCGGCCCAAAGCCATGTCGAAGGTGCTCAAGAGGGTCCTGCGAGTGGCGACACCCAAGCGGCTCGCCCTTTTCGCCATCGTCTGCAGCCTCGTCTACGTGACAATCTTCAGAAGCACCATAGGGTTGGTTAAAGGACTATTTTCACAATTTTAAAGGTCTTTGTGTGCAATTACTGTAGTTTTAGGCGGTCTCCATCCCATTACCTCGCAGAAATCAACCTTGAGACTCAGACCCAGGCCGAAGTCGTTCACAGAGCTCCTCTGGATAAGTGAGTTGTTTTTATGTTAATTATGTGCCAATTAAAGTGTATATTAGCATAATTTTGTAATTATAATGTTTTAGGCTAGAAACCAACGAGGTTGAGAGAGATCGTCAGACCTTCGACGTGCTGGCCAATGCGGACCGGAAACCAGTAGCGGAGGTTACAAAACCGAGGTATGCAGAGACGCAGACGGTTAGAGACCAGGGTGTGAGAAACGTAGATTGGAAATAGGCAGTGGCATGGTTAGAGACGTAGAGCGGGGTTCTCAAATGCCGGGCCGAGAGATTTTTCTGGGCGGCCCGGCCCGGTTATAAAATCACAATTTTAAATTTTGTATAAATCGGTACAATAATTTTTTACACTGTTGTAAATAATTTAATAGAATTTCACCGGCCGGGATCGAACGCTGGTCTTTTGGGTTGCAATCTAACTGGGTTGACCAAGGTAAACGGGCAGACCAAAATTTTTCAAATGGCACAGCCCGTGAAAACCCCGTTTTTTGATCTACCGAAAGATAATTTATCCTGACCGAATCGTTGTGAAATCGGATTCAAACTCGATTTTTTAGGATTGTCACGGAGTTTTTCGGTTTTTAAATTTTCAAAAAGTGCAGTGACTTTTTTGTGCTTCTTTATGTCTTAGAGGCGTTTGTAACGCTTATATTTCAAAGGTCCAAAAATGTCAAAAACTGCCATTTCAAACACAAGTTTTCTTTTCCTACGGAAAGTGAACTCACAATTCGACCGAAAATTGAGACTAAGGAAGAGGAAATGGAGGGGAAGACCTTCGTTGGGGAGCGAGAAACAAAAAGTGAAAACGTGATGACTGGAATTCCCCGTCAATTCTAATGCATTTTCATATTCAAATTTTAGTATGCTTACTCAGGCACCCTTTTTCATGAACCATCATGAAAGATTCATGAACCATCACGCCCTTTTGGTTCATGAGCATTTCATGATATTCCATGAGCATTTCATGATGGTTCATGGATTTTTCCGCGCCCGCATTGCAATAAATCGTGCACCAGAACCGTTTTCTGCTCAGGACCATCCCATTCATTCCACCAGCCAGCTGGTTTTAAAACCGCCAAAACCCCCTTATAAAACACTTTTTACATGAAAATTACATTTATTACAAGTATTATAACAATAATATTCAAAACTCAGCTACAAAAACAACAATATCATTGTGGTAACGCATAATAACTGCAATAAATGAGAAAAATAACATAATTGCGGCACAATCTACATGGAAGCGCTTGTAGATGTAGATCTTCTGTCCCGCGAGCCCGTAGTTCCACATATGAAACGACGAAGTGGTGCCGTAGTAGTAGGAGTTACATAACACTGAAATAAAACACATTTTGCTTTCAAACGGTGAAAAAGAAGAAGTGGAAGAAACAATAAAAGCTGGAACATCGACAGTTTGGCGTAATTTTTCCGAAAACGCTCCGGTTTCAATTTAAAAAAATAACAATAAAAAAATTAACAAGTAAACACAGTGAACAGGTAGAAAAAAGAAACAGAAATGGAAATAAAAATGATGTAAAATGGATGACAAGTCCCAGATTCTGTTAGTCCTTTAATCATGATCGTTCATGACGATTTCATGATGGTTCATGGGTTCCATAAGTGTTCTTGAGGTTTCATGGTGGTTCATGAAATCAGCATGACATTCCATGATCTGGTCATTTTAGCATGAATGTTCATGAAAACTTCATGACCGTTCATATTTTGGCTGTTTTAGCATGACCGTTCATGAAAAAGGGTGCCTTAGTATAGTTAGTTTACCCCGGTTGTGTCTGTGTGGTGTTCTAACCAGTAAGGCGGTTAGAGACGCAGATAATGGTAGGCACCGGCATGGTTAGACACGCAGAGAAAAGGAGACAGTGTGGCGGGTAGAGACGCAGAAATTCTAGACAGACATTCTTATGTTATAGAGACATGGAAAAAATAGAGAGAGAGGCAGAGAGAGCCACAGAGATCCAGATTTGGAGAGGCATAGACGCAGCCAACATAGAATTTTCAGGCCCTTCGTCATCGACGAGAGCGGCGTGTGCCCGGAAATCCAGGATATTCCCGACCTTCTCGTAAGTTTTCCCCACTTTTTGGCATACCTGGGCAACCTACCGCGGGGGTCAATTTTGCGAGGCCCCCTTCAATTGTTGAAAGCGTCGAAAATTTGCGACGGGTCTCCTTTTCTAAGAAAAACTGCCGAAAACTTAAAATTGCGACGCCCCTACCGCCCCATACTGGGGAGCTTGCCCATGTATGCTTTTTGGCCATTTTTCTTTTCATAATTTCAGGGCCCTCTGCCTCAAGCCCTGCTCCTGATTCAAAACCTCAAGGAGCACGAAATTTCGGCCGTCCATCCGGAACTTAAGCCCGGCGGCCGATGGGAGCCCTCCGATTGCAAGGTTTGTGGGTGTTTTAATGGCAATTGTGCCATTTTCAACTGAAAGTTTGCTGAAACCCTATTCGGTTTTTGGAATCGCAGTCGGTCGAAAACTAAGTTTTTCAGGCCAGGTACAAGGTGGCGATCATCATCCCGTTCCGCGACCGCCAGTCCCACCTCACCCGGCTCGTGGCCTTCTTGATCCCCATTCTCCAGAGACAGAGGCTTGACTTCAGGTTCATCGTCACAGAACAGGTTGGTTTTTGTATAGTTATCACCAGAACTACTTCATAAAAACGTGCAAATGTTTTGATGTTGTCATTATAGTAATGCGTACAATATGGGATACTCAGGCCGCTTTTGCAGCCAAATCGCCAGACGTAGATTTGGCGAGGAGTGTAGTTACTGTAGTTCGTAGATACCTTAATACTTTATTTACTTAACTAATGGGAACTACCCTCACTATCGGGCAATATGGACGAAGGCTTGGCAATGCTCTCCGAATTTTTGCTTTCCCGTGGTGATAGGTGGGCGATATGCTCGGGGTAGTTACGTAATTTTAAATGAAAATTACAACAGAAAACAAACGGGGGCTTAAGTTGTCTCCGAGAAACTATTTGGGGGGCTTACGCAACAATCCCCCAAACGCTCCCTGATCAGCCGTGCCCGTGTTTATTAATAACATTCACCAAAATTGCCAAACGGGCCGCTCTTCCCCAATTATTCTCAGCCCAGTTCCGAAATGTCCTGTGCTAATAATTTGCCCTATCCATTCCTCACCCCTTCTAAGAATTTCCGTGTGGAGTACAAGCATGGCAAAATATGGGGCCGGCCCGGGCCGACAAAAAAAATGATTTTTACATTGAAAAAAGGCATAAATTTTCGGTTGAGTCGGGCCGGCCCGGGCCAGGTCGGGCCGGGCCGTGAAAAATTTTGGAGCAGGCCGGCCCGGGCCGGCCCGTTGCCATGCTTGGTGGAGTACTGTATTCGGTTCCAGCTGGGTTTCAATAGGGCCCAAAATGACGTCGTCATGACCGATGTCGTTCCTTCAATGTACAATAAAGGTTCAAAGAGGCAAGGTAGGACCCGTTAGGTTCTGAAGTCGGGGTTTTCACGGGCCGGGCCGGCCCATTTGGAATTTTGGTCGGCCCGGCCCTGGACGGGCCGTTTACGCTGGATCACCCAGTCCGATTGCCACCCACACGACGAGGGTTCGATCCCGGTCGGTGACATTTTTTTGTACAACTAAATTTGCTTTTTCAAACTTTATTACAAACGGAGGGTGCGTTGAGGGTCATAATGACGTCATTTTAGTCCCTATTGACATCCGGTTGGTACGGATTACGGTATGCCACGCACGAAGTACGGAATTTATTACAAAAGGAAGATGCATTTAAATTATAGCACAAAGACAAGATATGAACAGTTTGATTGAGTTAGCCCGGTCGGCCGCGATTTTCGTTTGTTACCGCCAATGAGCACAGCTTCCGATCACCGCCTACGGGATCCCACTTGAACCAATCCGAACACTTCTTCACTTCATAGCCAATATACCTTTCGTTGTTGCGGAACCAGCCTGGCGCCCCACTGTACGCAAGACCGGTTCCGCCCCATTCACACCCGTGCTGCTAGTGCATCTTCATTCGTATAGGGAAGGGGGGAACATTCACGAAATAGCTCGTTTTATTTCGGAAAGTGACTTTTGTTTTGGTGGAAAGCTAGAATTCAGCTGTGAAATCGCTATAATTCTGTCGTTTTCGGCAACTTTACGAGAGTTTTTACTGCGAATTTACGACTCGCTCCGATGACAGATTCGGGGATTAGTCATGGGGCGCGGGGTTGTTTGAATCAGACTGTTGCAAATGTAGTGATGCCTCGGGGGATTTTTCTGATGAGAAAAGCTTCTGGAGGCAACCAGAATGTGAGATTAAGATGGTAAACGGGTCGATTTAAAGAAATCATCGGCTCGGCTGGCCCGTGTTGACCCGGCCCGCTTCGGCCCGTCTACTCGTTAAAATTTAACGTAAGCTAAAATTCACGCTAAATCTTCATTCACGCTAAATCTTCATTCACGCTAAATCTTCATTCACGCTAAATCTTCACCATTCACGCTAAATCTTCACCACCGAGCGGTCGGTTCTGCCTCCGCTCCGCCGCCTAGCTGAATCCGGCCCCAGAACCTCGTCAAGGAGGGACCGTCATCGACATTACTCCCAGTTGCTGTGAGGGATCGACTGCTGAAGCACCTGCTCAACGTCTACCTACACAAGAAGGCACTGGGATCCGGCGGCAGAGCAATAACACCAGCTCAAGATCTACGCTTATGATCCAGCCGTGATTCGGGAATAAAATTGTAAATTGTAAAATAACGGTTGAAAGAATTTTAAATTTACAAGTTTACACACTGGGCCTAAACGGGCGGGGCCGACACTATTTTCGGCTCAGTCTAGCCCGCTTCGGCCCGCGGGCCGGCATAAAGGTTTTTCACGAAATACTTTTAAAGATGGCCCCTTTGAAAGTCATTTCACGGCCGAAAAAAAAGTCCTGTAGGGATACGGGCCGGGCCGACATACCAGCGGGAGTGTATAGTTAGCTCACCTCAGGCTAAGGGGGGTATATGCCCCCAGAAACGCAGAAGTTAAGGGGTTTAGGCACTATTTTCGTAAAATTCCGCTCGGAAGGTTAAGAGTTAAAGGGGCTTCCCCATTTGGGGTCCCAAAAGTTAATTGTGGGGTTGGGAAAGTGTCAGGGTCTTCCTAGGTATGAAGGCCCATAGGTGGTCGTGAGGTGCTTGCGGTACCTACACAATTTTGTATTGGGGCCTTGCAAAAAAAGAGAGGGAATCCTTGATTTTTGAGTGCCTCTCGATATGAGGCCGATTTTGACCGATTTGAGTATTCAAAAAAGCTGAAAACTAACCACCTTTTACATTACAGTGGGGAAACGACCTCTTCAACAAGGGCCGAATAATGAACGCCGCCTTCAACTACGCCGATTCCCTCGGAGTGGACTGTGTCGTTTTCCACGACGTCGATATGTTCCCTCAGGTTCATCATTTGCGCAATTATCTTAAAGTTTTAATTCAGGACGATCGTACCCCCTACTCTTGTCCCTCCCAGCCACGTCATCTCGGCGCCTTTGTGAGCAATTTGGGCTACCAGTGAGTTTTCTACCATTTTCACTACATTTATTCAATAACCTTTTTTTCATCTTTGGAAGTAATAAACATCGTTTAGGTTGTGGTACAACGAGATCGTCGGGGGAGCGTTGGTGATGTCGATGCAGGACTACCGCACGGTTAACGGCTACTCGAACCTCTACTGGGCCTGGGGAGGAGAGGACGACGATATGGGTTAGTTTTGTATTTTTACATTATTTTAACAAATAATTGTTGCAGGAAAGAGGATCCTCTCGCAGAACTACACAATCGAGCGGCCGGACCCCGAAGTGGCCAGGTTTTCCATGCTGAAGCACGTCAAACGACAAAGGACGGCGCCGAAACTAATGTGAGATTTATGCAATTTTGATGTTGACTTTGCTTTTTTTTCAGTTACAAATTACTAGGAAGCTCAGATCAGAGGATAGCAACGGATGGACTGAACCAGACGTTATGGAACGTTAGAAAGGTAGGGAACTATGAAAAAAATTTCATAGAAAAAGTTTCATTTTTTAAAAGCCTGGAAGGCTTCTAATATTTACAGGAACAAACAAGGGTGGCCGGGTTCTCAAATGACGGGCCGGGCCGGGCCGAGGGATTTTTTGGGACGGTCTGGGTATGAAAAATTATATTTTAAATTGTATATAAATCGGTACAATAATTTTTTTAACTATTTTAAATTACTTAATAATGTTTGCTACTACGAAAAAACGAACCCTGGTCGTGTGGGCGCCAACCTGACTGAGTGGTCCAAGGTAAACGGGCCTACCAAAAATTTCCAAATGGCCCGGCCCAGCCATTGACCCCGCCCCAAAGTTGGATGGATCCGTCAATTTTCCGGGTCTCCCGATGTTTGTAAATAAATATAAAGAAGTCCTCACATTTTACATACCCTTTTTGTTTCATTTTTAAAAGCCAGAGGCAGGAACAAGCTTGCCTCAGGTGAATCACCGCGCCATGCATTTTTGATTTGTTTGCAATCACGCCTGTCCTGTTTGCGAGCGAGGTTTTTACTTTTTTGGGGGTTGATTCTCTACTATCAACTGAATTTTTTGGTTTTCGATACACTGAACGTCACATCGGTGAAATTCCACAGCCTATGTCGCCGTGGGCATTCTCGATTTTACACAGTTAGGCACTTCAAGGGCGTGGTAGATACGAAGCATGGCTAAGGACCGGGCTGGCCCGACTTTTTTCATGGAAAACTAAAAATTCATATTTTTTAAAAATTTATAGTTCCTTTATTTTACCGAATTTTAAGGCTTAAATATAAGAATGGGTACATCCCGGGGTAATTAGGAATACTAAGAATAGGAGTGTGGGCGTTGTTCTCTTTCTGTATAAATCAATTCAATTTTTTTTAATATATTCAAACCACTCAATTTACTTCACGTGTCATTCAATTAAAATATGTTAAAAAAATTCACATAGTGTGGGTGATAGCCTTGGGTTGGGCAGGATAGATGGGTCGAATATGAGACGGGTCGGAACAACCAAAATTACTGTGTTCCCAATGCCCATGAGAAACTCGGCTTGAGTAACATCTGGCACCACACCTGTCAGCCTTGTGAGCGATTATGACAATTGACAAATCAGTTGTGACATGTCTCACGTTGTGTTTGTGCGCCTGGGAAGGCGCATTCTTGAGGGGGATATCAATTTAATTTTTTTTCTTTTTTTTATTATAAAAAGTGTTTCAGGTCACAATCCGTCCTCTCTACTACCATCTTTACGTTGACGTCGGTGCGGTCCCGGACGAGTGGCGGGCCAAGTCCTAACCCCAACCCTTTCAATTTTTTTTCCGATTTACTTGCCACTGACATTGCCGCGCCTGTTCTATTCATCTGCTTTAGTCTATCGGGTCCGCCCAATTCCAGCCCTCGTCGTTCAGTTGCACAGATAGCTTTATGTTTTCCATTTTCGGTATTTCTGGGTGTCGCATATCAAATTTACTCCCCTATTGCGCTTGGCGCCTTACCTCAAAAACTGTGATGCAAGTGGGTTGTCTCTAGGAGTTTTGTCAATTTTCAAGAAGTCTAGCATTTTGTGACCATTTTGCATGTTACCATTCTCAAACTATCCTCCGGTAGTGTATATAACAGGTCTTTTGGGGGTTGGTTTCCCCTTTTTGTTCTCAAATCGCAAACAAATCATTGCCAAAGTCTCGGTTCGGGAGCATAATAGTTTTTGTTGTTGAAAATAAATCGTTCTCTAAGTGAATTGGTTGTTCGTTGGTATTTTTGTCCAAACAATACTTTCAGAAAAAAATAACATTATTTAAAAAAAAAAGAAATTCAGATGGTCCAATGTAACCTAGACGACCTTCCTCCACACCTAGTTATAAAGATACTGGGTTATGTTACCAAACCCAAAGAACTTGTAAAAATGTCCGGGTTCGTCAATGACCGATACACCGAAATGTGCACCATTTCAGTGTGAATCACAGATGGTTGTCGATTTCTCGTTCAAAGCAATTTTGGAGACACCTTGTTCTAGATCAAGATTCACGAGTAAACCTTAAGCAACTAACTTTGCTCGTTAATAGCCCATGGGCTGTCTCTATTTCATCACTCAGGTTTGTTTATCCCGTCGTTGTAGTTAAACCTTAAGTTTTAGTTTGGAAGGTTTTGTTATTCGTAGTTCACAGTGTGGGACTCAAAGTTCTCTTTCGAATCATGTTCTCACTTTGATGAGTAGGAAGCTGCCAGAACTTCGATCGTTACGCTTGTTCAACGTTAATATGATGAACATTTCTATTAAGAATATACCCAAAAGGTAATTACGTTAGTCACTTCTTTTACCTAAACCTCTTTAAGCATTGAAAGTCTTTCTTGTGAAGGGTGCATCATACTATCCGATGGCTTCTCTTCAATATCTAAACCTGGTGTTTTGCCGAATCTCAAACATCTTGATCTCAATTATGTTCACAATCTAGATAGCTCTTCAGAAAGTTTTACAGCGATTTTACGGAAAAAGGTTAGCTTCTTGCATACAAAAGAGGTTATTATTTTTCAGAAATTAGAATCTCTTCAACTTCGACATTGCTTCAAAATTTCCAAACGACAGTTTTGTGAAATTGGTAGCAAGCTGTTGAGTTTACGAATTTTGAACTTATCTGAAATTGCTACTCTTGATGACTCTGTGTTAGAATCCTTGGCAGAGCACAAAAAGTAAGCTTCTTTTCAAATAGTTGAAAACTTTACGCCTTCAGTTTGGTCGAGCTTTACGTAGCTTTCACTCTTATTTCTGACCAAGGAATAACTAAATTGTGTCAGAACAAGAAAAGTAAACTCACTTTACTCGATATACGTGGATGCCCGAAAGTTACTTCAGCTTCCCTTCTGCAGCTCAACGCAGATTTGAGGTACATTGGAGATTGTAGTTTTGGGTCATCAGAATTTTAGGTTGAATCAAGTTTTCATCTCAAAGAAGATGGTTGGTGCATCTTCAATTAGAGAAGAGCTAGCTGGTAGACGGATGAAAATTTTGGACGAAGTGGATTTGAAGAAAGTGGCAATTGGTCAAGATCTCAGTAGGTACTCAGCTCATTTTGGTGATGCTCTTACCGACGGCCAGGAAAGGGCAGATGAGCCTGAGCCTGTGGAAGCTTTGAACTTTTTTGCAGAGCCACTGAACGCTGACTATTTTGGATTTTAGTGTGTTCTATTGTGATCTCAGAACAAATGTAGTCTGTGCTACCTTGTGATTATAAACTGGTTGAAAAAGGGCACAAATTTTTTATTTTGCGATGTTTAAATCAATAGTTGAAGTCGTAATTCCCTTCGTAGAAGAATGAGATCAAAACTTTACCCCAATAATAGCGAAAGCGAACTACGTTTGTTTCTCGGCAACCATTCAGAAGGCACAGGCCCGACATCCACAAGAAGATGGTGGTAAAGTGGATAAACAGTCACCTAAATAGAACTAAAATGACCAAAAATTTAATAAAATTCACGTTTAGAACGCTCCACACTTTTTGATTCAAGCCATCGGTTTTAACTCTTGTAGCGGCTTTCCACAATAGCTTGTACCTGAAAGCACAGTTGTGGTTTTGAGTTAAAAAGGTTTCATCTCACATCAATTTTTCAGAAGCTCTATCCCGTTCTGTATGTTTTAGCATTGTAAATCTAGCGATTTCAGGATTTGGTCTTTCGAGGGTGAGATTCAGAGAGTAAACCCGATAGCCTAAAACAAAAGTTTTCTTTGTGACAAAAACAACGAATGTAATGAGTCCCTCTTAATGAAAAAAAAAACTTGCAAACCCATGTCGTCATCCTCTCCTCCCCAACCCCAATATAAGTTGGAGTATCCGTTCACAATGTGATAATCTTTCATCGGCAATGCAAGAACTCCTCCTGCGAGCTCTTTGTATTTTAATCTAGGGGGTAACATTATTATCTGCCATCGCTATCTTACTTGTATTTGAGTGTATCCACAAAAGCACCCAGATGCCGTGGTTGGGCTGGACAACTGTATGGTGTTCTATCATCCTGAAACAACGATGTTATTGTAAAAATTATTGTTATAAAGGCGCACCTCTGGAAACATATCAACGTCATGAAAAATTACACAGTTAACTTTCAACGTTTCGGCATAATCAAAAGCAGCATTCATTAGCCTTCCTTTGTTGAAGAGGTCTTTTCCCAACTGAAATTTGTTTCTTTCTCGTAGTCCCCATTTTTAAAGATGTACATGTTAAAATTAAACGTACCTGTTCTGTCACTATTATTCGAAAGTCAAGCCGCTGCCGTTTCAGAATAGGAATCAAGTAGGCTAGAAATCGTGTTAAATGTGATTTCCTGTCACGGTAGGGAATGATGATTGCTACCTTGTGCATCACCTGAAAATCAAGTAACTGATAACGATAAGTCATATTGGGCTTACCTGACAGTCTTTAGGAGACCATTCTCCTCCAGGTTTTAGATCACTATAACTTTTTGTTATGTCATTCTCTTTAATTGTTTCATTTTGCAACAAATCTTTCGGTAATTTTCCCTGAAATATATGTGTCTAAGGGCATTTCTAAACTTACAAGAAGATCAAGATTATCTTCAGTTTTTGGGCATATTTGACTCGAATTCTCGGGCATGTTTGACTCAGATATATATGCCCTGGGATCACTTAAATTTGTTGTTCTAACTTTACTTACATGGACGAACTTATTAACAGCTCTTTGAAAACCATTTTTCCATGATAAAGTTCGTCATAATATATATTTCTGAAGAGAAATGAAAAGCGAAATTCTCTAAGTTAAGCAAACATACCTGCTGCGATTGTAAAAGACAACAAATGTGAGACAACACAATAACAAAATTGCGAGGCTTTTCTTGGCGAATATTTGGCGATAATTTCTCAGAAGCATTGGAATTCAGATGTATTCACCGATAAATCTTGAGTTTACGAAAGGGCAAGATATGCCACGAGAGCAATAAAAGGAAATGTGGACAAACACAATGCAAATGTGGGAGAGCGGCAATCGGCCAGAACGGCAACCATTTGGATTTTGCACAGTTTTACAAAAATGCGTTTATGGTAACAGATAAACATAGGTAAAAAGTAGTACCATTATTTATCATCTTAATTGCAGGATGAAAAATTGATGGAGCAGTCTTTTTCAGCCTTGGCTTTCATTATTAAAACTTGCTTGAGAATTTGAAAAATGAATTGGTTTATAGAGAATTTATTCGTTAATGCTTGCTTGAGAAACAATATAGTGGCAAAAACTGACCTGGATTTATTTTCAAAATTGTCGATATGTTCTAGAACTGATCAAAAACATTACATACTGTTTTCCGGCAGTTCATGTTATTTGCAAGTGAAAGGCTAGAACCGGTTTGTCTGATAAATTCGTTTGTTGGAGTAAAAATTGTTTGCCCGCCTTTTTGTCTATTAGCGTCAACAAAGAGAAATAAATACATAAGTCGTTGGGATTTTTATTAGGTACCAGGAGATTGCACTTGCAATTTATTTTAGAGGCTTTGATAAATTTTAGCTTTAATTGTATAGTAAATATAATTAAAATGTTTATTAACTCGCAGTCCCTTCTACCTGAGAAAGAATCAATGAAGATTTGCCCGATTCCTATCGCATGTTTGCGCTAAGAGGCATAGTGCAATAAAAGTGGCGTTGGGCTGACTGTAAGACGCCTCCGCAAAAATAGCAAAAGACAAAGAAAGATCGAAAAAGCAGAAATTGAAGAACCTTGATTTAGAAAAGCTCTATAAACATTACATAAGAGAAGAAGCATTTCATATCAAAATTTTCAATATACATAATTTATTCTAACAGCTGAATATACAAATCAAAGCTATCCTTTCGGTTTCCACACGTTTGGAGATGGTCCCACATTTATGGAAAGGTGGTGGTACAGGGGACCAATTTCAACCTAAAAATTATATTTGTAAAGTTTTGAATATTTTTTTTACCCGTTCCAAATCCCACAATGTTTGTGACAGGCCATCCGTTAACATTCGACTTGTAGCACTTCTTACCATCTTTCTACTGAAAAATAAGATAATTAAACTTTCCTAGAAAAATTTCTTTAAAATTTCTTTAATGCTTATTCATTTCTAAATTGATGCATTTTCTTGTAAAGTAGTTTTTAAAGCTTTGCAGTATAATAACTTTGTTTTAAAAAGATAAAGGTACGAGAAAAAGTTTCTAACCGAATCGATGAATGCCAGATTTGTTAGCTGAAATTCGAAAACTTACATTAACGTCGGAACCGTTCGTTGCCTTTGAACGTGGGTCATCATTGTGAATCTGGCAGTTTTGGGATTTGGTCTTCCTATTTTATATTTTCGGGAAAGAATTCGGTAACCTGAAAACACGACAATAGAGAATTAAATAGTATGGTGAATATTTTCACGCACCAATATCGTCATCTTCCCCACCCCAGCCCCAATACAAATTTGAGTAGCCGTTCACATTCTTGAAGACTTCCATAGGCATTGAAAGAACTCCTTCAACTAGTGCTTCGTAAGGTGGTCTAAATTTGCTATTAGGATGTTGTAAAAAAAAGACGGCATTATATTTACATAATTTTACAAGTTTTGAAACTGAATTGAAATCCACAACCCACTTGTACAATAATGAATCAACAAAGGCACCCAAATGAAAAGGCTCCCTGGGGCATGAGTAGGGAGTGCGGTCATCCTGAAAAACATTATTATTAATTAAACACACATTGTTTTACTTTAGCGTATAAAAAATCTAACCTACCTCAGGAAACATGTCAACATCGTGGAAAACAACACAATCTACTCCAAGAGTATCTGCGTATTTGAAAGCAGAGTTCATTATTCTTCCTTTGTTGAACAGATCGTCGCCAAGCTGAAACAATTCTACCACAGCAATAACACAAACTATTTTTTTATATTGAAAAAAATACAAATGTCATTTTTGAAGCCCCTAATAATTTCTTTCAGTGATCGCCACGTTTTATTTTCATGTCTATGAAATGAACAAACTTTTTTTTATGAAACAAAGCAAATGAAATCTTTTATGAAACCCAACATTGACTTTGATTTCATTTTCTGGGTCGAAAACGGTAAAAATAATAAAAACCTATTGAAAAAACTAAATTAATCAATCTGAGTTTGGAATAGTAAACAAAAACAGTAATAAAAGATTCGCTTTTTTAGAAAAATTATTTTTTAATCCTATGCATCAAGATTAAAACTAATGTGCCACGAGCAAGTCTCAAAAATGAACATCAGGTTGAAACCGTCAGACAAACTTCGAATATAAATGACTAAAATGACATCTTTTATTTTTTTTTTTAAAGTTCCAATTATTTGTGCCAGCGAAATATATAAACAAACCTGCTCAGTTACAATGAATCTGAAGTCCAGTTTTTGTCTTTGAAGAATCGGAATCAGATAGTTCAAAAATCTCGTCAAATGAGATTTTCTGTCACGGTAGGGAATGATAATAGCCACTTTTGACCTAGCCTACAAATAAAACATTATAATGATGATTGTAATTTAACTTACTTTACAGTCTGAAGGTTTCCATTTTCCTCCTTGCTTTAGCTCAGGGTGCTTTTGCAAAATTTCAGCTTCAGTCGTTTCTCTGTAAAGCCATTCTTTAGGTAATTTACCCTAAATTGTAATTTTTAATATAAATTTTGGGTACAACGTACATATAATTTGGGGTTTTCTTCAACTGTAGGGCATAATTCTTCTTCAACTGGAATAGAGTAACTGCGACTAAAAATGTATGTAGAATAAAATACATTTTGCCAAACATCAATAATAATTCAATTTATATAAAGAAAAATTTAAAAAAATTCAACATTACTATGTTTTCTCCGATGCGAAAAATATAACAATACCTGTGCGCCAGTTGAAGTGATGCAATAAACAAAATACTTGTAACAATAGTAGAATAAATAAGGGCTACTTTTGAAACTAATCTTCTATTCATGACGAACCTGCAAGTTTGTTTTTAAGATATGCATACGAGAGAGATAAAGAGAGAAAGGGAGACAGAGAGAGGCCTTCAATGACTCTAATGAGGATCTAATACGGGCTTTTTCATAAACTGAAATTTCGCAGACGAATCAAGAGACCGCCGAACTCGCGGTACACTTTGTCAACGTGGTTGTGAAGATGTGCAACCCGATTACGGCACACCTGCACCCAATGCAGAGAAATTATAGCCGTCGCCAAACGGAAATCGGTAAGAAAAAGCCGCTTTTTCTCTGCGTCTCCGCTTTTTTCACGCTCTTTTTGCCTGCGCGTCGCACGAATGCTGCAATTAGACTGTTTTTGGCAGGATTCCAATTTGGCGACAGCTATATATACCAGCGGGGAGGGGCGCGCTGGGTGGGGCTGCGCCCCCAGACCCCCTTCAACACTAAAATGTTCTTATAGTGCCCGCCAACCCTACTTCGGCGGTTTTTAGTAATGAGTGAGATTATTCTGATGTTGAAATTCAAATTTCCCATTATTACAACAAAATATTCGGCTACAAAAGGGGCGTGGCCCATTTTCGGTCGAAGTAGGATTGGCAAGGGGTATACTGCAGTGATCCTATTGCGAAATACTACAATTACAATTATCCCATTGCTAAATACTCAAATGGCAATTATCCTTTTGCGAAATACTCTAACTGCAATTAACCTTTTGCGAAATACACTAATTGTAATTACCCTATTGTGAAATACTCTAAATACAATTATCCTATTGGGAAATATTGTATTCGCGATTAACCCATTGCGAAATATGAAATTCCTGTTATAAAAATGCGAAATGCCTTGTTTTTAATTTTGGGTTGGTTAAAATTTTTAGTTAAAAAAATTAAAACATCTGCAGGACTACATCTCGGTCTGAACGATCAAGGTTTAAAAAAATATGGAGCGAATGAGGGTTGAACAAAGTAAAAAGCTCTTTTTATATTGCCTACGGCACGAAACACGATGTCTGCATGCGATACACTGTCTACAGCCGTTATTTGATATCTCGTTTCAATCAGGTGACAGATTTTCCGTCTGGATTAGGGCACAAAACACGAAATGTTGTACGGGACGATCACAAGAATCACATTTTATACACACTTCAAAAAGTTTACATTTTTTTCCCGAAACTTTACTTTTACATTTTCTTAAGACGCTATGTCTGAGCTACTCAAAAAACCTATAAACAGATTTTTTTTTTCAAAATGCTGAATTTTTGAATATAAACTACCTAGGACCCAATAAACAATGAAAAGAACTCGAAAAATCGATTATCGATTTTTGGCTCGGAGTACGGTAATCGACCACCGGGGTAACTACCCTCAAATTTAAGAAAAACTATAATGTTTAGCACGAAATCGATTGCAAATTTTACGCTGAAAAAGATTTTAGTTGACGCAAAAGTCGATTTCTCATTGTAAAAATAGTTTTGTTGAGAAAAGTGCTTTAAGAATTACAAAAACAAATTTTTCTTCCGAGTGTTTCAAAAGCCTATCGCAGATTTTTGATATGTTATTAGGCTATGATTACTGCGCAAAATGTGTTTTTTCCAAAATTTTCGCGCTCCCCATTTTCATGAAATTAGAAATTTCCAAAAATTAAACATTTAATAAAAATTATTTTCAATCAATTAACCACAAATAAAGTCGTCGCCAATGCTACTTCGCCCAATTTCGCTCTGAGCTCTGTGCAAATGACACCAGACGCGAATTTGCAGACGAAAATTCTGTGTTTTAGGATACGTACGCAATACTACGTCAGGGCTACCTTCGCAAATCGGCCAAGATGTAAAATTGACGAAGACTATTGAATTTCGTGATAATGTATTGCAATTTGTTAAATTTAATTAGCTATATTTTCAAGCTACTAATTTGGAGAGTACATGAAATATGAATGTCTTAAAACATTTCATTCCTTAATTTAATAATTATTTTCAATTAACCATAATTAACAACATCTTGGTTCTTTGATCTCTCGTGCCCGATTTCTGTCTTGATTGGCTCACAAGTCACAAAATACTGCACGAAATGGTCACAAGCATCAGATTTTAAGCAACCATCGATAAAGATCCACAGTGGTACTGGCCGGTCGGCTTGTAAAATAAATAAATCCTGGCCCGACCCGTCTTGGTTGGCTTCCTTTGGCTACGACTTCGATTCACTTTGGGGCACTCACGATGTCGTCTCTGGAAAAATCGAGCAGAAAAAAATCAGTCTTAGAATTGACACAAATTGGACCCCACCCTTAAAAAAACTAGGCCGTTTTGAAACTTTTAGGAGGATATCGATTTTCTTGACCCGGGTTACGGTAGTGTACTGTAATTTTTCAAAATTGGTCAAAATGACTGAAACTTATGTGTGTTTGAAAGATTCTGGCTTGGAAAATCTATCATTCAAATGGTGAAAGTCGCTTGCATTACCACACAGGAATCCTAAAACCTCAATAAACTGAAATTTTGCGTTTCAAATTATAGTTTTTCGCATTTTTTGACCTTTGACATAAAAGTTGCGCAAAATGCATTGAATTCTAATACCGCACCTGTTGAAAAATTTAAGTCTAAAAAATTACGTGTCCTTTAAAACCCCTAAAAACCTTTAAAACAAGTTTGAATTTAGATTTTTCCATCGATATGATCAGAGAAAATTCACCTTTGATAAGTCAAAATTTTTTCTGCTTTGAAATTGAAGCAAACTCAACAAACTCAGCTATTCCTTAACCCTTCGAAAAAAAAATTTATGTTTTTTTTTAAAATCGAATTTGTAAAACTTTATATAAGTAGTCCCTATTGTTGTATCCCATATTCGAAAAACGTTATTCATAATTTTTTTTCGTTTTGAATCTCCTAATGATTGATTATTTTCTGGATTTGTAATGGTAAACATAGAAGCTTAATTAAAACATATAAAAATCACGGGTTAACCAGTTTTTCCCACGATTTTGCTATTGTTTTTGATTTAAAAAAAAATTAACTTTCTTTTAAAAATAGAACAAATGCAATAATTTTTAAGTAGAAATCTCTCCGATAACTTTTAAAATATATTATCGCATTTCATTGTTTTAAATTTGAATTATAATTGCTATAACTTTTGTAAAGCAATAGTGAGTACTTCAAAATGGGATCTGATGAAAATCTTTTAAAAATCTAATGTTGAATAAAAAAAAGTGTTAGTAAATTAGTCTAATATTTCAACGATCGGAAATACTTATCGCCGTTGGCCAGGGTTAGTCAAATGACCAGGCCGGCCCAGGCCGGCCTGGGCCTGGCCTGGGCCTGGGTCTAACCAGGCCGTCATTTCCAGGCCCAGGCCAGGCCAGGCCGGTTGGCAGGCCGAATGAAGTTTGCTTAAAATGCTAATTGAATGCTAATTTTTCGGTCAATTTGAATAAGCGTATCAATCACTTTCCTTCACTTTTGCATCACTTTCCCCATACTTGCTCGCCTCCTACTCGCCTATTCGGTAATCTACAATTGTTTCGCTAAGTTTTTTATACTCATCTTGTGAAAAAAACATGTCGTTTAGGTAAACCTATTGCTAAATCTGCGAATTTCAAAAATTGTTTGTTTTTCTTTGAAGCAGTTGTCGATGGAGAGACGACAATACAAATAAGTGAATTTAATCAACTTTTTGTGAGTTCTGTAAATAATAGGTTGGTTATTTTGGTTTTTGACCAGGCCCAGGCCAGGCCAGGCCCAGGCCCAGGCCGCGGCCTGGGCCTGCATTTCCAACTAACAGGCCGGCCTGAGCGGCCTGATGACCAACCCTGCCGTTGGCCCAACGGCGAAAATAAGTTTTTTATTCAATTGGAACATCACGAAATAGGTATTCTTAATGCATAATTTACATAGTGTTTTTTATATCCAATTTGTAAAACTTTCTGACAACTTCTTTCCGGCTTATTTTTGAAACTACAAATTTTTTCACATTTGAACAAATTTTTTTTTTGAACAAATAGTTTAAGAAGTATACATTTCTCAGTCTAGGTATCTATAAAACTCTTAAAAAAATATCGCATTTCATTAATTTCAATTTATAATTGGTACAACTTTCGCTAAATAATATAGTTTTAATTTTATAAATTTGCGAAATTGTTGTTTTTCAGATTTCGTAGATGAACGTTTACATAATTTGATTTTAAAAATTTTTCTTAAGATTTTGTTCAAAAAAGGCATTTTCAAGTGAATTACTTGAAAATGCCTTTTTTGAAATAAATCTTAAAAAATGTTGACTTGAAGGATTTAGTATTTTGTCTTTGGTTTTTATAGTTTTATAGTTAGTTATACATTTTTTTACTTTATTACAAAATGGTTTAGAAAACAACATTATATAATTTATAATAGAAGGAACAAACAAATAACAATTAATAAAAATGATATGTTGAAATTAGCAGATCCACTGATTTTTGGTCTCCACTGCGGCGGAGCTGTTCCCACTTCCACGAAAAGATGGTGGTAGAGGGGACGAATATTTATCTGAAAAAAAGATTTGTTATTTGTAAATTAGTCTTACAAAAAAAATATCTTAAAAAAAAACTCACAAATTTTACATTCCAAAGTGACTGGTTCAGCCCGTCTGTAGCTATTCGACTGGAAGCGTTGGCAAGCAATGCGTACCTTAAAATCGGATTTGAAATTTTGTTTTGCGTACTTTGTTTTTACTTAAACGAATCCAATTTTTTAAATTCAGATAAGCCCCCCACCCTAGTATCAAAACAGCCCCTCATAAATACGAATTTTAAAAGGTCCGATAGTGGCGGACATAACGTAATTACGTTTCCTGGGGGATTTATGTAAATTAATTCTCCTCCTTATTGAAATGGGGGACTTGAATGGCATACCCGAATCTTTTCTAATCAGATAACCCCGCCCCCTTTTAAAAAATGTTTAGATCGAAAAGTTGTTTTAAAAAAAGTTTTTCCGAAATGCAAATACGGATTAGAAACTCAAAGATTAAGTGGATGACAAGAATTTAATTTAAATAAAACTGCAAATTTTTAAAAATTAAAAAAAAAGTTGTCAAAAAAGGAAACAATAAAAATCAAAACAAAGATAACAATCATAAAAGTGGGAATTTAGCTTTGTAAGATTGTGCAAGATTGTATGCTCAGCAGTGGGGGGCTTAATTGTATCTAATTTGTTTTTTAAAACCATAGACTTTAGCTTCAAAAGAAAATTTCTGAAGGTTAAATTTGTATAAATTGCCATTTCACGTACGAAATTTTGAACTTTTTAAATATCAGCTATAAACAAAAATTTTGGGTTAAATGCAGACCCTGCTTTCAAAAATCGCTAAAAAGTCGTGAACTTGAGCTTGTTTTTATGACATTTTGGGGAAAATTGATAATTTTTTTATAAGATTAAAAAAATAAAAATGTATTATCAGTGTTTCACAATTTTGTCAATCAAAACAAAGTGAAAAATCCAAAAAATGGGAATTTAGTGTTTTAAGATTGTGTAAGATTGGGTACTCAGCAGTGGGGGGCTTAACTGAATAGTATGGGAGGGGGTATACCGAAACAAACACACAAACGGTTTTTGTGAATTTCGATTTTTTTTAAATTTTTTTTTATATTATTACCTTAAAAGCCTAAACGAAACAAAATTGAATGTTGTTGTTCAAAAAATTTTTTGGCTTCTACCCTAAAAGCGTTTATGTTTTAAAAATAAGTAATTTTTTTCTTTACAAAAAAAAGGTAAGAAACTTCCATGTTTCACTACTTTGCCATAATTTTGTGCGCTACCGTGATTTGATAAACAATTTCCAAGAGCACCATATGAAAGTTTGATTTTTACACAATTTTTCTTCTATCGAAACTTCTACCGAAATTTTCTAATTTGAGAAAAACTTACATATATTCCGGGGCTGTTCTTTCTCTTTTCACATGATTCAACATCGTAAATGTGACAACTTTTGGATCTGGCCTTTGTATTTTGAACTTCTTTGCGAGAATTCGTTCTCCTGAAAATGAAGAATTACGAGTTTCAAGGCAAGAAAATTTTTTTTGAGGTATATAAGAATTTTTAATTGATTTAAACTTTCAAAATACCACTGGAAAGAGATAAATACAACGTTTTTTGTTACAGTTATTCCAATTACAAATTTAAAGAAAAATATAAAAAAGCAAGGGTTTGATTTTCGTTATTAGTGTTGTAAAACCTATTTTAAATGTATATTTACAAAAACTAAATTTTGAAAATGTTCATTTTTAGAATTTTGTGTGTCCAATTAAAAACAGTTCAAATGTTACAACTTCGCTTCAATCTTTTTCAATTCATCAGTTGAACAATAAGACCGAAGAATAATTTATTTATTAATAACTTATTTTTCAAGTTATATTTAAAAAAAATGAAGAGATTATTTTTATATAAGATTTTATACAACAAATTTAAAAAAAACCCCGCAAAGGTGGAAAAGGCTTGAAAAATAAGAAAAATGCAGCGTTTTAAACATTATACATTAATTATTCTTTTGTAACTTTTGCAATCTATTTGAGCAAATGTTTCCTCCGATTAAACTGAAAATTTGTTAAACAAAAAATGTACACTTTATAAATACAAAAAAGTTTTTATAATTAAATTTAACCTTAAAAAGACCGGGAAATGAGAAAAAAACTTAGAAGAGCCTAAATTATTTGTCTTTTTTTGTTGTTTTAATGTAGTGCATTGTATAATTAAAATTTTTTCAAAATGTTCCTTTTAAGATTTTTGTGCGTCAATTCAAGAAAAACCTGACAAATGTTACACTTTCGTTTCAATAAATTTCATGTATTTTGCTGTTCAATAACATTCTCGAAGATATTATAACATCGAAAAATTTAAAAACAAAGAAACAGAAACGAAAGCAAAAAAATAATTTTGTATACACTTTTTTTTCAATTTTAAACAACCAACGTCATTTTCATTTTTTTCACTGAAAGGAGTACTTTTACAGTTTCAAGCGATTTATAGTGTTTTAGAAGGTAGTTTTTTCTCTCTTATTTAAATTTTAAAAAAAATATATCAAAACCGACCAATATCGTCGTCTTCTCCACCCCACCCCCAATAGAGGTTTGAATATCCGTTAACTGCTCTAAAATGCCTCATCGGCATGATGAGAGCTCCTCCAGTGATGTGATCATCAACTAATCTGAAACGAGTTACATTGTTTCGACTTGAAGTTTTATCGCAAATCGTTACAAGTGCGTTTCGGAGAATATGACAAGAAAAACAGGATTTTCGAAAAGGACTAGGTAGATTTGGTCGTCTCTGTATATTTCGAGCTGGTGCTTCATAAGCACTGCCTTCTTTTCAGAAAAGGTTTTGGATTCGGCTTATGTTTGGTATATAACCTTAATATGGCCAAAAGCCTTATGGTTTGTTTCCGAAAAACGGAACATGATTTGGCCATTTTTTAAAGGACTGCGGTCGTTAAAGAAATGTGGTCGCCCCTTGGGACATTTAAAGGTCAAATGACGTCATCAATCACTTGATCGATATTGACGTCATAATCATAATTTACGTTTATGACGTCATTATCGATCGATTATGACGTCATAATTTAAGATTATGACGTCATAATATTTTTTTTCGAATTAAATTTTATTTTTAGAAAGGGGGCGTTTGACCTTTAAATGTCCCAAGGGGCGACCACATTTCTCTGTCGTTGCATCCCACCGCGAATTATTCAATTGTCTGCGCACTCCTCTTTTTCAATGCTTTTTTCGCATTTTATTTTCATTCACATCAACGTTTCAAATCGTCTGTGGTTAAACACGAGTGGAAATCAAGGTCGGTGGAAATTTTTCAAGGTCTTTGGATATAGACTATAAATTGAGAGGTTTGGCACCGAATCGCTTGTTTGCCCAACGTTGACCGAAAATCAATTTGAAATTTGCATTCGAAATCTACTTTAAATTTCTTATTTGGTAAACACTAAATATCTACAATCGAGGGTGACTATTTTTGTTTAACTTTCACTTGTGAAAAAGAACTGTAAAATGTATTATAGCCTGGAATATATGGCTGTCGCCAAATTTGAATCCTGCCAAAAACAGCATTAATGCAGCATTCGTCCGATACGCAGGCGAAAAGAGCATGCAAAAAGCGGAGACGCAGAGAAAAGTGGTTTTTGTTGCCGATTTCCGTTTGGCAACGGCTATATGTGTAGGAATATGTCTTCTGATTTAGAAAAGTATCGTCCTTTCCATTATTGCAGAACAATGAACCGAAATGGAAGCGCCTGAATTTCCTTACAAAAATATCTTTTGAACAGCGAGCCAATCTGGCGTTTGTTTCCCACGCTCTCTCGCTTTTATCTGACCTGTAACCGTGCACCATTTGCAGTTGTACGTGCACCGGTTGCAGGCCAAATTTTACCAAAAGGGGTTTAGAATCAGGGAAACAACATCTTTTCACTGAAGATTAAATTTTTTTGATAATTCATTTTAACGAGGGACAAGTCACACTAACTGAAACAGATACCTTCATTAGAGTTCACAATTTTAATCTTCTGCTTTAATCTATAATTAGTTCTCGAAAAAAAATTATCAAATGACCAAATCTAAACCATCCGTTACCATGTCGTCATTAAAAGCGATGTTTCACCGACTTTGATTTCCACTCATATTTAACAACTAACGATTTGAAATATTGAAGTGGAAATAAGTTAAACAAGCGAAAGAGCACTGTAAAAGAGGAGTGCGCAGACAATTAAACGATTCGCGGTGGGATGCAATGACCGCAGTCCTTTAAGAATTGGCGTGTTCCGTTTTTCGGAAACGAACCATAAAGTTTTTTTTAAGGACAAAAAGGGAATAGTAGATGAAAACTTACTTGTAACGCAGTGTATCAACAAAAGCTCCCAAATGGTAAGGCTGCGAAGGACAGGAATAAGGAGTGTGATCACTCTAAAGTTTTTTGTGCGTAAAAATGAGAAATGTATTTCAGTACCTGGGGAACCATGTCAACATCGTGAAAAATAACGCAGTCCACGCCAAGAGCATCGGCGTATTTGAAGGCGGCGTTCATTATTCTTCCTTTGTTAAAAAGGTCATTGCCAATCTGAATTTCGGGATTTTTTACTGGTTACGTAAGTTAAATTTTTATTTAGCTCAAATGACGGCTTAACTTTTGAACAAAAAATTTAAAATTTTTTAAAAAATGAGATTCATGTTTCACATGGTATTTTTTGATCCGCATCGTTGTTAATGAGAAATGCGAGGTTTTTGTTATGGCTACTTGATAATTGTTTTTTTCGCATATTGAAACTTTGTTTAAAAAACAAAGCAAAATATAAAAAAAAGCCAATTCAAAATTGTTTTTAAACTTAAAAGTAACACTGAAACAATTATCTTTTGTCTTGACAAATTGTTTAACGAAATTCAGTTATGTTGCGTTCCTCCTTTACTACATATGGGATAACGAAAAAAAATTTTAAAATAGAAAGCCACTAATTGGAAATGCCCAAGAAAAAGTTTAAATGAGGTCAAATTGAAAGAGAAAAAAAAATTTGCATTTTTTCGCATTTCAATGTTCCAATGTTAGCAGTGTGGTTTACTTGTATTCTTGTGGGGGTAACAAAAGCCATTTTTTCAAATAGAAAAATACTGGTATCAAATGCAACTTCAATTTAACCATTGCCAATAAAAAGTCACAATGGAAGACAATTTTCATGATTTCCGAAAGAAATTCTATTTATTTCTGTTAAATATATATTTTTCAAATTAAGCAGGTAGTTATAGTCTATTTCCAACGAATGTACAAGGATTTTCCCAATTTTAAAAGGACTAGGTATTTTTGGTCCCGCAACGATCTTAGTTAA
Source organism: Oscheius myriophilus (assembly GCA_964057215.1). Lineage (NCBI taxonomy): Eukaryota > Metazoa > Nematoda > Chromadorea > Rhabditida > Rhabditidae > Oscheius > Oscheius myriophilus. The sequence continues at coordinate 26,620,623 of OZ059903.1, forward strand.
TTGTCTGCGCACTCCTCTTTTAAAGTGCTATTTCGCCTATTATATCTCTGTTCACTCCAATTTTCAAATCCTTTTTTTGATTAAATACGTTTTTTTCCAGATTGCCCAAAAGTCGAAGACCTTCCCTTGGAAACAGACTATACCACCTCAAAGACTGCACTATAAAATTCCCATGAATAATTTAAATTCCCATGAATAATTACAATTAAAAGATTCTGGTAACGTGAAATTCTGCCAATCATACGCTTTTTGCACCAAAACATTTATATTTCAAAATTCGGCCATGTCGCATCAATTATAATTATCATTGCTTCTCTGAGTAATAATAAAATTCATTTGTTGGTTAATTTCGCTGCAAAAATTGCACCAAATCGAGCAGAAATGTCGAAAACCAAATGGTTTTTTTTAATCATGAAAAATTGACTTAGATGTTTCAATTCCAACTCAAGTTTGGAATTGAAACATCTAAGTCAGTTTTTTTTAACTCGGTCAATACTTTTTTAATAACACAAAAGTTTAATAAAAATTATTGTTTTTGTATGTTTTGAGTACATCAAGTATGCCAAATGCATCGCTCCGTAGCATTGAGCTTCCTGACTTTCTGTTTTTCTCTAAAAGTTTTTGTTCTTTTTTTTTGTTGGTGAATAATATGAGTAAAAATATTATCAAAAATTGAAATAGACTATACAAAGTTTCAAATAAAGTACTTTTTCCTATTTTGCACGCTTGAACGTGTGCTTGTGATTGAAATTATTGAACTTTTCAAATAAACAAACCTGTTCGGTCACAATAAATCTAAAATCCAATCTCTGCCTTTGCAACACTGGAATAAGGTAGGCCAAAAGTCTCATAAGGTGGGATTTTCTATCACGGTAAGGCACGATAATTGCGATTTTAAACCTCGGCTGAAAATATAATTTTAAAATTAGTTACAATATGTTACTATATTGCGAATTCCATTTTGGATGACACGCCAGCTAATTTAAAATCGATTTTTACAAGTGGAAATTCGATTATTTTACCTCACAATACTCAGGCGACCACTCTCCCCCTTGTCTTAATTCAGGGTGGGAATTCAAAATTTCATCTTCTGTTAATTCTTCATTTTCAAGAATATCGGTTGACAGCTTTCCCTAAAAAAAAGAAAATTGTTAAAACATTCTGAAATTTACTATTAAATAGGGGTTGTTATCATTTTTCGGACAAAGTCTGTCTTCAGCTTGAATTGAAATTTCTTCATGATGCTCCATTTCATTGATATAGCTGAAAATACGGATCAAAACAAGTTAAAGGGATCGTCAGGGGACTTTTGATGCTTCAGTATCATTTTTTAATGAAAACCAACGTGGTACTTTACGCTTACGATCGGCTCCCACAACCCCATGGGGATTTGTTGAAAAGATTTGGCTGCGAGAATTGAACCTCTCGCTGAGAGACGCAGACAGAACGAAAAACGCCGTTGAGACCCTTTTTCCACATCATTCTCGGCTGTCAGCTATATTTTTTTGTTTTTTGTTTTTTTTTTTTCAAATATTTTACGGCAGTTATTTAGCGTGTGATTATTTTAAATAGAGTAAAAATTGAAAAACGACTAAATTACCCTTTTTAGAGCTAAAATTAAAACCGGGTTTGAAATTCCGCAATGAAAATGGGGGGACAAAATGTTTGACTTGTTCATCATTAAAATTCTTTTTTATCGCATACGTACATAAAAATGGTTATGGAGACTTGAAAAAATAAAACATGATTAATCAAATAAAACAAAATTTCAAAAGACACCTGACTGTCCCTTTTTAAAAAAAATAGTTTAACAAACCAATAAAATGGCTGATTTTGTTCTGACAGTCCAAAATTACTTCCAAAAACGGAAAAGAAAAATTTGCAATATGTAAATAAAGTTTTGTTAAACATTATTTATTTTCTCCGCTTATGCACACAGAATAATTACAGTCGTTATAAATATGTTAAAAAGGTTGAATTTGATTTTCTTTCAAAACGAGATCATCATATGATGAATATTTGATTGTTTTTCCCCCAATTTAAAAAAAAATCTGTTTTTTTTTGGCTAATAGCATTGATTGAGTATTATCCATCTTACATAACGGTGGAGTTCAAAAAAGCCACCTTGGAGAAAAAATTAAACTCCATTTTCTCAAAACCAGCAAGAAGAAAGTTGCAAATACTGTATTGTGAAAATATTGATTTTTATCACGAATGAAACATTTTACCAAATTATTTAGTTTTCTTTTATAAATTAAGTATTGCTATATTTCGAAGTAAAAAAAGCAAAAAAAGTAACTCGAAATTCGATTTGAGCGAAATAAGAGAAAAAATGTTACATGTTGGATTTTTTTCTTTGTTTCACCCATGTTACAAGTAAGTTTTAACTAAAATTAAAATTGGGGAGTTTTCTTACAAATACATATTGTGTATGCAGCTGATTCAACAATGGCGATTAAATGTCACACTTCCAAAATTAAAAGAAACAAAGTTGCAACATGTAAATAAAGTTCAAACTATTAGGCTTTTTTTGTTTTTCTTTCTATGTGAAACATAGGAAATAATATTAGGCTCTATACAACAATTATATATTCAGTACATTTAGATTCAGTAAAGCTGCATAAAAAATTTCAAACATATAAGTGATGAATTGTAAAAGTTATTTATATTAAAAAAATGATTTTATTCAGAAAAGTCTCTCAAAGTGTTTATATTAAAAATGCCAATTTTTCAGCCTTTTCGCTAAAGTTTTGGGCTTTTACGACATATATAGAACCATTTGTGAACGCATCGTAATAAAAATTAACACTTCCAAAAATATATGGAACAAAGTTGCAACATGGAAATAATGTTCTGTGAAAAAATTTGCCTGAATCAATTATTAAATTTTCTATCCTGTACTAGCAGAACGTTAGTTATTTACTTTATGAATATTTTATAAGTGTTGAATGAAACATTCTCTTTTTGAAATATAAAACATTAGGAAAAAATTTCGATTGTTGTTACAACCAAATTTTACGTTTTTGTTTGCACCGACCTATTTTTTGAAGTAGTTAAATTTGAAAGAAGAGAGTTAATTTTTTAAAGACTCTAAAAAAATTATACAATTAGATTCAGTAAAGGTGAAGAATCATTTCTACCATTATAAGCACCACAGAGAAAGTTTGGCACGATGTAGCAGAATAAAACCGATATATGTAGACTAATAAAATTAAAAAAAATCCAAAAATATAAACTTCAAAGTTGCAAAATGTACTGAACGTTAGCGGCATCTTAATAATTATTTGATACTTCCAAAAATTTAAACAACAATGTTGCAACATGAAAATAATGTTCTGTTTTTATGTCTGAATCATGTAAAAATTTTTTTAGTTTCAGACTTTATACAAAATTTATAATAGTTAAATGAAACATTTTTTTGAAACCAAATTATAAAGAGAAAAAACTTGCTCTGCATATTTTTTATATTTTTTGTTTCGTTGTTTGTTCAAAAAAGTGACATAAATCATATTGAGAGAAATTTCTATTTTTTAAGTTTTACACAAAGGACCTGCAACATGGAAAAAACGTTATGTTTAAAAATTTTTGTTATGTAAGTTTTTAAATTTTCATCCGGTACACCAGTGCATTAGTTATAAACTTTGTAAAAAATTTATAATAGTTGAATAAAACATTCTCTTTTTTAATAAAAATAAATAAATAAGAAAAAAAGTGCAACTTACCTCGAAGATTTGAGCAAATTCGCCACCGAAACGATTCCACATACAGCAACAAATATTAAAAATTTGTTCGGGAGCCAACTTCGAAAACTGCGTGAAAATCTCCAAAGCATCCTGAAAATTAATTTTAATTTGGTTACGAGTAATTTTAATTTGGTTACCAGTATGAAAAATGTTACATTAAATTTTCAAAATATAAATGTAAGTGATTAAAATTGTTACTTTGAACGTCCTGAGGCAAAAGATTATAGTCGTCGCCAATGCTACTTCGCCCAATTTCGCTCTTAACTCTGTGCAAATAACAGCAGACGCGAATTTGCGTACGAAAATCCTGTGTTTTAGTATAAGTACGCAATACTGCGTCAGGGTTACATTTGCGAATCGGCCAAGAAGTAAAATTGGCGAAGACTATAAATAGAGTGACAGTGGAACACAAAGGTCTGGTGCGTTTCTTTTTTGTTCATAAGAAATCCTGTTCTGCAATCCCAGAAAAAACGCTGTCTCCATCCGATTGAACTTAAGATTAGCTGAGGAATGTTCTTTGAAGTGCATCTGACACAGACTGAGAAATCATGGGAGCGATCCGATGCGCTAGAGAGTTCAAGATGTGAAAGGTTTGTGACTCTGGGACTTTAAAAAAGTGAACAAATGAAGGACAAGCATTGAAACAAAGATGTATATAGTAAAATTTTCTTAGGAAAAAATTTTAAAAAAAAGTGGAAAAAAAAACAAGAATTGAACGAATTTTGGTTTATAGTCTGTTTCCAAAGAAAGGTCTGCGACTTTCGAGCGGCTTTGTGTTTCTGATTCCTTTTAACCAGTGATATTTGAAACATTGATGTGAACAGAAATAAAATATGTGAAAGAGCGCAGTAAAAGAGGAGCGCTCAGACGATTAACGATCGCGGCGGGACCATCATTTAAGGTTTTTGCCAAAACCGGTGCCGTTTTTCGGAAACGCACTATATAACCTACGCGCTGTAGAGACTATTTTGAAACTTTAAGGTCAATATCGATTTTTTGATCTGGGTTACGGTAGGGTACTGTAATTTTGTAAAATTGGTCGATTTCTATCAAAGTGGTGTTTTTCCAATAGCTTTAGGTACTCCGAATCAAACACTCAAATGGTATATTATTGTGTAATTTCGTAAAGGTCCCTGAAAACCTCAAAAAAGTGGAAAAAGCCGTTTGGAAATGCAGTTTTTCGCATTTTTCGACATTTGTCATATAAGGGCAGCAAAAAGCCTACTGAAAATGGAAAGATGGGCCAAGTTTTTTTTAGCATCTTTTGCAAAATTGTCTAAAAAGTCTAAAAAATCAGTGACCATCATGACGAAAGTCGTGATGTGATGGTCACCGATTTTTTAGGCTTTTTCATTTGATCTGGAAAATTTTCACATTTGGAAGGTCAATTTTTTTGGATCTAAAGTAGTTCTAAAAACCGCTCAGTTTCTAAAAAAATGGCAGTCTCAGTTTTTTCTTTTTAAAGTAAAAAATTTCATAGTCATTTGTCAAATTGTCCTTTTTTTAAACAAATAGGAAGCATGATTAACTGAATGTTTTCTTGAAGTGAGAAGTTTTGTTCAGTAAAATAACTTAACTCGACTGATTCGACTGATGTGATCGACTGAATCTGATGCGCTAGAGAGTTCAAGATGTGAAAGGTTTGTGACGCTGGGACTTCAATTTTTGTGCAAACTTTTTCATAAAGTATACGCAATTCATAAAGTATTACACCTGAAAGAAATACTGGAACCAAAGGTAGTCGTTTTCTTACAATATAAAGTTTTACAGAAAAGCTATCCCACAAATAAATAAAGTCGCTTTGTTTTTGCGCTTGATGTTTCAGGCGTCTGTTGTGAAATTTTGTTAATTTTTTTCGCAGAGCTTTTTGATTTTAAAGAAAATACTATTTTACTTTACTGAAAAAATTTACTGAAAAAAAAGTTTACTGAAAAAAATTTCTTACTAAAACGTTGTTGAAACGGTGTCGAGAGTACAATCAGATTTAAGATTTTGCGGCGATGTCTCGTCGCAGAGAGGAACAAAAAGTGAACATGGAAGGCGGAATCACTAATGAATTGTTTACGATAAAAGCATAAGCTTTGAATTTTTTCAGCGTTTCTAGGCTCATTATCTATTTCCAACAAAGAATCGACAACTTTTCCACTACCTTGATATCCACCCTACCTTGATATATCTTGATATCGTTTGTTAAATTTCTTTTCACTTCAATGTTTCAAACCACCGTCGGTTTGAAACATTGAAGTGAAAAGAAATTTAACAAACGAAAGAGCACTGTAAAAGAGGAGTGCGCAGACAATAAAGCAATCGCGGCGGGACCAAATGTACCTGTCCTTTAGGAAGTGAACATGGACGTGAAGTTGAAGATTAAATTACTCAGTTTCTTTTTTTTAATTATCCAAGTTTTTAAAAAGCTATTTCAAAAGATTGTCAAAAATTTCATGTTTACACGAATGTTTTCTTAAAGAGGCATAATTTATTCATTGTGGTTATTGCATTCAACTTCCGGGAGTTCGTTCATGTGTGAAAACCGCTTAACCGCTAAATATGTTTTCTAGATTTGTGGTCTTAAGCCGCCTGAAGGGGGAGTAAGGCGGCCTGCGGCCACACTTGGGCCGCTTTGAGGTTCCAAATGCTTTATAAACTCCCGCTATGGATACCAACAGCGGATAGCACGTTGAACTGTTGAAAAGAAAGACAGAAAATAACACATTTTCACCACCTAACGAAATGGGATAAGACGAGTTTTTTTATACAAACTGTTTTTTCTTTAAAAGTAACTCTGCAAAAGAAAAAAAGATCAGCTTCCTTTATCGCAATGCAGAATAATTGGATTACAATGTTATAAACCTGAAACATTACAAAAGCTATCCATTTTGAAAGAATATGCATCTTTTCCGTTTTTTTTATAACCACAGAAGAAAAATGGCACGCAAACTTAAATTTAATTGGTCATGATTCCTTTCATAGAAAAACTACATTGAAAAGATTTTGACAGTATTGCTAAGAGAATTTGTGAATTCTGAAATTTCAAATAAAGACACAGAATTGATTCTCCCGATTTTATTTAAACAATTTATTGAGTTTAAAACTTTTTTTTAAAAATTTTTCAAATGATTGAATAATTAGGACAGGAGAATCGAAATACGCATTATTTGGATGTCTTTCTGGTGGAACTGAACACTACAAAGCAATTTTAAAAACAAAAATTTTGTTTTGCTTTTTTTCATGGGATTAATGACACAAAAAGCAAACTTATGAAAAAAGTTAAATTTTCTAGAGATAAAATTGAAAACTGAAACGCAAAATTAGGAAAGAATGAAAAACATACCAGTCCTATACAATTACCGCATCACGAATTCAATTTTATATAATTCTCTGTTAAAAAAATGATTTTGTAAAAACATGTATGTAAAATGTGAATAAATATCCAATCTACGAGAGAAAAAGAGAAAAGAGAAGTGCTTTCGAAAGCTAAGCGAACCAAGAGTGCAATCAGATGCGCGAGAAAATTCCAGATGTTTCCGTGATATACTTTCCGAGATGAACAAAAAGTGAACAAGGCGGCACTGAAACAAGAATTGAATAGGAAGAACAGTTTTTTTGAATAATAGTTTAAAAATTATGTTTAGAAAAAGTGGGGCGTTTCTAACTGTACACAAAGGAAAAACAAAAAACTCTAATTATTGTTTCATTAAACTATTAATATTCTTATCGTGGGAATGAAAATTGTTAACGGACTGCTTTTTTTCAAAAAATAACTCATTATTTTTGTTTCTAAATTTACAATAAAAACAAATTTATTTTTGTTTTTCTATTTATTTTTATATAAGTTTGCGTGAGTTGAAAAAATTGGTAGATCTGCTAGCTGCGATGTGTGAAACGAACAAAATTACGGTCTTCGCCAATGCAACTTCGCTCAATTTCGCTTTTAGCGCTGTGCAAATGACACCAGACGCAAATTTGCGTACGAAAATCCTGTGTTTAAGGATACGTACGCAATACTGCGTCAGGGTTACATTTGCGAATCGGCCAAGAAGCAGAATTGGCGAAGACTTTATCTACGGGAGGAAAAGAGAAAGTGATTTTGAAAGCTATTCCAACCGAGAGTACAATCAGATGCGCGCGAAAATTCCAGATTTTTCCGCGATCTACTGATTCCGAGATGAACAAAAAGTGAACAAGAAGGCACTGAAACAAGAAAATGAATGGGAATGGAAACATTTTACAAAATTCCAGTAAAAATTGATAACGACCTAAACAAACAAAATGGTTTATACAAGCCATAAAAAGGGTATTGACCAAATTTGGAGCAATTTTGAAACTATGAGCAATTAAAACAAAAAAAGAACAAAAATTGGTACAACTGAACAAAAAACTACTTATTTTGAAAAAGCAAAGCAAAAGCGAAATTCATAAAACGAAGCTGCGTTTGGAGATGATTTCTGCGCCTCCATAAAGCTGACATTTTCGGGATCTGCAGTAGGCACCTTTTATAGCCTTCGCTGGTCCTTGCAAGTCTTTTTATCCGAAATCTTTTGATCTTTCAGGCCGAGATTGTTCGTTGATCATTTGATTTTTTCATAAACTCAACGTTCCACAAAGGCGTTGTCCAAAAAACTGGATAGGCACTGCCATATGAAAAAAAAATGATTTCGCTCAAAAGTAACCTCAAAAGCGTATTCTGTAAGTTTTACTTGCACATCTATTTTTTCACCCAGGTTACTGTAGCCCAAAATCTGAAATTTCATAATCTGAAATTTCAAAATCTGAAATTTCACCCCGATATTTCACAATCATTAAAAGTAAAATGTATTCAGTGAAAATGTTGCAAATTTGATTTCCTAAACGCTGGTCTTCTTTTACGACACAAAGATGTCAGTTTTGAAGATTCAGGGTCAAATTGTCAAAAAACCTTTTAAAACAATTTTATTCAGGCTTTCGCTTCAACAGCCTCGAAAAATCTGTTTTTATATTTTTATCGAAAAAAATACGTGAAACTCTCCGTTGATTAATCACTTGAAAACAATAATCCTACTGTTATAAAGAAAAAATTGAAATTTACAAACTCGTCGAAAAAATTGTGAAAAACCTTTTTGTCGATAATCTTTATTGAAGGTTTCAATGCTGATTTTTAAAGTTAAACTTTTTCAAAACTGAATTTCCATAGTTCATTTGTTGGTCCTAAATTCAAAAATAACCCCTAAACCGCAAAATATTCACTGCAAAAGATAATTGTTAGTTGTCTAAGTGTTTTTGTCGTTTTTCAAAGTTTTTTTGTCTCTAGTTTGTATCTTTCCTTTCTTTTTCGTTTTATTGGTCTCACGCCTCAGACATCACTGCAAAAAATTGAACTCCCTAGCGCATCTGATCGCACTTTTGTCTTACGGAACAAATGATTCAATGGTTTGTCAAGTCCGGTTCAAGATATCCTAAAACACGTACAAAAACACGTCCTAAAACATCAACATCAAGCTAAACTCTGTTTACAACAAATGGGCGAAAAATGGGATTATTTCTTATCGTTCCAAAGTTTCACTGTGTAAAGTGAAAATAAGCAATACATAATAAAATAAGATGCAAATAAAAATTTTCCCTCTTGAAAACTTTTTTGATTATTTTAAAAAGTGCGATTTTTTCGCAATATAATAACTTCCGGTCGTTTTGATCCCCAATAAGCAGACCCAGGGGCTTCTCAGCTACTCGAAGCGTTCAATAACACACTTGACTTTTGTTTTCGCTTACAATTTTTTTTTAGTTTTTTTTTAATTATGGTTTTTGCACATTAAACATTATTTTAAACTCTTTTTACCGAGTATTAGCAACAATAAATACATTTTTTTAAACATCTGATTAAATGTTTTAAAGTGGCATAGTATACTTAGCAATTGTCTTTGCCCTAATTCATACGCGTTCTTTCGACATAAAAATATCATTTTGAAAAATATTCTGTTTATAAAAAAATGTTGAAAAAAAGCAATATTTTGACTTCTTATCCAAATGTACGATTTGGCGTTTTCTCTATACGCATATGTTTTATTTAGATAAATCTTTTTTGACCTTTGCTGGTTCGGATTTTGTGTATATTTTTTGCTGCAGTTTTTGAATTTTTTTTTGCATCTTACAGAAATAAGTCGTTTTTATTGATTACATGAAGTTTTCCTAACTTTAGACCCCCCTCTTATATTTTTGGTTACATTTACTTTTTTATTCAGTTTGGTTTTTTATTATACATTATTTTATTTTTATTATTTTTATTAATTATAATTTTTATGTTTTTATAATACCGGTTATAATAAAAACAAAATAAAAACCGATTAAATGTTTTCAAAATAATAAAATTCACTTAAAATGCAATGTTCTAAAGATGAAAATAAAACATTTTCTTAAAACATATTTATTAAATAAAAACAAAACATATGCAATGTTTATTTCTTTCCTAAACTTCCTTGTAAAAAAGCCTAATTTAATTACTATGACTGTTTCACAAAAATCTTGGCATATTCTTTGATTCTAATTTTTGTAACACTGCTTAATCGACTTTTGTTTTGTTTGCAATTATTTTTTGTATTGTATGTTTAGTAATATTTTTTGAATGTCTTGTTTAAACTTTTTTACTGATAATTTGCAACTTATGTAAGAAAAAACATGAAATTTGAGTTACCTCCGATTCAATGTTTTAACGTGGCATAGTATTCTTCGATTTGCTTTGTCCTAATTCCTACCGGTCGTACACTTTTCGAAATTAATAAAAACATCTTTAAAAGTACAATGTTTAAAGATGAAAATAAAAAAAAATTCTCCAAAAAATGCAAAGAAAAAAGCCATTATTTTCTTCACTAGACTTCATTTTGAAAAAAGCTCAATGTTTTCGCAAAAAAAAAGCGCTTTGTGCGAAATAACCCACTTAACTTTTTGTTTTTGCATACCATATTTTTTTATTTAGTAGGTTTTTTAAAATTTTTTTTTAAAAATTATAATCTTTTTTTTTACTGATAATGGGCAATTTATTAAAAAAAGAGAAATTTGATTTACTTCCGATTCAATGTTTTAACGTGGCCTAGTTTACTTAGCGATTTTCTTTGCCCCAATTCACGCAGGTCACTTCTGAAAATTATTATTTTATTTTGACTTCTTTCTCAATAAACGAAAATAATAAATATATGCTTTTTTCTTGAAATGAAATGTGCGTTTCACAGAAATCTCTTTATTGAGCTTTTACAGACATTGATTCCTTCCATTCTTTTTGCTGTTCTGTTTATTTAAAAAAAAAATAGAATTTACTATACATATAGGGCATTTCCAAAACTGAGACAAGGAAAGGGGGATTTTCCCAAAGGACTAGGTACAATGGGTCCCGCCGCGATCGTCTAATTGTCTGCGCACTCCTCTGTTATAGTGCTATTTCGCATATTTTATTGATATTCACTTCGATGTTTCAAATCTTCATTGGTTGAAGGCAAAGGAAATCCATGGTCATTCAAAAGTCGTCGTCTCAAGATTGGAAATAGCCTATAAATCCTTTTTTTAACGTTTGCGTTGCTTTTTTCTTAACATTTATAGCTTTTTTTCAATTTTACAGATTGATACATCTTTTTTTAAAAAAATATACTTTAAGCTGTTTTTAATGCCACGTTTTAACCAGTTAACCAAAAAGAATTGTGGTTAAAATGAAATTCAATGCAATGTTTTCATGTGTCATGGTTTGCTTAGCCTTTGTCCCATTTCCACTGAAACCTCTGGTGTGTAGTTTAAATTTAAAAAAGTTTTTATTTTTCTTAAAAATGTGTCTATAAAGTGAAGCAAAATTTTGATTTTTTTTACTTATCGTCAAATTATTTTTTAAACCACCTTATTTTGTTGGTTCTTGAAGTTTGCTTACAATTGTCGAAAATGAGTTTTTTTTCGAAGCGGATCGAAAATTTGTTCTTTGCAAACGCTACACACTCGGCCCAATGAATGCCAACCTTGGTTTTTGTTTTATGATTTCAGCGAAACAATGAAAAACCAAAAAAAAGTTCAATTTTCAAATTTTTTTTTGTGAATTTCAATTGCTATGCGCTTTGAGAGTTCTCTTGATTGCTTTCTTTGTGCTTAAACTTTGCCCGAAAGTTTTTTCAGCAACCGACTTACGAATTATTTATTTTTTAAATCAAATTTTAAATATTTTTTATGAACCAAAACCTTTGGGTTTGTTTAATGTTTAAAACAAAACAGTGATCTACTGAAAAAAAATAATTTTGTTTTCAGACCATGCCTTCGAAAAAAAATTCATATACATAGTGTTTCCGAAAAACGACACTGGCTTTTGGCCTAAATCTTAAAGGATGGTACATTAGGTCCCGCCGCAATTTTTTTAATTTTCTGCGCACTCCTCTTTTACTCTGCTATTTCGCCTAAAATATTTTTGTTCACTTCAATGTTTCAAGTCGTCAGTGGTTAAATATGGGTGAAAATGAAGGTGGCTGAGAAGTCTCCGCCCTTTCACTGGAAATAGACTATATAATCTTTAATCTCCAATTTTTTGTCATTTATCCAAACAAAAACGCGGTTTACAAAGAGGTGCAATAGTGTTTCCACGACAGGTAACAACATCTTTGAAAAATATTTTTGAAAAATATTAAAAAAAAACGTTTACCCTAAATGTTTTTAAGACGCAATTTTATGATTGTTTTAAGATTTAAGTGAAAACAAAGGCTTCTGCTAATTTACAACCGAAGGATGGAAAAAAGCAAAACGTTTTCACCTTTGAAAAAAATTCAGGTTTTGAGAACCAGTGTAAAAAAAACGATCTCGCAAACAAAATTTCGCAGATTAAACAAAATTTAAAACACTGAAAGCGTTCAGGAAAACTTAAAATGCAATATCTGAGAGAATAGACACTTGTCAATTTAGTTTAAAATTCAAATGAGTTACATTGGACTCATATTTTGTGTAAAAGCCAATTAGTGCCCTTAAAGGGGCAGTAAGGAGACTTTTCATTTCATTTTCGATCGGATACGGTCGGAAATTATGCGAATGAACTATGCAAAATTGTCTCGCACCCTCCTCATTTTCACAGCTATCTCAGTCAATTAGAATGAATTCGGTTCATTAGCATCCCTTGTAAATACCGGACACGCAGGACGTACTGGCCATCCGCACAATCTGCGGATGGTCGGCCGTTTTTGGATACTTTGAAGCCAGGTCTATCGAAAACGGTACATTTCCGACCCATAGTCATATACATTTTCTTGATCAGCGAATTTTTCTCTTCTAGATGGGCCAATGTTGTAAAACCCGCCTGACTGTCCCTTTAAACATAAAAACGACCAGTTGGAATTTCCAAACGTTTGAAAGTCCCACAAATAAAATGTTACTGTTCTAAGAGAGTTTCATATTACAAATATAGTAGACAGAAATAACACGAAGATGAAGAAACAATTTTACTATTTCTGACAGTGGACTCGCATTGTTTTGGTACGCACCAAGAAGGCAAAAATGAAAACAAATAACAGCCGGATTAGAAAAGGGCCTAAAATTACAAAACAGGGCCAAAGGGGATAGTACTGCCGTCTGCCAGCACATGCCTTTTGCTGAAGGTGAATTTGAATTTTTTGTTCAACACTGTGTTGAACAGCTGGTGACGGGAGTTGCGCTTGATCTGGAAGTAGTCCACCTCCTTGCGTTCCATGATTCCGTAGGTGATCTTCTGACCCGACTTGGGAAAGCCCTTGCATTTGACTTCGAAGTGCTCACTTCTATCCGGTAGCTCCTGACGGATGCTGTACGACGAGGGGCCGGTTGTAACTGCCGTGTCTAAATTAAATTAACTCTTGAAAATTTAAAACCACTTACCCATAGATATAGGAGGGTTTATAAAAGAGGTTTTTCTCCGGATTCTGAAATAAACAATTAGAAAAGAAAACCTTTTGAAATCTAGCACGAACCTTTGGAACAAAAATTATGACTCAATCTCGCAGCAAAAAAATTGACTTCAATAAGAGAGGATATGTAGGATCCTGAAAGTGCAAATCTTAAAGGATGGTACCTTAAAGGATGGTACAAAAATTATAGGGCTTTCACGATTAAAAGAAAAATAAGTGATTATAAAAGAACAGGGGTAAATTTTTTATGCTTCGATATATTTGGAATTTGGAAAATTTGCTTCCCTCATAAAACACTTGGAAAATCTTCCTTCATAAAACATTTGGAAAATCAAAAAAATGTTGAGTCTTGTATTTCATGTTTTTGTTTTGATAAAGATCAAAAACAAACTAATACTGAATTGCTGAGTGTAGATGCAGTCTATTGGAAATTTAAAAACAATTGTTATAATAATTATAAAAGCAAACAATTTTGGCCTCACATGTTTTTTAATGTTTCATCGTGGTTTTGTTAAAACTACTTTCAAAAAAAAATTTTTTACTGATTCCGGAAAATATATAATACAAAGATGCGGATATGCTTAATTGGTGAAAAAAAGAAAACAAATTTCTATCTGCATGGTTTTTTTGTATACCTAAAATTGTGTAAATGTTTTGGATATTTCACAAAAGAAATAAACAATTGGATTTATATCCATATTGAGGAGAGGAAATTCCAAATTTTCCGATTTATATATTATGCATGAAGGTATCCGATGAACATTAAATCTGTAAAAAAAACTAAACAGCTTGAAAACTGCAAGGTTGATTATTTATTTTTCACCATTTACAAATTTAACACATTTACTATTTTTTAAATTTTGCATTAATACCGAGTCAATGTTCTAGATGGAATACAAAATATGGCAATTTCCTGAAACAACACTTACATGCGCCAAATTTGTTCGAAAAAATGAAGTGATTAAAGCGAAAATCTACATAAACAGAAAAATCCATACCCTTAAAAATATTTAAGAGTCGGTCTCTGTCAAACTCGAGCAGCCGCTCATTGCTTATTGTCAAAGTAACCGTGTTTACCGTGTTTGAAAAATTTTAAGAAAAAAAATAGCAACCTCAAAAATTTTGGTTTTTGAGGTTTTCGAGCCAAAACTGTTTTATATGACCAAAAAGGTTAGTTGGTGTAATTGACAATGTTGTTGGAAATTCAATTATCTATTTTTTCTATCGTAGTAACATGGTAGTAATTTGTATTAAGTTGAAAAATTACAGTACCTCAGGATGCACCTACCGTAACCCCGCTCCAAAAAATGACTTGGCGCCAAAAGTTTTCTTGATATATTAAGCTTCATTTTAAAATTTGCACAAAAACTCACTTTGTGCTTCAAATTAAAAAAATAATATTATGACAATTTATGAAATTTGGTTAGCCTACATTCTGGAGAATGTGTTATTTGCAATATTCGGAGAATTATATATTTGTGGTTTTTAAAACACAGATGAAGAAAGAGCAATGGTCACTTTCGTTAGAGAAAAAATTTAGTTCAATTGAATGCTTCCACTTGTGCATAATGATTTTTTGGGTTTTTGCCAGCGAAAAAATTGAATCCCTAGGAAACATCAGCGCATTTGGATAAAAGCGTTTTTTTATAATCGAAACAAGAACTGTAGGTAATTTTGTTATGAAAACGATAAAATATAGTCATTTAAATCATTTAAAAAATGTAGGATATTAGCAGCGATTTGAGCAATAGCTCAAATGCGTTTATTTGTTAGACGTTTTTTTTTCAAAAGTGACTTAGCTACTAGTGAGAAAACAACGGAAACTTGTTATCCATGATTTATAAACTTAAGTCAACGTTTGGCGGTTTTGTCTCTGCGTCTCTGCCCAGCGAGAGAGTGTGCTAGACAGGAGACGCAGGTGAAATTCGTCAGCCCGGGGACATTTTGAAATAGAAAAAAATTGGCTTTGTGCCAAGAGATATAAGAAATACTGATTTTGTGGCGTTGAATTGAAAATAATTTCATGCATACAAGAAATGTTTTGCGGGATATTTTTCAAATCAAAGAAATTTTTATTTATTTTTTTTTTAATGTGATTCGAACACCGAATTCTTTCTAATTTTCCGAATTCCACCAATCTCGTGCGTATCAGTTACACCGCGGAAGTTCCCCATAAGAAAAACTTGTTTTTAATGCGCTGTTTTGTTGTTTCTCAAAGCAAGAGCACAACTTTTCTAATGTGTCCTTGATTTTCTCGTTTTTACGCCAGCTTCTAATTGGAAACGTTGAAAAGTGTATTAAATTTTGGAACACACTTTTTAGAACTCCTGTTTTCAACTTAAAATTATTGTTTGGATAAGTTCAGTTTCTAATTGTGGTAAGCTCTTGTTAACGAAGATTTTTTTGCTTTTTTTTTCAAATTTGCCACCATATTTTTTTTTAAAAAATATGTTGCTATCTTAAAAAGTTGTAATTAAATGTTTCATCGACGTTTTAAAATTTTTAAAATGTTAGCAAATTAGTAAGCCTTTGCACACATCTTCCTTATAAAAAAAGTTCGTATTTTGGTATTATTCCGCCACAGTGACCCATCTCTCCTAATCACTTGTTGTACAAGAATTTATGAAAAATTTAAAAATTGGTTTTCAACGCTGAAAAAAATTTCAAAAAATCTTTTGTTTCGGTTAGATTCACAATTTTCAGTTAGTTTCTAAAATCAGCGAATATAGTCTCAAAAATCAATACTAGATTTTCAGTTTCAAATTTTGTGTCACTTCGCGCCTTAAGGCGGCCGAAGGTCTCCGAATCGAAGCTTACGAGATACACGAAACATATTTTGAAAAAGAGCAAACGTAGGACATTAATAAGTAATGGAATTAAGTCTGGGAACTTTTTTTTGATGAAATTTGACTTTTTCGCTTATATAAATTAAAACAATCGTGACGCTGACATAACAAAATCACCCAAAATTTCAGAAAACCATCTTTGGGTCCTAGAAATGTCACACACAAGTTTTCAGCAGAAAAATTACTTGAGGTCTGTATGTTTTTTTCTACAATTACATAGTGGAACTAAATCTAAAAATACATAATAAAAAATGATAAAAATATATAAAAAAAAGTACGCAAAGTTCTCATAGAATACCAAGAATTTTGCCCAAAACAAAACAACTTCAAATCCGTAATTCATTTGTAACAAAACCTTTAAAGTAACATTTAAATTTAAATTGAACTAGTATTTACATTATATTTTGCGAAAAATGATTTTTGATAACCGCGGATTAATTAAAAGGAAACCTATAAGACATTTAAAAAACGATCTGCCATTTTTAAGAAAATGTAGATTTTGAGTAAGGTAGTTTGATCAAGGTTTTACGCTTTTTATGGCTTGAGAAAAGTTTTCTAATTATCATGAGGCCTACTACTCAGTAAAATTAATATACTAATACTATTTCAAAATATTCGTAAAACAGTCAATCAAAGTTTTCATGTATAACAAATTTAAAAAAAAAAAAAAACATTAAAAATTTTTCAAGCCATAAGATTTAAAAACATGTGGGGAAGTGCTCGCCGCAGAAAATGACAGGCTGTGCCTTCAGCCTCCTTTGATTCATCATGCGAAACGTCTTTATTCACCGTCTGGCGGTGGCGTGAAAGAGCGGGCTCTCAGATCTGCGAGTCGAATCACAAGTGAATCATCCAGCGAAAAAGTGCACTTTGCCGATTTTTGCGAGCGAGATGTCTACCACTTCGCAAATAATGGGGTTAAAACCTTTGGTTAATGAAAGAGAAACGGAAAAATTAAAGTTCTTTAGTTTGACATGCATTCATATCGAAACAAATACTAATAAAAAACTTGATTTTGAACGTTTTTAAGTGTTATTTTTGAATTCTAAATGAAAAATTGGCGAAAGCCCGACACCAATAATGAACATTTACTTGATAAACCAGCTCTGAAACGTTGAAACGCAGGGACCGCAAAAATACGAATTGTATGCGTTTTTCGGCTAAATTTGGCCATTTTTACACATTTAAGTGGATTTTTTTTTTACAAAAATAGAAATTTGCATTTTTTAGAACCTTATCCGATGCAACATTTGACGTGGGTTTTAAATTTAAAATTAATTTTTTCCTGGCTTTCCTAGTGAAAGGCCGAAAAAAGCGAATAATGCAATTGTGAACTACATTGAATCATTTGCGAAATACCTTTCTGCGCACGGCTTTTTTTTTCGTCTAGCGCTATCTCTCGCTTTCTTTCATATTTTGGAAATTCTACCGCTTTAATTTTCCCTTCGAATCATATTTTTCTTATAACGTCAATTCCATACAAACACGATCTTCACCTTATCGTGTTCGCCCATGATGACCTTTGATCCACTTTTGACAATTAAAGCCAAATCGCTGGAATCTCTTTTTCACTTGCTAACCAGCCATGTAATTTTTGATTTTGTTTTCCTCCCCTCTGCCTTTCAAAAACTATTTTGCAACTATAACAAGCACTATATTTATCTCGTGGACTTTTTATGATTCTGGACTGAATATAAACAATTGGAATGGCAGGTACGCTCAGAACATTATCTGTATCATATGTTATCTCCCTTTTTCCTGTTTATATCTCTTCTATTTCTCTATGTTGTTTTATAAACTTATGTGCGAGGCTTTTCTGATGAAGTGGTTAGTTTTTCAAGAAAACCGTTCTCCTAAAAACCTAGAACTAAAAACCTTAAAATGAAAAGTTTGGTCAATATCGATTTTTTGCCCGGTTTACGGTAGGTGCCCAAATTGTACTGTCAAATTTTCAACGTTAACCAATTTTCAATTTAAAAATTGCATTTTGTGAACAATTTCATTTCCAAAAACGGTACCATTTGGACATTGCTGGAAAAGTTGCTGTAAAAAGTTCATGCTATAAAAAGTTCAAAAACTTCAAAAACTGCAAAAAAAAAAGTTTTCGGCGAGTTTGACCCCTTGTCAAAGATTCGTGGCCCAAAATAACCCGAAAATGGACAAAAATTGAATTTTTGCGGTGGCCGCGTTTCGATGTTTCAGACGCGATTTATGAGTTTTTTTTTTAGATAAACCAGTCGGGTGCTTTTTATATTTTATGTTTCTTATACTATTTTGTTGTAAATATCCACAAAATACATTATCTTTTAGCAAAGTAAACAAAAATACGAATTCTTAATGGTCTTAGTTTATGGTCCTGCAGCGATCTTAATTTTCTGCCTTTTGTCTTTTCACTGTTCATTTTTTTTTCGCATCTTCGTTTTAAGTTCATTAAAATGTTATTTAAACCTACTGAAGTTTTGGTTCTAGCTAATTTAAGCAGGTACTCTCCCATAAAATTCACAAAAAACGCAAAAACTGCAAAAAATCTTCTCCTTTGCTACTAAAACGTGAATAATCGAGAATTTGAGCACAACAGCTTAGACTAAAGTAGCATGTTCTTTAGGTGGCTTATCGCGAGGAAATGACAAGATTAACGTTGGTTTGAGTCACAAACACGCCTACGTTTCTAGTCACAAGACGAGCTTTTTTTCAGTTGAGAATCAAAAATCAAACAGTAGGGTGCAATGTTTTTGAAATCCAAACTACAAAACGCACTTTCCTAAGTTTTTTTTTGAATAGTTTGTACATTTGGCATTCTACAAGTTTTTTTTAGTGTCGTTTAATGTAACATTCACTTGCGTCTATGAAACACATTTCCAGCAACATACTAAACGTATATTTCCAATTTTGAAATTTCAACAATCTCCTCTACCCAACTAGATCAGTTTTTACTCGTTTTCATTTAAAACCAAAGCAATACATTCGTTCAATCTTCGTTCTAAATCATTTTCAAAAAAACAAAGATTAGGAAAACGCATTGGTTCCAAAACTGACACAGAAGATGTTTAAAACTCAATAGTACTCACTCAAAACGATGAAACGGTGTTTTTTGATTTTTTTAGGGTTTTCCACAATTTGGGCACTTTACTACGCACTGATTATGGTTAATTTTAATCACTTAGATCTAAAGCAGTATGCAAACTGATTTTGTTGTCTACAAAATGTAGGTTACTTTTTAAAGATCACTTTTTGAATTTGAAATCGAAAAAGGTTGCTTTATAATATAGAAAAAAATTAGTTAGTTTTTATGATCACTTTGAAGCTATTCTTTGATCTACATTTTAATAAGAGAAAAATGTCGGTGGAGAAGAATTTTGAAAAATGAAAACCGTGTAAAAATTGATGTTCTGTTTTCAACCTATTTTATAGCCACACCAGTTCAACTTTTCACTTCAATTTAAAAAAAAATTACTTAAATTAAAAAAAAACTATACAGAAAAAAGCATACTTTAAAGTATTTCACAATCTTTTTCTTAGAGCCAGAATTTCAAAGCATTTGTGAAACATGAAATTAAGATTTTTTAAACAAAATTAATGAAAACATACGCTTGAAAAGTTTTTGTTTTAAGTAAAGGTAAAAAAACATTTTTGTTTTCAAATCCATTACCCAAAAAAGGGGTTGCTATTTTGTTTTCTCTGTTTTTCTGCCACAGATCCTTCTTTTGCTGGTCACAACTGATCTCATCCCTTGTCTGGGCGCGGTTGTTTGCCAAACAACGCCCGGTTTTTGTGACCGCTCATTTTCCCGCGTCTGGCTTTCAAAATACACCCAGTATTCGTTTTTTCTTCGTATTTCATTGATTCTACTCTTCGGAGGTTGTTGGTAAATGTAACAATAATTTTAACTCAATTTGTTTTGGAACTACCCATCGTAAAACATTTGACAAATAAGACAAGTATAACAGTTGTCTGAAACGTGCGCCTTTTTAATTTTCTTTAAAAGTAAGCTAAACGTAGTTTTTGGTTCACAATTTGTATGGGATATATTTGACAACATTTAATAGCAATTTTTTTAAAAAACGCCTACTGAACAAACGGTCGGTGGGCCTAAATGTAGAACAATAATTTTTTTTAAAAAAAGTTTAGTGTTCCACAAAAACTTTTAGTTAAACGTTAATTTGGAATTTTGAGCTTGAAACTTTATTTTTTTTTTGAAACAATTTTAGAAAATAAAGTGTTAAAGTTACAACTTCTGTTAAATTCTTTTTTTAACAATAATTTTATTTCAATTTAATTTCGAGCACTGACTGTCCATTGAAGCACATATGACAAAAAGAGACAGGTATAACATTTTTCTGACACCTTTTTTCTTCTTTCAAAAAAAAAATGCTAAATGTGGTAGGTTTAAAAATTATAAATGATCTAAAAATGAATTGAAAAACATTCTAATAAACACTTTTTTAGAAGAGGATGTGAAAACACCGGAGAATATGACAATTTTGTTCGCAATTAAATTATTTTTAAATATTTATTTTCAACAAAAACAGCATTTTTAAAGCGAGATATAAAATTTAAAGTTACTGCGTCATTGTTTCGCTGTTTTGTTTTTCTAATTTTTCGACTTTTAGGTTTCACATTGTCCGTAGGGTGTTCAGTACACTCAGACATCATATTATAACATATTGGATCATCGCTAATTCGAATTGAATTCATTGACCTCAACAAGAGGTAAATTTTCACATCAAAACATCATTAAAACGCCAGATCGTCGCTGTTCTATGAGGTAAAAACAGAGAATTTGAATCAAAAGATTATTTTCGAAAAGAGATTACCCATTTTCATTTTTATTTAAACTCTACCTAAAAACCACAAAAAATTCTAAATTTATTTTGCATTTGAATCTTTCTTTTTGTCATTTTTTGTGAATTCATAATTTCAGTTTTTTTGGCTTTATTAAAAAATGGCTAAGAAAAATGAGGAATTCTCCCATTCTATTCTCAGATTTTTTTTTAATTTTCCAAAAAGCCAAAAATTTTCCAAAAGCAATGTTTTTTTTCCTGCAAATTATTTTTTCTTTTCCCAGAAAATGAAAAAAAAACCACTTTCCCAGAAAATGAAAAAAAACACCATTAAAGAAAATAAAACACTGAAATGAAAACCTGATTTGTGCTTTTGTGTTTGCGCACATTAAAAATCCACCCTAATACATTTGGGCAATGGTGTCATCGAATTTATAGGTTTGTTAGCAGCCTCTCCTCATTTCACGTGCTATTTCTCTATTCTCTAGCCCATTCATTGACTACTATTGGTCGGCTGTTCATTTCCAACGGCCCTTTCCTTTGAAGGGGCTGACTCGGTCGAAAATGGGCAAAATTAGAATAAGGCTGCGCATTACTCAATACTTTTTTAAGTCGCCATTTCTCTCTCGAATCACCCGGTGTGCGGCTGCTTTTTTTCATTTGTTTGCTGTCAAATCTCCAACTCTCCGGGAACTTCTCTACCCTTTCGCACAAATTGTCTTTGTATTTTTGGAGACACTGCCTATGTATCTGTGTTTCTCGCGGGCGGAAATTTTTGCGGCCTTCGGCCTCTCTGTAAGCCAGTCTTCGACCGTTCAGTAAACCGGCCTGTGGCCGGAAATTTTTGCGGCCTTCGGCCTCTCAGTAAGCCGGCCTTCGGCCGTTCAGTAAGTCGGCCTCCGGCCGGAAATTTTCGCGGCTTTCGGCCTCGGACTATTCCTCAAACTTAAACCGAAAACAATATCTATGCTGTTACTACACGCTCCAGAATTTGACGACCGCCGTAGGCGGGCGGCAAATTCTGGTAGTATATACAAATTGTGCCCATTAAACAAATTAAAAATTAACTAGGATTTAGCATTGGAAGGCGATCGAATAAACAAAATTTATGGTTTTTTTAGCAGATGAATGAAGCAGTCATACAAACTTTGTTTATGAGGCAAAACAATGTTAATTTTATTTTTTTGTTGGGGCAGTTTGTTCTATGAATTGATCGTTAGTTATTCAGAAAACAAAGAATATTCTGTTGTAGTTTGGTAAATCGAAACTGTTTGTTTTGGAAATACCAAATCAATTTTTTATATTTTTGTTTTTTACGATGCTGAAGGAGCAACGTATTCCTCAACTCAGTTAGGAAAATACCAAGATGTAGCATTGCGTTAATGTACATATGTTTTTAACCATTACAAAAAAGATTAAAAAATACAAATTGTTTTCCCCATAATTAAAATTTTGCCGTTTTTTTTAAAAGAGTCACTTGTGTCCCCCCTTTTCCTTTATGTTTTGTGTTTTAATTCTTATACCCATTTTTTAAGTGCGCTAATTAGATTTTTGCAATTTTAGGCCAGCGATTTTTTTTTAAGTGGTACCACATAACCGACAATCGCATTCTTTAAAAATCTGTCTTAGATGAATGAAACATTCACTTCTTCTTTAAAACATTAATTCTTTAAAACACCATCATCAAAAACAGCTTCCCGTTGTTTAGCTTGTGGGCAACGACACATTCGGGATTTTGCTAATTTCAAAATTAGAATGTTGTATGACACAAATTATATTTTCGAATGACGAAAGTTGTCACCAGACGCTGCGTTTGGCGATAAAAAATGTTAATTTAAATTTTTTTTTGGGGGCGCAGATTGTTCAATGAATATATCGTTAGTTATTCAGAAAACAAAGAATATTCTGTTTTCGTTTGGAAAATGGAAACTTTTTGTTTTGGAAATGTCAAATCAAAACTTTCATGTTTTTCAACGAAACTGCAGCGAGGAGCAACGTATTCCCCTACTCAATACAGGCAATACCTAGTTGTAGCATTGAGTTGATGTACATTTTTTTGCCCTACAAAAAAAAAAACAAAAAATATAAATAGTTTTACCCATAATTAAATTTTTTGGGTTTAAATATACGGCGGATTAATTATTTCAAATCCCCCATTCACCGCACAATTTGAATTTTTTCAATTTCGCAAGTTATGCATATTTTTAAAACGTTACCGCTCTTCATCTGCTTAATCGTATTCGATAATACTAAAATTGTTTGAAAAATTCTTCAAACATTCATCTGATCCTGAAAAATGCGTTGATTTTTTTGCCGTATGGTACTGTATCATAAAAAGACCCCTGACGATCCCTTTAATCAACTGTGTCTTTTTTCCTATTTTCACAAATGTTTTACCCAAAAATTGGGTATTTTTGTTTCCTTTGGACGCAATATTTTCCTTCAAACACCGACTATAGTGAGTATGGCATGTGATTTCTGCTATAGTCGCCCAATTACCCTCCAATTCCATATCCCAAAACGCGAAAGTACAAATTTCCCAATATAAATGGGGCCAGAGGAGAGGCAGGTGTGCGCGACTATACGACGATTAACCCCAGCCCCGCCAGATGTTTCAAAGGGCCCTTTTAGGTCGCTGCTGCCACACGGCTGCCGCCGGAAACGCGTCCTGATATTTCCGCCCTCGGCTGCCTACTTTACTCCTCTTAGCTTACGACTTCCGCGTACTAAAAGCGGTCTTCCGGCATTTGATTAATGGATTAGATAGTGAAAAGCATATATAACCGAAGCGATTCCCCACTTTCTAGTTTATTTTACCCTTACGTGTGATTGAACGAATAATCGTCGTGTTCAATTTGGTAAAACATTTACGAAACACCCAGTTACTTTTACATTTGTTAAAAATTTTTTCAAAACGATTTTTTTAATGTTGAGCTTGTAAAAATTTTATATAATTTTTACAAGCTCATTGTTTGTGAAAATTAAAAAATTTTTTTTTATTAAAATTCATGCCTTTAAAAATATTTTTCCAACTTTTACAATGCAAATTATACAAAATTGAGAAAAATTTTAAATCTTTATTAAAATCATTGCTTCAGAGCATGTATTTTTTAGAACGAGTGTTTTGTTTTTGGAAAATAAGTACTTCCACTTTGCAATAAAAATATTTAAATTTGAAGAAGAAAAAGCTTTATCTGATGAACTTTTGAAGCGATTTTCACGGGAAAACCGTTTAAAGTGAACTATTTTATTCCTAAAATTTTGATGAAACATTTGCATGAGACTGTTATTTTCTCAAAAAAACGATTCCATAATAAAATAAAGATTCCTCAACTAAAACCGAAAAAAAATGTTTTCTCTTGTGCGGAAAGTCTGTCCCTCATATGAATTTTGTTAAGGTCTTTATGAAACACCCAAGCAAAATACATAGGGAAATGAATTTTTAAGTATAGGTTTCGCTAAAATCCTGTTCGTTTTTAGCCAGTTTTATGTTTATAAAAACAGTAGGTTAAATAATTAAAAATAATGTTTCTTTTACACTGCTTGGTTCATTTTTTCCCGTTTTAATGAGTTGCCAAGAACAAAAATCTTTTGTGTGAAATTTTTTATTGTCATTTACAAAACATCCAAATGGCATAATTTCTACCATTAAAATTCCCCCGAACCCGAAAGCCGAAGCCCTTCCACACTTTTTGGTTTTTTTCTTTTCGCCTGTCATTAAACTTATAATCCTCATGCTAAATTTGTAAATACATTTATGAAACACCCAATTACTGTTACATTTGTTAAAGATTTTTTTTTTAAAACCTGCGAATTTATGTTTTGACCTTTTTTCTTGTTAATACAATCGTTGTTCAACATAAGTTTTGAAAATTGGTTGTTTTTCTTGGATTTTTGCTAGCGCGGGGTACCGTTCTTTTTTTTTGCTTTTTTTAAAAAATATTTTAACATTTAGTAAACATTATTATTTTTGGTTTTTGGTTATTTTTTTGTTTTTTTTCTTGAACATTTTTTTGTTTTTGTAAACTTAATACTTTCTGCTTTTCAATAAAAAGCTTTGAAAATGAACAAAAAGCTTTTATTCATGAACTGTTTAAACACAATTTTAAGCGCGTTGCTTAAAGGAAATTCGTTTAAACCGAACTATTTTATTGTTGAAATTGACAAAAAATAAAATTTGCTTGCTTTAAAAAAATATCTTAAAAATGATTCCACAATAAAAAAGTTACTTCCAAAACAAAACACTGTTACTTTTTTGTTTATTCAGCGGAGAACCATTTTAATGCAAATTCCCTTATGTACATTTTCTTTAGGCAGATACACCGAATTAATGTAATATGTTCGTTAAAGTGCATTTGGAGTGTTTTGTAGAGTTATAGGGCATTTCCAAAACTGAGACTAGGAAAAGGGAATTTTCTTAAAGGACTAGGTACAATGGGTCCCGCCGCAATCGTCTAATTGTCTGCGCACTCCTCTGTTACAGTGCTGTTTCGCATATTTTATTCATATTTACTTCGATGTTTCAAATCGTCAATGGTTGAATACCAAGGAAATCCAGGGCCATTCAAAAGTCGTCGTCTCAAGATTGGAAATAGACTATAATAGCCCAACATTAGGCCTTGTTAGAAGAACATTTCCTTAATAATTTGATATATAATGAGATATAATATATTCATTTTCGTTCGTTTGAAAAACGAAGGAAGATTTTTTTATTGGATCATTTTTTATAGGATGTTTCACACATACTTTGAAGAAACGGCCGCATTGTTCACATTAATGAGTGAAATGAATATATTATATCTCATTATATATCAAATTATTAAGGAAATGTTCTTCTAACAAGGCCTAATGTTGGGCGATTAACATTGAAAAAATCTTGGAAAATCAGCCTTTCACATAGCGAATTTTTTCTTTGAAGATAAATGCTTTCAAAAAAATTTATGTTTGAATTTCCAGTTTTCTTTAAATTTGTATTTATATGGATTGAAGTTATGACTGACTTTTTTTTTTTGCATAGTAATTTGCCAAATCTCTAAAAAATAAACGTTATAAAGTCGTTTTTGTTTTAACTAGAAACTAAACTATTCTTGTTGATTTGAACCAACTTTTTCAAAAGAACAGTTTTATTCCTTAAATATGCATGAAACATTTTACTGTTGGTGGTTTGTTTTCTCTCAGAATTTTCTCCTCATTCGAAAAGTTCGCATTAGAAATATGAATCTTCTGGAATGCCACGTTTTCTCTTTGCACCGGATAATTCGGTTGTTTTGCATCCGAATCCGCCAATTTCGCAATCGGTCACGCCAATTATCCGTCGACCGGAACTGGTCCTATCCGCTCATTCCCCCGGCTCCCGTCGCGATATTTTCACTTGGCAACATAAGCGCAATATATTAAACAGAAATTTTTAAAAATGCAATATGTTTTTACAAATACAAAGCACCATTTTTTATTTAATAATATAAATAATCGATGATTTTCACAAATTTAATCAAAGCCAAAAAAAAATTTTTTTCTTGAAAAGGCATGTGAAAATTTCGAAACACAAAAGATAATGTTATTTTCGTTCAAGAATTTTTTCTTGTATATGGAAAACATTTTTTTTCCAAAAAGTTTTTTATTTTCGTTCTTTTTTCAACTTTGGTCAAAAACAATTTTGATGCTCAAGGCCAATAAAAGATATTTAAAAAAAAAAATTTGTTTCGAAAAAAATTTTTGTTATTTGAAAGAACAATACTACAACTTAATGTTTCATATTTTTTCAATAAAGTATAGCAAACATAATTTTCGTTAAATTGACTCTCGCGTATGCAAAATTGCAACAACGAAAAAATAATTTTAACATTGTCAATCGTACCAAGTTTAAAATCAAAATTTTATTGAAGTCAAAAACAAAATCGTTTTTAATAACTTTAAAAACTTTTCTCAAGGTTCAATAATTTTCTTTAGGTCGACTATAAAGACAATTTTTATCACAAACGTACTGACATTTTGACGTATTTAATTTTCTCTCTGGAAAGCCGCATCATATTAGAATTTTTCCCTTCAAAAAGTTCTTACGCACAAGGAGAAACATTACATTGAATTTCATTATGTTTTTTTTTACTATTTTTTCGGCAGAATTTTATAAACCAAAAATTAATAATTTTGAAGTTCCCAGATTATATCAAACAAAAATTTCTGAAATTGACATAAGTGAAAATGCGGAAAAGTCTAATTTTTGAAAAAGATTTTTTTGTATGAAGCACACAAGTGAGTTTAAGGCGGAAAGGCAAAAAATTGTTTCTGTGCGCGTACAATTTTTTTAAAAGAAATTTTTCAAGTGCACCCCGTTTTTGATTTTGCAAAATTCTCTCACGGGACTGTTTTATTGGGGTTGTTCCTTCAGCCGATTTGGTTTTTTTTCGATTTTAAAACACGAAAACACTTTTTCATTGAGTGTTTCAACCATTTAAATATTTTTCAACATAAAAAATACTGCCTTTGACTGTTCCACATCGATTCAGTTTTTTTCCCTTTGGTTTCTTTCCCTTTATTAGAAATTCTGCTTCAATTCATCCTAAACCACAGGTAGAAACATCAAACTGACTTCGCCAACTTTTATCAATGTTACATTTCACCTGAGAAATACACATTTTCACGAAATTCCTTATTGGTTTTCTTCATTTTATTCATCCGTATTTGTTAAAAAACAATTTGCATCTTTCAGAAAATGGAATCGGAGTCCAGTGAGAAAGATCTTCATCTTCTGATGATTGGAGCAAATGGAGTCAGTTTGTTTTTGTTTACTTTTTTTCTTTAAAATTTTTCAGTAATATCATTTTTAATAATTTCAAAACATATATAAATAAAATGATTTTTTCAAATAAATTAAATGATTTCTTACATATATTTTTTAAAGGTCGGAAAATCTACTTTGCTTCGCTGTTTCTGCAACGACAGTGTAACAGCCGAAGGCGAAGGATCGGGAACTTCACTTTTCCACTTTGAAGAGCAGAATTTCCGAATCAGAGTTTCGGAAAAAGAGAAGGTTTGTAAAAAATAAAATACAAATATGAACTTCTCAAAAAAAAAACATTCAGCTACAGCTCGTTTTGAAATTTAAAAAGCGGGCCCTTTTTAATAATAGGTTCTGAAGAAATTGAATTTTTTCAACATCATGCGATGAAATTATCTACAAATATAAATTGAATCAATTCTACAAATATTTTTGTATAAATTAAATTTGGCAAGCCCTGATTTCCAATGAATTATTAAAAATTCAATTTTAACGGGACGTAACAAATGAAATGCGAAACACTCATTTATATATGAAATGTCACCTGAACCATATAGATCAAGGAATTTTTTATTTTACTAGAAATTTTTCCTTTTTTGCGAATTGACACTAAAACTCATTTTGTGAATGTCCTTTATTGTATTTGAAAATTGAATAAAAATTTTTTTTGTTTATTAAAAAGAATATTTATTGCAAAAGTTTAACGCACAAGTTCATCAATTTTGTTAAAAGTGATTTTTCAGTGGAATCGGGAGCAATCTTCTGATTATGACGCTGTAACTGTCGTTTTCTCCACAACGGATGCGGAGGTAATTGAAATTTAATTTAAATAATTATTTTAGAAACAAGCAATAATTTTTTTCTTTGTTTCTATGTTATTTGTACAAAATTAAGCCATTTTTTTTAATTGAAGTGATCAAGATCAAGGAATCTGACATAACAAGAAATTTACTGAAAAATAGGCGTCGGCAAAAAAAAAACTTCCGATGTTTCAATAACTTACTATTGTAAATTAATCAAATTTAATAATTAATTTTAACTCTAAAGCAAAAACCACCACAGATAAATTTTAGCTAATTTTCGGATTATTGCAATGCCATATACATGAAGTCAATGTTACGAGCAGAACTTAATGAAACGTTTTTAAAAATGTTTTGATCCAAGGTCGCTAGTGGTTACATTCTTGTGAAACTTTTTGATTTAGCTCAGTTTTTCCAGATACGGTGTTTCAAAAAAATTGTTTTGCAGCAAATTAATAAATTTCATTTTTCTAAAACGACTCACTGTTTAAAAAAAGTCAGTGTAATGAGCACCCTGCGGACAGATTGAAAATTTTTGCCTCCGATTGATCTTATATGTTTACTGTAGGCTACTTGGGACCCAAAAAGTTGAAGAATCACTTCACATTGCCCTTTTAATTTTTCACAGCGAAACAATGGCACGTTAATTTAAAAATTCATACCTTCCGTAAAAATTGCGCTATCAGGCTGTTCGGCAGTTTATATAATAGCAAATCGTCTCCTGATGCCAGAGAAAACTAAAAATGGTCTTCATGTTGAGTTTGGAGCAATGGGAAAAGTCGAAAGAGAAAATGTGGAAAAATTTCGGTTTTTGGATTATCACGGTTTCATGTGTTGAGTCACAAAAAAAACGTTTTGATCATTCGATTCTCCGTCAAATGCTGCGTAAAATGAAAAGTTGAAAGTAAAAAATTTTAAAAAAAAAATTGTTTTAAAAAACTGCTGTTTTAGTCGATTTTTGCGGAAGAACCAATTATTCGCTGCTTCAATGTTTCAGCGGATAAGGGGTGCATCTTAGCAAATCTGGTTCGAAACGCAGTTTTCCACTATTTCATTATTTTCCAAGATTTTTTTTTATAAAAAAAAAATATGGCAATTTCGATAAATGTTAAACTTGTTAAAGTTTGTAAAAACATGTATTTTGGAGACAAGATAAATTTTAATATTTTTGTAAAACTGCATTGTTTAAACAGGTTATTTTATAATTTTTTTACTACTCACTGTTTTACTCACTGTGTCATTTTTAAGACGGAAAAACTAAAATTTCAACTTAAATTTAAATTTCTTTTTAACCTTAATTAATAAAACTTACATTTCTTAAACAAGCCAAAAGAAATTTTTTTAAAAAAAGCAGAACATTTTTTTAACTATCATAGTTTCAAATAAATATTTAAAAAACTAAATCAAATTTCGTTCCACTAAAATATTTTTGCTGCTGTTTAAATTTTTTTTTGTTTTGGCTGTCAATACTCTTCATAACTCAAACAATTTTTTTTCAAATAAGTATTTTTTCTAATTTGCATATTATTGTAGAAAAAAAATTCACTATAAATTTATCTAAAAGATATTTTTTTTAAAATCATTAATCTGGCAATTTCAATAAATGTTAAACTGATTTAAACTGATTCACTGTTTTAAATAATTAGTTTGAAACCCTACATTGTATTATACAAGTTTAGCAAGCACAAACCGATTCATTAATTTAAATATTCTACTTTTTTAATACGGAAAAAAACTAAAATTACAACTTAAATTTAAATTTCTTACTATCTTAAATTAGTAAAATTTAAATTTCTTAAATATGCCTTAGTTTATTATAAAACTCACAGGAAATATGCATATCATAAAAAAATTGAAAAAAAAACGGATTTTTTTTAAACGGACTCATAGTTTCAAATAAAAAAAATTGAATCAAATTTCGTTCGTGTTAATTGTTTTTCCTGCATTCAAATTGTGGCTGTCAATATATTTCTTGATAAAAAAATATTTTCCTGGCAATTTCGATAACTTTTAATCTGATTGTTTGTAAAAAAAGATGTTTTATTTGTAAAACAGTTCATTGTTTCAACAGTTTAATTTATAAATTTACCATGTTTTCAATTAGTGTGTCGATGATTGTTTTTAATTAATTAATTTAAAACAAAAATAAATTTATTTCAGTCCTTCGACTATTGTCTCGATGTGGTAAAAGAAATTCGCGCTGCCCGATACCTCCCCATCGTGGCAATCGAAAACAAAATCGATCTTCTGGAAGAATCCGTTTTTGACAAAGATTTTGTTGAAGAGGAGTTGAAGAAGCTGCATCTAAGACTGTACAGGTAAAAAATCTTTTTAATCACTTTTATACCTTTTTAAGACAATAATAAACATTTAAACCAAAAATATCATTAAAAAACTGTTGCGTACAGAGTTTTGAGTATTACGTGATTTTTAATTTTACGGAAATTAAATTCTTCGAAAAATTATTTTCATAATTTTTTTTTGCGAAGTTACGTTTAAAAAATACAAAAGTAATTAAAACATTTTGTAACCAGTCTAAATCATGTTAAAATAGTACATAATACAACGTTTATGCGGATGTTTTTTTGTTAAATGCAAAAGTGTTTATAAAATTAACAAAATTGTATTTAAAAAAATGTAACGTTTATAGATTTTCTGAAGAGAACAATCCAAATATTTAGTGGGCTTCAAGGTTTGAATATCACGCCAATTTTATTCACGGTATTTTCATGCTATGAAAATTTCGCAATTTTTTTTCCCAATATTATTAAATTATATTAAAAAATACAAATACAAAAACACAACATTACTGCGGATGTTTTTTTTAAATAAAAAAGTGTTTATAAATTTAACAAAAGTAGATTTTCTAAATAAAAAATTGGATTATCCGTTCAGTTCTGATTTTCTATTGAAAAAATCCAAATGTAATTGAGATACCCAATAAATTTCTGTACGTAATACAGAAAAACTACATTTCTGCTGTTTTTTAAAACTATTTTTTGTTAAATTTATCGTATTTGGTGATTAAGGGAAAATTCAAAATTGAAAATCAACATAAGTGAAAATTCAAAATTAGTTCTAATGGACATTTTTACTAATCAAAAAAGGAATTCAAACTGATGTAAGCTTTAAGAGTTCGATTTTCTAAAAACTTTCATGTGTTTCAAAAAATGATACGTAAAACAACAAAACTTTGGAATGTGATAAAAAATTTTTTTTCAGAATCTCCTCTCTGGAGGAATTCAACATCATGCACCCTTTTGCATATCTCTTGGAGAAGTTAATGCGGTTTGTTTTCTTTTCATTTACAAATTAAATAACTATTTAGAAACTGCGATGAAAACAGCAATGAACGGAAAAGGTCTCCCGTGGAAAACATCCGTCTGCCTTCGAGGGAGGGCTGGGGCTCTCCCAAGCAGAGAAGAGCCAAGAAAGAGAAATGTTCCATGATGTGATGTCTTTGAAATGAAATTTGTGCCTTGTGTAATTGGTGGAGTTTTATTGATTTGAAAAATTACGAAAACTTGAAGGAACCACACATTTATTCGTGCCGTGACAGATAAATAAGTTCATGCGATTAATGAAATCTTCAATTGAGGATCATATAAAATGTTTCTTTGTGTTTTTAATGCTGTAGTTTTTCACTTTGGAAAATATGACAATATGTCAAGCTTTTTGAAAAATTATAATTTTTATTCCGGATTTCCTGTAGTTCATGCCAAAACTACTTCGGAACAACGTGCCAATGTTTTGGTGTTGTTCCTAGAGTAAAGCGTGCAGTATAGGATACTCAGGCTGGGTACGCAGCCAAATCGACCGAAGTAGATTTGGCGTGAAGTATATTGTGATGTATTGCTTTCAGAAGAAGCTGTTTTCTTCTGTTTAACACTTTGTAAAACTGGTGAATTCAATATAGTTTCAGACTATTATATACTAATTGGAAGGCAGAAGACAAGCCTGTTTTTTTTTTCAAAATTATATTTTGATAAATGACTCTTTTTCTATATTTGGAATTTTTTAAAAACGAAAAAAGTTTTTATGTGGCTAATATGAGACTATAACTATTGCCAAACGGGCATCCTGCCAAAAACGGCATTAATGTAGCAGCCGTGCGATACTCAGGCGGAAATAGTGAGCGAGAAGCGGAGACGCAGAAAAATGCGGATTCAATAGCCTGGAGACAGAAATTTGTTAACAGCTTTTTGAAAAATTATATTTATCTGTTCGTATTTCAAAACTGCGATGTGTTGCTTTCAGAAGAAGCATTTTTCTTTTGTTGAACTTCTTGTAACACTTATAAATTCAATTTAAGACGCGGTGTCTGAGAGAATCAAAATACATTTAGTCATAAAAAACTACTTCTTTTTTTTGCATTTTGAAATTTTCCTGTTCGATGTTTCAGACTATTGTGAAGAAAAGAATTGAAGTATAGTTGTTAGTGGGCGCCGGATAACCCTTTTTTCATCACAAGAAACTTTTGTTGTGATATTTTGGTACAACAACACAATTCTGAAATTTTTATGACAAAATCGATTTTCGGTCCTGGGTTACGATAGAATAACCTAAGTTACTGTAGTTTTGACATAATGGGGAAAATTGGGAACCATCAGACTTCTGGTTGCCTTGGAAATCGATAATGGTTCAATCTTTCAGATTTGTGTTTTTGCACCAAATAAACGTTTTTGACGTAAGTTTGAGTAAATTCTTAGTCGTAAGGTATTTAAAAAAAAAGACACCTTAAAAGACATTTTTTTGAAAAATAGTTTAAAAAATATTCTTTTCTTAAAAAAAAAACCCCTATGCTTAAAAAAATCGCTGGGTCCTAACATTCATTCTTGCAATGACAGATAAACAAATTCATGTCACTGATGAAATCTTCAGTTGAGATTGATATTAAATTTTGTTTTGTGTTTTGATGCTGTGGTTTTTTTTTCATTTTGGCAGAATGAGAATATGACAAACTTTTTAAAAAACTTTATTTTTCTGCCCGCATTTAAAAATTGTGATGTATTGCTTCCAGAACAAGATTTTTTTCATTTGCTGAACACTTTTCGGAAACAGACTATAGAAATGATAATACAACCTTTTACATAATAAACATTGTAAACACGAGAAAAACTATTCGGAATGGCAAGATTTTTATGGGGGGCAAGATTTTTGCATTACAAAAATTTCTAAAATTAATTTTACAACTTGAATTGAATGTTCCGCTTAATCGTTAGAAAACAATTTATTGAAACGATTCAGTCCCCTAGGGCCATATCCTCGTCTAGTGCGTTTCCTAAAAAGTGAAAAGGAAAATGAGATTTTTTTCAAGGATTTACTTCAATGTTTCAAATTGACATCTACTAATTACTATAGTCTGTTTCCAACGGAAGGTCTTCGACTTTCGGGCAATCTCAAAAAATGACTCGTATTTAACCAAAAAGGATTTGAAACATTGAAGTGAAAATAGATTTAAACAGCTAAAGAGCACTGTAAAAGAGGAGTGGGCAGACAATTAACTAAGATCGTTGCGGGACCAAAGAAACCTAGTCCTTTCAAATTTGTAAAAATCCTTCGTTGGAAATTGAGTATAGTAGTTTTTTTTGAGGTTTCTAATCAGACTATAATGCAATTTCTCCCCTTTTTCCGTTGGACGAAAAATTAGGCTTTTTGAAGGTTTCCATAGGTGTAAAACCTCACCTTCGAATTTTTCTCCAAAAAACGTTAGTATTTTATAGAAATTTTCTAAGTCGATGAAAATTCGAAAACCTTTCGTTGGAAATGGACTATAACAATTCTCGAACGCTCTTCGTTGGAAATTGAGTATAGTAGTTTAAATTTCGTTAAAATAAAAAACATTCTTCATAACGTTTGTAACAAAGCGGGAACTTCAATATGAAAAAGGTTCCTATTGGATTATTTTGTTTTCTAATAAAATGTTTTACAATACACATATTCCCAAAAAGCATTTATTATGTTTGGCAAGTGTCGCTCACCAAGAAGTGGGATACAACGGATACTCGCTGCATTTAGCTGTTAATCGGTTTCCACGCATGGGGTCATGGATACACAATCCATTCTCAAGACCGACGAATCGTTGGCAGCATTGACCCATAACCACCATGGAATGGTAGGCGCAGGCGTAGTTGCACTGGAGCACATCTTGCATCTGTTGGGACGAATGGAAGACGAGAAAGAGGCAGACGAGCAGTTTGAAAATAGACGGCATTCTGAAAAAAATCACATTTCAAGAGAGAGAGAGAGAGAGAGAGAGAGAGAGAGAGAGAGAGAGAGAGAGGGAGAGATCTATCAAGAACTGGGGCGATAGAAGATGTTAAGCGCTCAATCTCTCAATCGAAGCCTTTTTCTTTCAAACGTGATAAATATTTATGAAGTTTTCTAATTCATATTCAGATATCTGCGCCGTTTGCCGAAGTCTTGCAGAAACAAATCTTGGGACCGTACAACCCCGGACAACTAAAATTTTAATTTAGTAAAATCATTGCTCCAATCGCAGTGCAATTTCAAGAAATCGTTCCAAATGTGAAACTCCATGACACACTTTCCTAGAAGTTAAATCCAAACTTATTGCAACAATGAAGGAAAGACTGAATGTTTGACTTAGTCTCGTTTTGTTTTTTTTGTTTATAGAGATTATTTTGTTTTCTTGAATGTCAGCGCGAAATAAATCTGCCGCAGCCCATGGCTGGATGAAGGTGTGCCTATTTCCAAAGTGTGAATTCCACCGAAGAATCTCAATAGTCTTAGGAAAAGAATCGAAACATTGTCATAAAAATAAAATTTAAAAAAAAAATACAGAGAAACTTTTTTGTAAAAGTTACGAAAATTTTCAGCTTCGAGTAAAGCCACACGAAAGTTTTCTTCAAAGTTCCGGAACTCTAAGAGATAAAAATTCAGCCTACTCGCTTATACATGAACTTATTTGATTTACATAGAGATTTGCTTTTTATATTTTACCATTTAAATAAATTTCAATTTTCATTGAACGCATCTCACAGCTACAAAGCACAGTGAACCCTTCGAATCGCAACTTCGCCGATTTGATCATTTGAATTTCTCGATTGGGTAGACTTTGCACCTTGTCTGGGCAAAGTGCGCTTTTCGGTTAACAAAATGGGTTCAATTGCTTTGGCGATGTCATTTCAAGGTTTCAGATCAGTATAAATAAGGAGAGATTAGGTTCAGAGCAGTTCCCCTTCGTTATTGTTCTCATTTCTCGTTCTCATTTTGTTAAAAAGAGTTTATTTTTTTATTCTCCTCGCCCAGCGAGCATTCCGAAGCGGCTGACAATTTTTCTTTGCGTCTTTCAATTACGTGACCTATTTCGCTAATTAGATGCGTTGTTCAAAAATGACCCTTTTTGTAGCCGTGCTCGGTGGGCAGCGACTATAAATCACTAAATTAAAGCTTCGTATTTTGCTTCGATAACATTTTAAAATGTGCATAAAATTTTTGCGCCTCTTTCTATTATTAAGGGTTGTCAAATGTCGAAAAGAGCGAAAACCATTTTCAAACGTAAATTTTAGCTTTTTCGAGGTTTTCGGACTCCGTTGACGAACCACATCATAATATCGTTATGTCAGTGTTGTATTTGAAATATTCATGCCACAAACTTTCAGAACAATTCCCCATATTTACTTGTTTCAATCAGTTTTGAAAAATTACAGTACCCCTACCGTAACCCAGGTCGAAAAATCGATATCGGTCTAAAAGTAAAAAATGTGGTATATTTGCAGTTTTATATATATATATATTGTTTTGCTAAAAAGGGCTAGTAGAAAGAAATGTTTGGATTTCTCATTGAATTCTTCACAACATTCGCAACAAACAAAATTTCTAAAACTTGGGAGTTACTAAAATTATAGTTTTACTAACAATGGAGATTTTGGATCATTCTAACCAAATATTGATGCACGAATCAAGATAATTCAAACTTTTTACAGTATTATGCAACTAGAAATAGTTTCCGAACCCTAAGTTACGTACCGTAACACGTAACTTAAAAGGGATAAAATATCGTAACCAGGAATGAACTGACGATTTATTGACAAAAAATGGACCTAAAAGCGTCATTTCAAGGTTTCAGATCAGTATAAAAAAGAGAAGATTTTGTTCACGGCAGTTCGGCCACGTCTTTCACTACAAATTCTCTTAAAAGTTTTAAATTCGATACCCTTAAAATTTTTAAATTTAAAAATATTTCTGCTTCACTTTGCCAAAAACGATTTTGTTGTTCTAAGAACATTAATTAATAACAAATTTTCGATTTTTGGTTCCGGGTTATGGTAGGCCACCCTTGGTTACTGTAGTTTTGCTAAAAATGACACAGAGACAGCGTTTTGATATATTTTCATGAACAATTTTTATATAAAGAAATATCCGAAATCTCCATTTCGTGAATGGTTATGCCTAAAAGTCAAAGTAGTATTGTTTTGGCTAAGAAAGGCTGGAGGCATTTCGCTAATTTGTTGATTTTTCAACAAAAAACATTAGTACAAGAACGTTAAAAGCAAATAAATATGTTGACTCAATGTCCAAAAATTTCAATTTAGTGTTTTGATTTCTGAATAAAACCGATTTGTTGAAATGATTTGGCTGGAGGAGCGAACATTTCGTTGAGAGACGCAGACAGGACGAAAAACGCCGCTGAGAACCTTTTTCCACAGCACAATCGGCTACCAGCTATATCTTTATTCATTTTCATTTTTTACGGCAAGGATTTAGCGTGTAATTATTTTTTTTTTGTTTTTTTTTTTTGGCAAAGTGGCCGATTTGCGCACACTTTTTTGTAAACACCGCGACGACGGTATAACCCGTTGACTGAAAGCCGTTGGGGCAAAATGTTTCACTTACTCATCAAAAAATTCTTTTTGCTGGATAGGTACATAAAAATGGTTCTGAAAAAAACGACTAATCAAATAAAACAGCATTGCAAAAGGCCTCTTTGACTCATAATATTATTGCGTTTTAAGCTTAGTTTCAAATATGAAAATTCAATTTTTCAGATGCTGAGTCGACTCTCCTTTGCTCTGGTGCTTCTTTTCGTAACTTCCGTGCAGTCTCAAGGTTTTCTAAATTTTTTAATTTTAGCAAAATTAAAAACTTAGGAATCGGTACCGGAGCTATCCCATCCACAGGCGGAATCGGAACTGGAGCTGTTCCTGGTGGCTACAACCCTTACGGAGGTGGTTACGGAGGGTACTACCGACCCTACAACTACTATGGAAGTTACGGTGGCTATCGTCCCTACTACGGTGGATATCGCCCGGGATTCTACGGCGCCTACGGAGCTGGACGCGGAGCGCTGAGAGGAGCTATGTATGGAGCAGCTGTGGGAGCTTTTGGGAAATAAATTTGTCAATTTTCATGCATTTTATACAGAAAAGATTGCAGTGGTGTGAGAAAAAGCTTAAAAACTAATGAAAATGGATGTTTTGTGGGTCAACGAACAGACTTGCTTAAAACACCAATTTTATGGATTTTCTGTTACCAAATTACTAATTTTCCACTAAGGATAAGTTTGTTTTCTGTATTTAGCATCTTCCTACTGTGCAAAGTAAAGGAAAAAAAAATGTTTTCTTTAATGAATTTTGATTTAGTTGATGTGAACCATTTTAACTTGCTCATTTGTCCCCTCGAAATTTAACTGTCTTAAACTAAAAATGTGGTTTTCAAATTCAAAACAAGGAAATCCACAACAACAATTTTAATTATTGAAATTTCTATAATAAATCGCTCTTTCAAAGTGTTATCATCAGCGTTTCACCCCTTCACTGAACGAACGTTAGGCTAGCCAATTACGTGACAAAAGATCTTATCGTTTTCGTTCTTTTGATGTTTCCTGAAGATTCACTTATGTAAAGTTTAAGTAAAAATCAGCACATTATATTAAGATGAGATTTTCTTAAAAGGGTTCCTTTTTTTCGCTGAAACAAATCAAAAAGCGGATAAAAACGAGAAAGAAAAATGAGATGTTAGCAATGACCTGTTAGGATTTAAAAAGTTATAAGTTAAATACGATAAATCCACCGTTTCGCCCCCAAGCAACTGACGGTGAAAGAATCAATATAAAGAGTGAGCGGGGCATGGTTAAAATAAAATGTTAAATTGAAAGGTAAATTCTTCATCAGAGAAGCCTCACTCTAGTTACTACATATAGGAGAAAAGAAAGAAACATAAATACAACTTAGATATTATGAAGTTTAACAGAGGGAATTTAGAAATACAAGTAACAACACATGAGATAACAGAAAAAAGAGGAATGACCTGTGGGACGGCGTTTTATAGGGAATGGGTGCAAAAAGCGATATCGATGACGCGACCCTCGCGTTCACGGGTTCGTTTGACCCCGATAATTACTTGGTAGACATTTGATCAACGCAAATAAACGAATGGATTTGTAAGCTATTCCGTTGGATTTTTAATTTTTAAGGCTTCTTATTAAACTTTTAACTAAATCCAAAGTTTTATAATTATATAGTCTGTTTCCAAAGGACGGTTTTCGACTTTCGGGCAATATTGAAAAATTACACGTATTTAACCAAAAAGGATTTGAAACATTGAAGTTAACACATATATAATAAGCGAAAGAGCACTGTAAAAGAGGAGTGTGCAGACAGTTAACAAAGATCGTTGCAGGACCAAAGGTACCTAGTCCTTTAAAATTTGTGAAAATCCTTGCCCATTCGTTGGAAATTGAGTATACTTAGCTCGAATTTCTCTATATTTCCACAATACTTTGAATAAATGTGCATCTACAAATTCGTTTTTATAACCGTTATTCACGACATTTTTATATAGCATTTTCACTCTGTTTTCAAAATCGCTTTTTAAGCTACAGCTTCTAAAAATTCTAACTGTTTCCCCTGTTACAGTATTTAAAATTAAGCTTGTATGAATGTTAGAATCACTGTGAGGATATCGAACAATTTCAAAGCAATAATCAGCAGTTTTGTTATACAGCTTTGTTTATATACGGTTGTTTTCCAGGGTAATTGATAGGTCCAGAAAATCACAATTTTTGGAATTTGGATTTGTTTGACTCAAAGTTAGAGAGCTGTGATACATGGATGCGTTTCTTTCGAGTATCGATTTAAGATTGTTTCCCATAAACAAAATGTCATCCATGTATCTAGCAACAAATACGTTTCGATTACTATATGCATTTACATTAGCCAAAATATACTTTACTTCCATTGCCATAAGTGTAAGGTCAGCTAAAACTGGAAAAGCATTATTTCCTTGTGGTATACCTTTATTTTGTTTAAAAATCAATTCTTGATATTCGGTAAAACTGTTATCCAGTATATACTGTAGCAAAATTAAAATTTCAGAAGCGTGAAAGCTAATTTTGTTATTTTTGGAGCATCTGTATAATAGTACGTTTTCCCTGCTTTCACTATGTAATCTTTGTTTCTACCAGCGTTTTTAAAACATGTGTTCAGTACATATTTTACAGAATTAACTACACAGTCATGAGGTAAATTTGTAAATAGACTTTCAAAATCGGCGGTATATAGTCTGTTTCCAAATAAAGGTCGGCGACTTTTGAGCGGCCCTGATATTTTGCTGTTTTTTAACCACTCACGAATTGAAACATTAATGTGAACAGAAATGTAATAAGCGAAATAGCACTGTAAAAGAGGAGTGCGCAGAAAAAAAATTCAATCGCGGCGGGACCTAATGTACCATCCTTTAACCGAACCGGTGCCGTTTTTCGGAAACACACTATAAGCGATTTCAGAGTTTAGCTCGCCAGCCGCCTTTGTCAGCCGCTTTCTCAGCACAAGAAACCGCTTTTACTGCAAGGTGGTTAAAAGCGAATACAATTTCACTTTTTTATCTATCGCTATTTGATTGATTATGATTAACCTGCGCATCTAACGTGCTAATGCGCGTGTGAAACATTGCGACGAAATATGTAAAAAATTCGGCTTTATAATTTAAAGTTTT
Source organism: Oscheius myriophilus (assembly GCA_964057215.1). Lineage (NCBI taxonomy): Eukaryota > Metazoa > Nematoda > Chromadorea > Rhabditida > Rhabditidae > Oscheius > Oscheius myriophilus. The sequence goes on from OZ059903.1 coordinate 26,661,395, forward strand.
CTTATGTAAATCTTATGAAAAAGGTTTTGTTGTTTAAAATTTTGTAAAAAGGAAAACCTTGAACTGTGTAAGAAGATGTTTGAAAACTTATGCGTTTGGAAGTTTTGCGAGACAGAAAAAATTCAACTTAAATTTAAAAGAATTTTTGGTAACTTAAATTACCACAAATTGTAACTTAAATTACCACAAATCTTCCATTCAACAGTCTGATAAAAGGTTTCAAAGCGAATTTTATCTACTATTTTAAAATGCAAATATATACAAACATTTTCAATTCAAAATTATACCGTTTTTCAAATAATGTCACAGTTGATTTACAAATGATCATGATGTATCGGACAACCTTCAAAGTGCAAATTGAGGTAAATTCTTCTGCCTTCATATCTCTACATTCCACAAACAATTCATAAGAACCTGTCTCTCAGTTGCCAAGAGTTGAGTATGTTTTCTCGTCGGACGCCTTATTTAACCCTCCTTCCTCCAAGAACCCGTCCTCTTGTACCTGCAATGTTTCACTTTCGTTATATTGTGTTCTGGAAAAAAAACAATAGTTTTTTTTATAAATTAACTTGTAAAAAAAATTAAAAATACAATTCAAGGCTCAATTAGATTCAGGCATCATTGAAACATCAAACTACATGAATTTTTAAATTTTATATTTGCTGCGCTCCTTATGTCCAAGATGTAAAAAAAAGTTATATGTAAAATAAAGAATGCAAATTTACTTTTAGACAAGGAAAAATACAAAAGCAAAGAGAATTTTAATTAGGTATAATTGCAACACAACATTTTCTGTAACTTACAAAGAACCTGAGATTCACTTGTACCAAAATGAAACTTTGACAATTGGTTAAAAATTTAAAAACCTTAGATTTTTTTGCATAACTGTTGAAATGTTTTATGTATTGTTTATTAGAACACTTTGTTTAGCGACACAATGCGTAGGAAATCGCGGTTGATTGAAAAACTTTCAAAAAACAATATTGTTTCAACAATATAAGTGGGTTTCATTGTTTGTATTTTTCGATAATTTTTGTTTTCTGTTGAAATTTTATTTTGTTCTATTCCAAAGACACTCATAATTGATTTATTCAGAATCATGAAGGCGACGTTCCTTCTTCTACTCTTGGTTATCTCACTTTCACCGGTCAGCCCACATGGCAACAGAAGACGCCTTTTTGAGAAGTTAGTGTAACAAAAGACACTCACACACTCACACACTCACACACTCACACACTCACACACTCACACACTCACACACTCACACACTCACACACTCACACACTCACACACTCACACACTCACACACTCACACACTCACACACTCACACACTCACACACTCACACACTCACACACTCACACACTCACACACTCACACACTCACACACTCACACACTCACACACTCACACACTCACACACTCGCACACTCACACACTCGCACACTCAAGGGCAACGATTTTCAGCGGCGAAACTTCACCCCTTCGCTTCAAACGACAATACTACCTCGGTGGCTACCCTGGTTTCGGCGGATACGGTGGTTATCCCTACGGCGGCTACAGCGGGTACGGAGGTTACGGAATGGGCTACGGCGGAGGTATGCCCGGCTATGGAGCCGGGTACTACGGAGGCTACTGGGGTTAAACAAAGACGAAGAAGAAGAAAAACAAATCAACACGAAACATACTATTTTTCAACACGAAACATACTATTTTTGAAGATGTCATGTGAAATGATTACAAAATAAAGGTTTTACTTTTTTTCCCTGTTTTGTTGTTGTTGTTGTGGAAATCGCGTTATTTTGATTCAATAACTACCGCACTAAGATCACATAATAACTTGAGTCGTCACTTAATAACATGAATATTGTATCGCAGGAATACAAGTGCACTGGAACATTGAAATGATGAAATATATTTATTTTTATTTATTTTTTTGTTGGAAATTTTCCGAAAACGAATGGCAACTATAATGTCTTCTTGAAAATGGCTTAATTGCAATTGTTTCCGAAATTCTACAAAATGCTTGCAAAACCTTGTTTCGATTATAGCACGCCGACAAAAAATCGGTTGATGTCCATTTTCATTGTTCTAGTAATTTTTTCTCGAAAACAAGGTGAAAATTTCGCAAATTTTTCCTGCTTTGAAAAACATTCTTTATTCAACTGCCAAAATTCAATTGCCTTTCATAAAGACTGCTAAATAAATTAATTATTGCTGTTTTGAAGGTTTTGTTTTTGAAAAATTAATATAAATGCTTGTAAAACAATTGGAAAAACGTTCAAAACACAGAGCGATCATCGAAACATTGCCTCAATATCTGCATAAATATTAGGATTAACATATTCAAACAACATTTTGACCCAGTTTGTTTGATATAAAATACAGGAAAACCAAATGATTTAAAGCTTTTACGATTTTTGCGTTTTTTTTCTTCAGAAAATAGCATTTTTGGGAACACAGATTTAACAAAAAACATTTTTCAGCTTGCAATGTACGAATTTTTGACTGATAATCAGAAAGAAAGTGCTTCAAAGAAATGTGACTATACTTTAGTGTTTTAAACTAATACAGCTTAATTTCAGACTTGAAATACAAACGAAATAGAAACATTCTTCGCTTCCGATGCGTCAAAATGTCGCTGACAAAAAAAGTTCTTCGTTAGTATTTTGTAATAACAAAAATTAAAAGTTCTCGTTTCAGATTTTTACTACCTTTATGCATATCCGACTATAGTTATGACTACTTGTGAAGAAAGGAATCGCCAAAATCGGTTTGTAATTACAGTTTGAACACGATAAAGTATGTATTAATTGTTGTGTTGCGTACTCTATTTTCTGTCACACGCAATCTATTTGAAAGTCTATTGGCTACTTTTAATGAATAATTACATGATAATATAACACTGTTTTAATAAAAAACATCGAAAACATAAAAATGAACTAAAATATTTTCATGCGATAACATTTTTAAAAATTAAAATAAAAATAGTGTTTAGTTAACCAATGTTCCAAATTCTTTTTTTCCTTTTTTTTAAAAGCCGAATAAAATATTCCCAGCGAAACTAGATTTTTAACGAGAATTATGTTCTATGCATTGCGAAACATATTTTTCAGTCCTCTTTAAAAATTTTCACTTTTATTTTATTTCAAGTTATTTTTATTTATCCAATCCTGAGGTTTTTGATGAACCTATACGAAACAAAAAATGTTTTTACTGAGTAATAGTTTAGAAAAAAATTCAGTTTGATGTTTAGAATGAAATTTACGTATAGAATGTTAAAAAAAAAAGATTTTTTTTTGAAAAAGTAATCGGCAACAGATATGAGCACATTGAAATAAAAAGAAAGCATTAAAACTTGCATCAACATTGAAACATTTTAATCAGCTAAAAACAAAAAAAAAATATATAGAAAATCTTTGTTCTTTTATATTACAAATTTTTCTTCACTAAAATATCAGTAATCTTGAATGGGTGAATTTAAGTGTCGTAAGTATTACGAACTTTGAAAAGTGGAAAAATATATACTAAACCTGAAACATTTTTCTGTTAAAAATAATTTGAAGTTAGTCTTGTTAACCAGAAAAATTGCTTTCGGATTTTTTTTGCCGTATTGCTTGAATTGATTTTTTTTTCACTTAAAAAAACGTTTTATCAGTGTATATCTCAATTTGAAACGAATTTTTTTTTCACTTTTTCTGATAATGAATAATTCGACATTTATCGATTCGCCTTATGTAGATTTTGTCGATTGGCAATAAAAACTTGTGAAAACAAAATTTCACTATTTCCAAACTTCATAAACATGTTTTTCAAATTCTCTGTCAACATCATCGTTTTCTATTTTTTTCGTGGCTCATACGATTGCACTGAAACAGTGAAACGTTAAAAATTGTTCTGTTTCTACGAAACTTCAATTTAAAAAAAAATTGGCAATTAATCTTTTTAAAACAAAAGATGATTGAATTCAAGATGTTTCCCATGATTGAATTCAAGAAGTTTATAGTATACAAATAATAAAAGAATTGAATTTTTTTCGTTGAATGTTGAAACAGAATTGAATTTTTTTCAACACCCTATTACATTAATAGACTTATAATATGAATTTTATTGAGTATAAACTTCGGAAGTACAAGTTCTAACCTATTTCGATATTTTTAAGTGCAAAAAAACAAAACTTTTGTTTTTCAAGTGAGCAACTATAGTGGTAATAAAATATTTGTAAAATAAGCACTTGGGAAAACCGAACCCCCAACTGATCTCCTTTTTCGTGCTTTCAAAACAGTATCGCTTGCTAATAGTCGCTTGTTTGCGTAGCGCTGTCATACAAGTGTGCTGACCCCATCCGAGTTATTTGGCTAGCGGCCCACGAACGACTTACGACTACTTGACTGACCGCTCGGCTACTTATCTTTCGGTTTAGAGGTACCGCGGTCATTACAAGAAGGTAAATACCGGCTAAGCTGTATTGGAGGACAATGCAAACATCTAGCTAGATTTCAAAGTAACCAATGTTTCAAACAACTTTTGAGCGGCTTTGAAGTTTTGCTTCTTTTTAACCACCGAAGATTTGTAACATTGATGTGAAAAGAAATAAAATATGCGAAAAAGCGCATTAAAAGAGGAGTGCGCAGACAATTAGAAGATCGTGGCGGGACCTAATGTACCATCCTTTAAGGTTTATGGCCAAAACCAATGCCGTTTTTTTGGAAACACACTATAGTGAACGTAAATAGATGAAAATCCCAGGAACAAAATGGTCCAAATAAATTGCTTATAGGAAACAAATTAAACACTGTTGTTACATTAAAACCGCATTTTATGAGAACAAAATTCAAAAACGCAAAAAATAATGTTGATAATATTATTAATAAAGATAATAAAAAAAACAAAAACAGCAAACAATTTCACTTGTTTGTATTGGTTTTTTAAACAAAAAAAGTAGTTTTATTTGCTTTTTAATGTAATTGTTTTTTTTTTTAAATTGTTGCATTTCAAATGAAAACTTAGCGAGCGGCATTTAAATGGAAAAATATATCTTTTGTAATATAGATTTTCCAAAAGTTTTATTGAAAACTCAATTAAAAAAAAAAAGTTTTTTTTTATAATTAGATTGTTTGACGTTCAGTGTTTCAGACTCCAATAAAAAAAGAATTGAAGTTGAGTGGTCAGTTATCCAAGATGTTCTGCTTGATAAATTTCGCTAAAATTAAAAATGCTTTTCACATAAATCTAAATCAGTTGTGAGCTTATTTCAACAATTCACTGTTCAGCTGAGTGATTTTTCCAGTAGTTTCTGTTTAGCAGTTTCAAATGACTCTTTGTTCTAGGTTGCAAATATTTGCTGAATTCTTAAAACTCACTATTTTCAATTTTTCAGATTCTTACGAAACAATATTCAAAATTGTAATGGTTCATTTTACAAGGCTAAGATCGAAATTCAAAAAAAAATCTGTCACGAAATTGTAGTCACTATGGCAAAAAACGACTGTCTTGCCATCGGCGTAAGATTCATGCAAGAAATCGGGTAAAAAAGCGAATACTCAGACTAAAAAAGACCGCTTTTTTGGTGAAAAAAGCCAAATTACACAAAAAAGTTCCCTTATTTTGTGCATTCTGGCTCCGTTCCAACATTTTCAACCACCCGTGGTTCCCGTAAAGTGTTCTATTGACTCAACTGATTACAAGTGGGCCCAGTGATGTTCCAGTTAGTCGAAAATATTTGCGCTCTTGACCCGACTAATCACTCCATAATCACCCGAAGCAAAACACACAAAAACAGTACTCATCCTTCGCCTTCCGGAATGAAAAAATGTGATATTAGGTTAGTTTTGGTTAAAAAAAACAGAAAACGTACTGAAAAAATGTGTTCTCGATTTGTTTACTTCTACGAATAAGTACTAACTATAAGAATATACTAATAAGAAAGTTGCACAACATTAAAATTTTGTTTTTTGTTTTTCCCCCCAAAAGATTGAGATAAAAAAATTGTTAGACAGAAAACCCTAAGCCGATCTGGAGGTTTCAGTTTTTACTCGAAAACATTATTGAACTTTAACTGAGTTTCAATTATAATGCGTATAATAAAAAGTAAATCTAAATTTTTACAAAGTATTGACCCGATTTCACCAGAACAAACTATAAAAACGAAATTCTGAAAACACAATGCATTAAAAAAAATCATCAATTCTTTTTAACTCTAGGCATTTCTCTGCGAAACACGATTTACGAACTCTAAAGTATTTTTTACAGCCTTTTCATTTCAAAAACGAAATTTTATTTTACTTTTAAAAATAGCAAAATGGTAAAACATTCAACCTATTTTGTAGTTTTTCAGCATCATCAGTCATAAGTGAAAAGTTTTTACACTTAATTCAGAAAACAATATTTCGTTTTATATTTTAAGTCTGAATATTGCCGTTAGTTTTCTAAAGTAAAAACATGCTTTTCTTTGGGAAATGAAAAAAAGTTGTGCAAAGTCGTTTTTATGAGAAGCACAGTTCACCGAGTCAGACTGATTTTTGCGATTATACGTGGGAATAATAAAGCTGTAAAACATTTAACCCATCATTGTCATTTTTTGTTGCAAAACTAGCCTGCTTTAATTTTTTTTTTTAACATTTTTTGTTACAAAAATGCAACCCACTGTGATGTTTCCTATAATTGTTTTCCGAAACTGTAAAATACCTCAAATTAGAAAATTGCAAGCTTACGTGTACTTTTCCACTGTCTAAAACACAATTATGAGTTTTAATGTGTTCTACAATTTCGGAAAACTCAAGAATTATAGGAAAATCGAAATGGGTAGCATAGATTTGCAAAAGAAAAATTCATTTGGTTAAATGTTTCGCAATGGTATTTTTCTTTTTTGTCAATTGTCCTCAACATTATTTATGTAACATATATGTTATCATCAATGGTAAAGCAGCCAACTAATATTTAAATATTTTTCGGCTCTGAATTAAAAAAAAAGTTTTACTTTGATAAATGATTTTTTAAAATGGTTTTATAGTCGTCGCCAATGCAACTTCGCCCAATTTCGCTCTTAGCTCTGCGCAAATGACATCAGACGCGAATTTGCGTACGAAAATCCTGTGTTTAAGGATACGTACGCAACACTGCGTCAGGGTTACATTTGCGAATCGGCCAAGAAGTAAAATTGGTGAAGAGTATAATTACACGAGAAAATTCTTATGATTTTTAAGTGACAAGATGTTTCAAACTTATGTCTATTCACCCATCAAAGCCAATTTTTCAATTGGCTTCACTATTATTTGAACTTGAAACATTCACTTAACAGTTTCACGAATTTAGAGTTTTTTCCTATTTTGAGTTGAGTTTTGGAAACATTGTAAGAAAAAATGCAGGATTCCTTTAAAGACAAAAAGTTACAACTTATTACCCTGACTAAAACAGAAATATCTAGTTGTGAGAAACAAGGCTTTTTTTTATCAATAATAGCGAATAGTGAATTTTTTTTTGTTTTTTTTTTACATTCGGACGCGCAATTTTGTTGTAAATCAAAGGTATTTTGTGATTTTCATACAATGCAGATCCACCGAATCTTACAAATTTCAGTTAATACAAAAAGTGGCAAAACATTCAAACATTTTGATTTATTTTTCCAGGTCTGTTTTTTTCGACTTTCGCAGCCATAAATTCAACGTATTTTTTTAATATTTTTACATGACAAGGTTTCCTACTTAGAATAATGGGTGCATCAAAGTCAATTTTTCATTTGTGTACATTGTCTGAACACGAAACATTGACTTAACATTTGCACATAATGTTTATGATAATTTTTTATTTGAAAAATGAAAAAAAATATTAATACGTTTCAAAAAACTTTCGAAACTATGTCTAGAGTATGTAATTTTCCAAATAGTTTAGCCTACCGGGCCTTTGTCTGCGTAGCCTTCGGCGTTTACGACCCTCCCCGGGTAGCCGCCATGATAAGGCTTATCTTCGGCGTCTGTCGGTTGTAATTACTTGGCTCCTGTGTCCAAACCACCGCCCTCGCTTCTAACTGCTGGTTTTTTTTTGACTAACTGTACAAAACATACAACAATGTAAGCATTATTCGGTTTATACTTTTTTGCCTGCCTATCGCGCGAATGCTGCTGAAGGCGGTTTTTGGCGACAGCTATACGTGGTTGAAACATACAAATAAAATTATAGATTATACGTCCGATGTAGTATTGACCGAGTTAAATGCCCAGCTTGTGTTGGAATTGAAACATGTAAGTTAGTTTTTGATTCATGATTTTTAAAAAAAAATACCACTTTGGCTTTCAGCATTTATGCTTTTCAAGCGATTTTGTGAAAAAATTTTGCAACGAGGTTAATCAACAAATGAATTTTATTATTACTCAACTCAGAGAAGCACATGGCCGAAACAATCGAACTTACAAACTGTTTATGAGAAATATAAAAGGGTTTTTTTATATAAAGATTAAAAAACTTTGTTTTAGTTTTTAATTGCCAAATCCTAATGTAATTTTTTGTCAAAATCAAATTTAAATTTCCTAGCGGTAAAAATTCTCTTCTGTTAAAAAGCGGTATATGAAACAGTGTTTTAGGCAATCATGTTTAGTTTTTCGCAGAAATTGTGCAGAATTGTAAATCTCTATTTTCCCCAAGAGTTTTTTTTGCTTTGTAGGAATGTTTCAACATCTTGACTTGTCTTTCGCAAAAAAAATGGTGATCAATACGACGGGCATATCACCATTATAGATCAAATAATTCATGTATACTAGTTAGACAAGGTTGTCTTTGGACAAGAGCCCTAGAGTAGCAATATTTTGATGCGCAAGGGCGGGGTCTAAAGCTTCCGCCGTTTACGAGACTCATACATCCTTAATGATTAATTCGAGGACAGTAATGCAAAGGAAAATAAAACAACATGGCTCAGTAAAGAAAATCTTGTTCTAAAAATTTAAATAATGCCATTATTAAAATATCTTTTATTTCTAAAGTTTTCAATAAGTTTGTTCATAATATAGTCTTCGCCAATTTTTCTTCTTGGCCGATTCGCAAATGTAACCCCGACGCAGTATTGCGTACGTATCCTAAAACAGAGGATTTTCGTACGCAACTGGTGTCATTGGTGTCATTTGCACAGAGCTAAGAGCGAAATGGGGCGAAGTAGCATTGGCGACGACTATACACAGGTGCGATAAACATAAGTGTTTGGCAAAATCATTTTCTGTCTAACGTCACATTGCGTACAGAAGTCAATAGAATTTTTTTTCAATGCGGAGCCATGTACCGCATTTTTCGCCGAAAATTATCCAAGTAATTTCAACCTTTTAGACTTTCGGGTTTTTCTGCTATTTTATTTTTTGAACTCAAAAAACCCGCAGTGTTTCTTGTTTTTCAGAGACTGGAAACTAATTTCAGTTTGTTCCAAAAAATTTACGAGACGTTTATTTCTATTTTCCGCCAAGAGATTTTTGATTTGTATTAATGCTTCAGCATCTTTACTTACTTTTCCACATAAAATGTTGATCAATAGGTTGACGTTATGACCATGATCAATAGGTAGATATTATAGCTGGCGCCAAATTGAAATCGTTCAATAAAATTAGGTTGTTAAAGTGATCCTCTGTTGATAAGGAAAATTCGTAGTCTAACCATTGTCTTCAGAGCATGATTTGCAAGTTTCCGCAATCACCATAAGATTTCGGTTTGGCGGCAGCTAAATGTAGGCTTTAAATGGCTCAGTAAAATTTATCGTGCCAGGTTTTAAATAATGCTAGATCTCTAAAAATGGGTTTAATTCTACAGTTTTCAATAATTTTCGGACATACTGTATTTTTGGGGCATCATGATTTAGTTCATAAAATACATATGCATAAAACAAACTGCCATGACAAAAATCATTTTCTGTCTAACGTCACAGAGACGTTAGAAGTTTTTTTTTACGCGGAACCAGATATTCGAGATTTTTCGCCGAAAATTGTTCCTAACTTGTTTTATTAAGAATTAAGACGCCGTCTCTGTAAGATTCGAGCAGACCAGTGATATAGGAAAAAATCGAAATTTCTGAAAACTTGTGTGGAGCCTTCCTATGACCCATATATGAAGTCCTGAAACTTTTGGGCCCTAAAGATTTTTCCTTCCCGGGGTACGGTAGTTGAAAGTTCAATAGGGTCGAAATTGAAGTTTGACCAAAAATGAAAATTATATATAGTTTCTGACAGCAAATTGAATTTCGTAAACAATGGTAAGCAAATGAATTACGATTTCTTAAAAAATTGAAAAGTTAAGGGCAAAAAACGCAAATTTTTGGAGTTTTTGCTGATTCTCCAAAAATTTTTCAGTTGGTGGAGAAAAGTAACTATTATTGTTCAATTGTTGAGGTAGTTTTCTACAATTTTGCTTTGAACACCAAAAAATCGGTAGGTACACATGACCTCAAAAATTTGTTTGAAAAAGTATCACTTTTTTCGGTCCAGCGTGTTCAAGGCTAGATTTTGCCTGCACGTTATTGACAGTCCCCAGAAACGCATCATCAATAACTATGAAGTTGGTGTAACGTAGGCAAAACCAAAAATCAGAGGGCGGATTCGAACCCGGGTCGCGAGATTTGTAAGCGTGGACGTTGCCACTCTGCTATGGTGTCGGTCTCGCGCTGTCGGCAAGTTAATTACAAAGCGCGCCCCCGTTGGCAGATAGGTAACATCCACGCTTACAAATCTCGCGACCCGGGTTCGAATCCGCCCTCTGATTTTTGGTATTGCCTACGTTATACCAACTTCATAGTTATTGATGATGCGTTTCTGGGGACTGTCAATAACGTGCAGGCAAAATCTAGCCTTGAACACGCTGGACCGAAAAAGTGATACTTTTTCAAACGAATTTTCGAGGTTAGGTGTACCTACCGATTTTTTTGGAGTTAAAAGCAAAGTTGTTGGAAACTACCTCAACAATTGAAGTATAATAGTTACTTTTCTCCACCAATTGAAAAATTTTCGGAGAATCAGCAAAAACTCCAAAAATTTGTTTTTTGCCCTTAACTTTTCAATTTTTTAAGAAATCGTAATTTCTTTGCTTACCATTGTTTACGAAATTCAATTTGCTGTCAGAAACTTTATATAATATTCATTTTTGGTCAAACTTCAATTTCGACCCTATTGAACTTTCAACTACCGTACCCCGGGAAGGAAAAATCTTTAGGGCCCAAAAGTTTCAGGACTTCATATATGGGTCATAGGAAGGCTCCACACAAGTTTTCAGAAATTTCGATTTTTTCCTATGTCACTGGTCTTAAGAAGCCTGCTCGAGTCTTACAGAGACGGCGTCTTAAACTATCATACCAAATATTTGACAAACTATTTCAACCTTTTAAGCTTTCGGGTTTTTCTACTATTTTATTTCATTAAGTCAAAAAACCGGCAGTGTTTCTTGTTTTTGAAACACTGCAAACTACGTTCCGTTTGACTCAAAAAATTACGGGTTAATCTCTATTTTCTCCAAAAAGATTTTTGATTTGTAATAATGTTTCAACGTCTTGACTTTCCTTTCCAATAAAATGGTTGTCAATTTGTACTGAAAGATCAGATAGTTCATGTTTACTAGGTAAGCCAATGTTATCTTTGGTCAAGAGCCCTACAGTAACCATATTTGGCTGCGCGAGGGCGGGGTCAATCGTGGGCGGGGAGGATGAAGCTCAGATAATCCCCGGTGCACGGGGTCGTCAGCTACCTCGTCGAACCAGATTTTTTTTTATCAAAGTGCATTGACAAATTTTACTTCCTAAACCCTTAATAATTTCTTGTCACAAAAATAAATATTATAAAGTATGTTTCAAAAGAATGGCCGGCTATTTTGATCGGCCTTGATGTTTTGCTCCTTTTTAACCAGTGACGATTTGAAACATCGATATGAATAGAATTTAATAAGCGAAATAGCACAGTAAAAAAGGAGTGCGTGGACAAATAAGTCATCGCGGCGGAACCTAATGTACCATTCTTTAAGGTTTTTGGCCAAAACCGGTGCAGTTTTTTGGAAACACACTATGCAGAATGATTGCAAATAGGATTACAACCACAACTAAAATAGAAAAAAGCCAACTTCAATTCTTGGAAATTCACCACAAAGTTCTATTTAGTTAGACTTAAAGACATCGAGTCATTCAGTCTAAGGTGGAAACACTCGTCTTCAAATTTGACGTGGATGAAAAAGTAAATTCAGAAATATTATATGTTTTCCCGAAGTATGGAAAACCATGATGCATACTTATTAAGGAGAAGTGAAGCAAACTCTCTGTTATTGTTTGTTTTTTATAAAATTTCTTTAAAACTGCATTATGTTTCAGGGAAAAATAAGAAGCAACTGCTCTTTTTTTTTCGGATTTCTTTAAGTTTTTGTTTTTTTCTTTGGTCGTATGTTTCAATGGACCAGCATCATTTTCAAAGAAAATTGTCTTTAATGGATGACAGTTGGAGATCTGGCAGTTATGATTGCGAAATTTTGCGAACTTTGACTTTCAACTAGTGCCCTAGTAAGACCCACCGAAATTTTAAGCTAACTTTTCCTTTGTGAAAGTTTAAATTTTTCAATTTGCTCGTTTTTCAGATCATTTTAAGATTTGATGAACCGGGAAAATTGCGTAACATTACTTTCCAAGATAGTTTCACGTTTGTAGTTTAGTGTATAAGTAGCATCACTACAACTTTGTGAAAAGATGCATTCTTTTTTTTAAGAGGAATGCTGAGACAGGTATTGGAACATAACAAAATTTTATTATATTAAATTTTCATGTTAATGTTTTAACTCATTGGGATAAACACAGCCACAAAGTAAGCAGTTAGTTTATTAGTGAAACATTCGATTTTTAACTGTAAAAAAGTTTTCCGGCGATAATCAATAAAAAATTACACTAGGAAATATTTCTAATTTTATCGAAACAGTCAACCCAAATTGAAATAAAAAAACATACTTAAAAATTCTTATAATCACTGACCAAATGAGGATCTCTCGTAAGTAAATTACTTAAATGTTATAACAAATTTGAGAGATTTCCCTTCCCATGCCTTTTTCCTTCCCGCCCGCGTCTTACCTGTCTGTATTTGAGGCTGTGATCCATCTAATACTGTCAGGTAATGATGCTGGTTGGTGGAATATTCAATCCCCCCCTCTTCGGATCACGCACGTAATTATCCCCATGGCAAATACCTTTCCTTCACACATTAAGCGTGTCTTTACTCTGGAAAAAGCCGGGTAGTTTTTTAAATTACAAGATATATTAACAATGTTACATAGCAGTGAAAGGTCATAAAGAGATCATTAAATGGGATATTACATACAAAAGGGAAACATTGGGTTTACTTGTTTCTATAGTCTGTTTCCAAAAAAAGGCACCGGTTTTGGTTATAAACCTTCAAGGATGGTGCATTTGGTAACGCCGCGATCGTGTTTTTTTTCTGCGCACACCTCTTTTATTGTGCTATTTTGCTTATTTTATTTATATTTATATCAATGTTTAAAAAATCGTCAGTGGTTAAAAATGAACAAAACATTAGGCAGCTAAAAAGTTGCCGACCAATATTTGGAAACAGACTATAGCACCTAGTCCCACTTCTCTTCAACAGGACACCGTGCAAGCCACGAGAAGACGGCTCAGAAGCTTCCATAAACCGACAGAACTGTCGAATGTTCACAGAAGCCGACGCCGCTGATTCTCAGAAAATGACAGTGTGCCCGGTAGCCTCTATCAAAAAAGTGTAGGCTACAGGCACACGCGTCTCAGTGTGAGTGTGTGAGTGTGTGAGTGTGTGAGTGTGTGAGTGTGTGAGTGTGTGAGTGTGTGAGTGTGTGAGTGTGTGAGTGTGTGAGTGTGTGAGTGTGTGAGTGTGTGAGTGTGTGAGTGTGTGAGTGTGTGAGTGTGTGAGTGTGTGAGTGTGTGAGTGTGTGAGTGTATGAGTGTGTGAGTGTGTGAGTGTGTGAGTGTGTGAGTGTGTGAGTGTGTGAGTGTGTGAGTGTGTGAGTGTGTGAGTGTGTGAGTGTGTGAGTGTGTGAGTGTGTGAGTGTGTGAGTGTGTGAGTGTGTGAGTGTGTGAGTGTGTGAGTGTGTGAGTGTGTGAGTGTGTGAGTGTGTGAGTGTGTGAGTGTGTGAGTGTGTGAGTGTGTGAGTGTGTGAGTGTGTGAGTGTGTGAGTGTGTGAGTGTGTGAGTGTGTGAGTGTGTGAGTGTGTGAGTGTGTGAGTGTGTGAGTGTGTGAGTGTGTGAGTGTGTGAGTGTGTGAGTGTGTGAGTGTGTGAGTGTGTGAGTGTGTGAGTGTGTGAGTGTGTGAGTGTGTGAGTGTGTGAGTGTGTGAGTGTGTGAGTGTGTGAGTGTGTGAGTGTGTGAGTGTGTGAGTGTGTGAGTGTGTGAGTGTGTGAGTGTGTGAGTGTGTGAGTGTGTGAGTGTGTGAGTGTGTGAGTGTGTGAGTGTGTGAGTGTGTGAATGTGTAGGTGTGTGAGCCTTTGGCGCGCACCCTCCTGGATTGTTGCCATTGGCCGCACCGACAGGGGGCCTTCGGTCGCTCTTTTTCGAACTATTGAATTTGGATATTTCGTTTAAAATCGTTACCTAGTTTAACTACATCTAAATTCACCCAATCAAATGTATTGATCCGTCCTTGAACACTGGTTCCAAGATATATAAAAGGACGAAGCAAAAGCGTGCTGTTAGAGAAAACATTACGCGGGCAAACATGTGGCTCATACATGCAGACTTGGAAAAAAAGTGAGGGAAAAAATTATAATGTCGTGGATTTAGTTTTTAGTAACCTTTCTCTCCACATTCGATCGTTTTTTTTTGCTGGTTAGAAAACGTATCGGACTCCCATATCTATTAGTATGTGTGTGTGTGTGTTTTTTTTTGTTGTTGCAAAACTTGCCCGATAGGGGTTTCTACTTTATCTACATAGAGGGGTACAATTTTCCTTTTATGGAAATTTCATATGCATAGCGTTGCAAGATATTTACAGGGGATACTATATGCCCGCGGGCATAAAGTTACTTCAGTACCTCTTGGGATACTATATGCCCGCGGGCATATAGTATCCCCGGGATACTTTATGCCCGCGGGCATAAAGTTACCCCCCCCCCCCCCGTAATCCGAAGTTGCCCTAGTTCGATCCCCCGCCGACAAAACTTTTTTGACATTGTTTTATATATTAGGTACAATATAAACGTAATTCCTGCACATACATCGTGAAAAACTTTTTTTTTTCAACTTTTCGATTTTTTGACCTCCGGCCGCGGGCCGGGCCGGGCCGGGCCGTGAATTTTTGAAGAGCGGGCCGGCCCGGCTACCCTTGGTCCTATATAGCTACCCTTGGTCCTATATAGTTTGGGCAAAAAAGGGTTTGGGCAAAATCTTAAAGAACTAGGAACAGTTGGTTCTACAGCGATTGTTAATCTGTTTGCAGACTCTTCTTTCAGCGTGCTCTTTCTTTCGCTTATTATGTTTCTAGTCACTTCAATGTTTGAAATCCTTTTTGGTCTAATACGAGTAATTTTTCAAGGTTTCCCGGAAGTCGATGACCTTTCCTTGGAAACAGACTGTAGTTCTGAATAAATCGAGAACAATGGCAAGTTTCTAGTTCAATCAGTTTAACCAATAAAAAGTTAGATTGGCTCTTTTCTTGTGCACCAGGTTTTTCATTTTACCTGAAAAACAAACCCGATCATAAAATGTAGTGGGAATTTCCACATTGCAAAAAAAAACTATTTCCATGATTAAATCCAGCCACCAGAAAACACAAAAACGTTGGGAAAACAAGTTGCTTTCCTGTTTTGATAACGATGCTGAATTCTAACCGTGCCAAAACATAGGAACGTGATGAAAAAAGTACAAGAGATTTAAACATTAACAAGCAAATTTTCGGCGCGCTAGCATATTTTTTGTTTATTTTTTTTTTTGCGAGACCGAGAGGATTTTGATTAAAGGCACCGTCAGGGGCCTTTTCGGATTGGAAATGAATGGTATGCTAATCGAGTCATTTCAATTGAAATCATTTTCCCCAACACCGCTCCAGCCAACGGCCGTGCGCAAAATGCTTGCCAAGTCTTCATTAGCATACGATTTGGAAAAGGCCCCTTACGAGCCCTTTAATCTATAGTCTATTTCCAACGATTTTGGTTTTTCTGCGACTTTGATAGCGAATCGTGTTTATCCACTTTCGATTTAAAACATTAATATGAATATCAGAAAAATAAGCAAAAAAGCGCTAACAGAGGAGTGCGCAGACATTTAAGAGATCGCGGCGGGACCAAATGTACCTGTCCTTTAGGCAAATCTCATTTTCCTTGTCTCTTTTTTGGAAACGCACTATATTTTACTACTGTACGCTGAATCGATTGATATAATTTTTACTTATTTTGAAAGATAAATAAAAAAGAATATAAAGAAACACAAACAATATCAAAAATTTCCGTTTCTAGCGCATTTTATATTGTATATCGTTTCTAGCGCATTATATTTTATATTTTATTGTAAGCGCATTTTATACTACTCAATCTGATTCCTGAGTGAAATTCACCATTTGCTAATGAAATCATGAAAAATCACACATTCGCAATTTTTTTGCAGCTTTTTTGTTTTGAAGACAATGTGACCACGCATAAACATTTTTAAAAATTCAATTTCCTACCTTTTTTGCATCATGAACACTCATTCACATGGTGAAGTTAATTCTATAGAAATCTGAATTCAATTTCATATGGAGCTTTAAAATATTTTGTTTTCGAAAGAGAACATTTATGTTTCATCGTTTTAAACATGAAATTTTTTCGGTTCCGCTTACGTGTGAAGCAAACATTTTTGCGTTCGTTAGACTAGTTGTTTGCCCAAATCATCATGATTAGCTGTCGTTTCTTTAAAAAAACCGTTTAGTCAGTACATCCAATCAACGGCAATTTGTTTGCTGCTTCCAATTTACGTAATGTTTCGTAGACAAATTGAGACATGAAAAAAAAAGAAAAACATCTTTTTACCCAAGTTTTTTTCTTCATAAAGGCTAGGCCAACAAAAAAAGTTTCAAAATGTGCTAAAAAAAAGTTTCAAAATGTGCTAAAAAAAAGTTTCAAAATGTGCCAAAGTCGAAAAAATCGCGTTAGCGCATCGGATTCTCCAGAAAATTCTGCGCAAAACGAAATGCTGAAGTTGGAAATTATCTTATGCCAATGTATTGAAAAAACGCGCGAAAAAGGCTTTTTTGCCGCCAATGCCGATTTTGTAAGTCGCTTTCCGGGCAAATCGCTTCCGAAAAAGCCTTTTTCACGCGTTCAACCCGAGTTTTGCATTGGTTTTAAATATTTTGTTTTACGCAGAATATTCCGGAGAATCCGATGCGCTAACGTTAATTTCTGGAGTTTGGCACGCAGAAGCGCGATAATCATGAATCCAACATTTTTGGCACAACTTGGAAGCTCGAATCTTAGAAAAATCTTGTCGTGAACATTTTATTTTTTTTTCGGTTTTTTTACGTTATTACCACTTACGTGCAAAGCTGACATTTCTTTAGTTCGTTAGATTAGTTGTTTGCCAAAATCAGCATCATTATAGTCTTCGCCAATTTTTCTTCTTGGCCGATTTGCAAATGTAACCCTGACGGAGTATTGCGTACGTATCCTAAAACACGGGATTTTCGTACGCAAATTTGCGTCTGGTGTCATTTGCACAGAGCTAAGAGCGAAATTGGGCGAAGTAGCGTTGGCGACGACTATATATGTTTTTTTTTTTCTTTTCATCCAATCAACACGAATTTGTTAGCCAACATCCATATCCGCCATAACAAATTGGAAAGATAAACAGTGATACATACAAAAAGTGAAACACATATGCCTATTTATTTTTCATTTATTTTTTTTATTTTTCGAAAAATCGTGTCTGTCTAAAAAAACATTTTTTTGCATAATGATGTTTTTCTGAATGTTACATGAACTTTTTTCCTGTTAACAAAGAAAAATCACGTCCCTCGTCGGATTATAGACGCATCGCTGATAATTAAATTATCAAACATTCATAAACAGAACACGGTGTTATTTTTGAGATCCTATCTCCTTTGCGTTTAAATGTAATTATCCGCTGTTTTCCCCCGGACCTTTTTTTGTATTAATTTAACGCTTAACAAATAAACAACATTGTAAATATCACTTTTAAAACTGAAGAAAAATAAATAGTCAGCTAGTTATAAAGTTAGTGTTCCACAAAAAAAACTGTGTTCAACAAAAACAAGCCATAAAATTATGACGACTTTGAGAATAACTAGTCTAATCAAAATGAGAAAAGCCATTTTCCGCTTTAGGTTACAGCGGAATAATCTTATTGACGATGAAACTGAAATAAATGTTTCATTGCCTTAGGATAAATTTTCTCATCACAAAATCTGTTAGTGTCCAGGTAATTTTGGCGTTAAAAGGTCACAAAACATTTTGTGTTTTTTTTACATTTATTGAGCTTTTTTCGCAACATATTTTTGCTTCGTATGCGCGATTTTACTAAAAGTTCTAGATCAAATTCGTTTTTTCAATCATTTGAAACATTGAACTTATTATTTTTCTCCATTTTTTCAAAACTAAATATTGACCACCTTTTAGAATGTTTTTTTTTTGAAAAGGTGAAGACGATGAGCGTTTACGTAACTTTAAATTGTTGTGAGCGTTAAAATTTGCCTTAAAAATGTTCTTAAAGCCTTTTTTTCTTAGCTAAATTAGTATTGCAGTTTTGCACATTTGGAAATCAAGTATATGAAAACGAGTTTTTTATCGACAAATGTATGCGCCTCAACTCTTTACATTCTACTTTTATAACATAGACTAGGACTGACGCGGTATACTTTGATTTTAACAAAAAACTCAATTTACCTGCTAAGTATTTTGAAAGATACGTAAAGCCGTAAAAAACGGTTTTTTTTCTTCGGGCGTATTCTTTGTCTGATGCAGATTGATACATTTTTTGTCTGCCCAAAACTTAGAGTAAAGAAGCATAGTTTCATTAAATTAGTCTTAGCAGTATCAGTCTTGCACGGAAACAATATTATATGTAGAAAATAATGGGTATGAGTTACTCCGATCTAAATCATTGTTGCTGCGCTGCACTGCTTTCGTTCTCAAAACCTGAAAAATCGGACATTTTGTAGGTGTAACTTTCAAATTAGTCTAGATATATAAATTGAACTTTTAAAATTTATTTCACACTTCAAAGTTACGTAACAGCGAATAAGCTACGTCTTAAAGGTGAAACCGGGAGCCCCCGCGAAACGTCTTTTTGGAAATGATTTTTTTCGACATGACGTCATTTTCCGACAAATTTTTCCAACATCCATACTTTTTTTACAAGTTTTTCCACAGTTTTTTTTAAAAGTTTTTCTACACTTTTTAAATGTTTTTCCACAGTTTTTTTAAACAATATTTTCACACTTTTTTACAAGTTTTTCCACCTGTGTTTTTTTACAAGTTTTCCCCCTTTTTTTTACAAGTTGTTCTACACTTTTTATCGAGTTTTTCCACACTTTTTAAAAGTTTTTCCACACTTTGTTCACTGCTATTAAAATAGAATTCCACACTTTTTTTATAAGTTTTTCCACACTTTTTAAGACGCCGTGTCCGAGAGACCCGAACTCATAGTAAAGTAAAGTAAAGTAAAGTTTCCCCCGTATCAAGGTTTGTAGTACCCGCGGGAACCAACGGCTAAGCCCGGTGGCGGGGTTGAGGCTCTCTTCCTGGCGTGCCAACGTTTCTCCAGGCGTATTACTTTTGTAGACTCGTCTACTACCCACTGTACCTTCGCCGAAGCGTAGTAGGCTGGGTTGACCCGGGGCGGGATCGAACTCATAGAGGACGAAACTTTTCATCTTGCTTAATTGGGCTGAAACTTTTTGTATGAGACTTCTAGGGCTCCTAAAGATCAAAAAACATTGTATTTAGTGTGAAAAGCGATTTCCGCGCTTTAAAAAAGTTAGAGGTCAAAATGTGTTGCAAAAACCACCAAAAAATTATTTTCTCCAAAATATGGAAAAACGTCCTCGCCATTTTTCGATATGTTGTTAAGCTCCTTTTTCTGGTCTAGATAAAAATTTTTCATTCGGATCTGCGGAACTAGCCACCCACCATGGCTAATTGAACAGCCCGCGACAACCCTTTGGCGCCCAAAATGGCAGTTTCCAACCCCGCGGCGGCTGAAACAGCCGCCTGCGCGCGCCCCGAAAATACGAAAAAAACGCCTAAAATCACTGTTTGAGACGAAAAATGAATAAAAGCTTTCAGTTTTGTGTCATAAGAAATATTCGTTATTTTTTAAAAAAAAGTCACACGAAACCTGTAAACCAAAATAAATTGAAAAGCGATGTGAAATTGCGATCATTCACAAATTTTACTAGCTAAAGTTCCGTAACCACATATCAAAAAATGGCGAGGACGTTTTTCCATATTTTGGAGAAACTAATTTTTCAGTGGTTTTCGCAACACATTTTGACCTCTAACTTTTTTTAAAGCGCGGAAATCGCTTTTAACACTAAATACAATGTTTTTTGAAATAAAATTTGCAAGCGTTTCCATACCTAAAACGTGAAGTTTTCTCAAGTTAGAGGGTAGTTACAGTACCCCATGGGTCGATTACAGTACTCCGACCCAAAAATCGATAATCGATTTTAATGATCGTTTTGAATATTTAGGGGTCCTAGATGTCTCATACAAAAAGTTTCAGCTCATTTAAAGCAAGATGAAAACTTTCGTCCTCTATGATTCTGTATCTGCCGATTCTGTCAGACAAGTTTTTCCACAGTTTTTACAAGTTTTTCCACACATTTTTTATAAGTTTTTTCCCCACTTTTTCCACACTGTTTTTTATTTACAAATTTTGCCAAAGTTTTTCCACACATCCAGACTATACGTGCATTGCTTTACAATTTATATATCAAAAACTAACTCAAACTTCGTAATTATGTTCTATGAATTGAAAACCTAAAAAAAGGACCGCCACACTTTCTTTAGAACCATTTCAGATCTCACGTTTGCACCCTGTTTGAAAAAATGTTGTCTGTAAATTATTTCGCTCCCATCGACATTTTGGCAATTCTTTTGAATTTTGCAATTATCATAGTTCATTTTACAAAACCTCGTGGAAAACTTCAAAACTACCGCTTTTTTATACTAGCTTCTGCTGTTTTCGACGCCACGACTGCTTTTTTCGTGCTGGCGATGAAACCTGTCAGTTTCTTTTGAAAATTGAAAATGTGTAAAATCAAATTTAGGTTTTGTTTGAAAGAAATGGCTTGATTATTGTAATTTCAACCGGTTTCTTAGCTTTTAATCGATTTTCACTCTACTTCAGCCCTTTGAATATGTTTTTAATGGATTTCATGATTTTTACAATTGCGGATAGCTTTGTTCACAGATACGTGGCTATTCAAAGGTGAGATTTGATTTCTCTTAAAGTAACTTTGCAAAAATGACACTAACAGCTTATTCATAGGATTTTGTTAACAGAAATCGGGACACAGATAGGAATCATAACGAATACTAAATTTTTATGTCTTCGTAAAAAAAATTTCTTATTTTATTTTTTTTTCGTTTGAATTTTTTTTAAAACATAATTTAAACAACACTTTTTAATTGACTCCAATCACTGAAACCTGAAACTGAACTTTAAATTAAGTTTTAAAAAAATTTCTTTTTAAAATTTTCCCGCTTTTCTGATTTTAAAAACCTGAAACGTTGAATTGCTTTACATTTTTTTCTACTCACTATGGGTTTTAATGTTTATTTCCATTGTAGAAAAATTTCATATTTATGTAACGATGCATTCCAATTATTCTTGTTTTTAAACTTTTTTTATAGCAAACATTTTCTTTTTTTCAACCATAATAGTTTTCTACAGTTGTGTGGTGAATGTTTCATTCTGATGGTAATTGCTATTCAGAGCGCCGCTTTGTAACATTCCTATAACAAAATTAAAAAATGCTCAAAAACCGAAAAATCGGCTTTTTTTGGGGTAATTTTTATCGTTTTCACACGTTTTAAATTAAAAAGTCGTACTTTGACCTGAAGAGCTTTTTTTATACATGAAATTATCAACAAAATGAGCCGAACCGCATTTCGATTGGAAAACTTTGAAGGGAGTTATGACATGTCGGGTCATCGTTCCATTATTTCGCTGTGAAATTAAAATGTCCGAAACCAAAGTGATTTTCGGACTAAATGGGCTCTAGGTAGTCCACAGTTAAAGTTTCAGCACAATTGGGGACGAAAAATATAATTCTGAACACAGGCCGCTCAGTGCTCGTCTAAAATAACTTTTTAAAAATAATGTGTCTTGTCAGCAGTACAAGAAGTAGAATAATTGCCAAAAGTGTGTTAGTATGTGTGAGTGTGTGAGTGTGTGAGTGTGTGAGTGTGTGAGTGTGTGAGTGTGTGAGTGTGTGAGTGTGTGAGTGTGTGAGTGTGTGAGTGTGTGAGTGTGTGAGTGTGTGAGTGTGTGAGTGTGTGAGTGTGTGAGTGTGTGAGTGTGTGAGTGTGTGAGTGTGTGAGTGTGTGAGTGTGTGAGTGTGTGAGTGTGTGAGTGTGTGAGTGTGTGAGTGTAAGAGTGTGTGAGCGTAAGAGTGTGTGAGCGTAAGAGTGTGTGAGCGTAAGAGTGTGTGAGTGTGTGAGTTTGGTGAAAATCTCAACCAATCTAATTTCAGTTTACCTTCACTGTCATTTTATACGTAGTCCAGCCTCTAATCATCAGCTTTCTGAAAATGCTCTACAACACCGATCTCAGTCCAACTCTAGCAATGTGGATAAGCATATCCGTATCGCTTATGCCTTTTTGTAACGCAATATTTGTATTCATATTTATCTCGGAATATCGCACAGGATTTGTTAGACTATTATGCCGTCCTCGGAAAGTCGAAGCATTGATCAGTGTTTCCGCTATTCGTTAATTTTTTTTTGAATTTTCGCTAAACAGATGTAAATGTTTTGTAAAATTCCTAGAGACAAATAAACCTTTTCTTATGAAAATTGAAACCATCTTTCCTTTAAGTTAAAGGGACAGTAATGGGGCTTTTCATTTCTTTTTTGATCGGATACGGTAGGAAATTGTGCAAATTAATTATGTTAAATTGTCTCGCACCCTCCTCGTTTCCAGCGCTCTCTCAGCCAATTAGAATGAAATTCGGCTCATTAACATGCCTTGTAAATACCGGGCACACAGGGCGTACTGCCCGTGTACAAATCTGTAGACGGAGACCCGTTCTTGACGACTTTGGAGCGTATTTTCTTGAAAACGGTAAATTTTCGACCCATAGTAATATATATTTTCATAATCAGCAAATTTTTCTCTCTTAAAGGCAGAGGCCCACGTAAAAGGAAGAGGGAGACCTGTCCATAATAATCATAAAATTCTCTGCATTTCACCAGTGAAAATGACACTCTCTCGCTTACGCTACGCTATGGACAGGTCCATTTTCATTTTCGTGGGCCTCTTCCTTTAAATGTGCCAATGTTGTGAAACCCGCCTGACTGTCCCTTTGAACGTGTTTTGAGCTACATATACTACATTTCCAACGAATGGACAAGGATTTTCAGAATTTTTAAAGGACTAGGTACCTTTGGTCCCACAACGATCTTAGTTAATTGTCTGCGCCCTCCTCTTTTACAATGCTATTTAGCCTACTTTGTTCACTTCAATGTTTCAAATCTTTCTTGGTTAAATACGTGCCATTTTTCAACATTGCCCGAAAGTCGAAGACCTTCCCTTGGAAACAGACTATACGAACATTCAAAAGTGTTTTTTTTTGCTAATGATGCATTGTCTTTTTATAAAGTCCACATAGTTAGCCAGCGTTTCAGCTTTGTACTTCGTGTTTTGCCGTTTTTGTTTTTATTCTGTTCCTTTTTTGTGCGTTTTAGGTGGCTCTGCTTGAGCCTTCGGGCGCCGCAAATGGTCACCGCGGCCCTTGAGGTACCCTTAGGTTCTCTCGTGTTCTCTAAAATTCTTCAGACACTCAAAAATCTTGTTTTCAACCAAGAAATGCAGTTTTCGCTCTATTGCTCCAATATTTTGCTTCAATTTTTGGCTTTCGGCTACACAAAATGATAAAAGAGCTTTGTTTTTGCGCCTTGCTTTGCTGTGAGGCGAATCGACCACTGTAAATAATTTCAAACAAATCACAATCAAAAACGGAAATTGAATTGCGAAAACAAGAAGAATTTTGAGAAAACCGAACATTTGAGAAAACGCGTCTTAAAAAGGTGAGAATTCATTGTCTCGTCTACAATTTGAGAGTGTCCAATTGTAATTTTAGCTGATTTTTCTTCAGGAAACTTTGAACTGTTTGGTTTTTTTTTTTTACAAATGTTCTCCTCCAACTACTTCATTCCAATCGACATTTTTGGATTTTTCGTCAACTTTCTAATTATCGTCGTTCATTTCACAAAACCTCGTGGGAAACTTTAAATATACCGGTTTTTCATACTTACATCCGCGATTTTCGATGGATTGACAGCTTTTTTTGTCACTTCAATGAAGCCAGTTAGTTGACCAAAAATTGCTCAATAGCCTGTGAAAAATGGACGTGGCTTAATTTGACAAATTTTTATTTTCTTTACAATATACTTCAGATTCTGTTGCAAAGAAATAAACTGACGATTATGATGTTCACCGGATTTTTGGCCTTTAATGAATTTTCCGTCTACCTAAGTGCCGTAACGATTTTTTCGTTAGATTTAATGATATTTATCATTGCAAATGGATTTGTTTATAGATATATTGTAATTAAAAGGTAGGTTATTATTATGAAAATTAATACAAAAAACTTTTTTGATCCAAAGCTAAAATTGAAATTAGAAACATATTATTTTTCACAAAAGAAAATATTTTTTCACTGTTTTTTCCATGGGGAAGAAAAAAATGACAAAAAAAAAAATCCAAAGCAAAAATTG
Source organism: Oscheius myriophilus (assembly GCA_964057215.1). Classification (NCBI taxonomy): domain Eukaryota; kingdom Metazoa; phylum Nematoda; class Chromadorea; order Rhabditida; family Rhabditidae; genus Oscheius; species Oscheius myriophilus. Next base: position 26,686,308 of record OZ059903.1, read on the forward strand.
AAAAAAGAAATAAATTAATTTTGACAATGAAATTGTTTTTCTGAGTGTTATTCATTTTTTCACTTTTCTTCCACCGCCGTTTTAGTTCCAGTACGTATGACGGCGTGTGACGGAAAACATTTAGCGTTAATTTACATTTCCATAAACATTTTGTATTTTTTTCTATAAAAATTTAAGATCAAGGTATTTGTCCCAGGGTTTTTTTACAAACATTTTGAAAAAAAAAAGACCACATGTATGTTTCGTAGAACATTTTTGAATTGAAAAGTTCCTGCTAACAGTTTCCGAGCTAATGTTCATAATGTTTAAATAACTTACTTTTTGTAAGGACCTTAAAAAATTATATCTAATTGCTAAAAAAAATATAATACCATTTTTAAAGATTTATAATTGAATAAATAATTTTTCGATTAACCTTTTTGTAGAACATTAAAATTATATCTTAATTGCTAGAAAAAATAAAAATGTTTTTAAAGCTTAATTAATGAAGAAATAATTTTTTGATTAACCCTATTGTAAGAACATTACAATTGTATCTTAATTGCTATGGAAACATATAAAAATCTTTTTTAAAGCTTATTTATTGAACAAATGAAAATTTTGAATAACTACCTTTTTATATGAACCTTAGAAAAAATATATCTTAATTGCTAGAGTTATATCTTAATTGCTAGAAAGAAATATAATACCTTTTTAAAGTTTTTTTTTTCAATAAATAATTTTTGATTAACCTTTTTGTAAAAGCATTAAATGTATATCTTAATTGTTAGGAAACATATAAAAATCTTTTTTAAAGCTTATTTATTGAACTAAATGAAAATTTTGATAACTACCTTTTTTATATAAAGCTTAAAAACTTATATCTTAATTGCTAGGAAAAAAATATAATACAATTTTTAATGAATAAATAATTTTTTGATTAGACCTTTTTGTAAGAACATTAAAATTATATCTTATTTGCTAGGAATTTTTAAATCTTAAATTGAAAAAATAAAATTTTTAAAAAACTACCTTTTTAACATTTTCAAAAAAACACAAAAAAAAATGAAATTTCAGTAATTGGTTAACGGAATTCCTTTCCAAAAAAATTGTTTGGATTCCTTTGATTTTTCTCGAAGTGCTGGTAATGTCTACCCTTCCGATTGAAATGATTCTCCATTTGGGACCTCCTCACAACTTTGATTTCGTTCAATCAATAGCAAAGCGTGAATTTGAAATAGATCATGTTGGCTTCTACACAGTCATAGATACGGTACACGGATGATTTTCCTAAAAAAACAATTTCTTTAGAGACCAGATTATGTTACAACTTCTACAATGTTCTATTCGATTCCAAACCTAATTGCCAAATTTGTCATTTTTATTATTGTAATTTCTTGTATTGTTGGTATTTTTCGTGCTTTTAACGACGTAGCGATGAGTGTTGAAACAAAGAAGCGACATAGATCTTTGGTTTTGTCGTTGATTTTACAGGTTAAGACACGTTTTCTCAAATTTTCGAGCGGTATGAGCACTCTGTAGACAAATTGGAAGTTTTTAGTCTCCGATTGAACTCTCATGTTTCATGCTTACTACTTGAGACCCAAAAAGTTGAAAAATCACATCCCATTTCCATTTTCACTTTTCACAGCGAATAAACAATGACACGTTAATTTGAAAATTCATAACTCTCTTCAAAATTGCGCTATTTGGCGGCTCTAAGGCTCATTCGACAGCAAATTGTTTGCTGATAAAAGAAAAAATAAAAGTTGATCTTGTTTTTGAGTTTGGGACTATCGAAAAAAATCAAAAAATGCAAAAATGTGTGAAAAATTTTGGTTTTTGAATTATCATGGTTGCGCGCCAGAAAAACTGTTTAACTCCGTCGATTGTCGATCAAATTCTGCGCAGAACGAAATGTTGAAAGTTGAAAATTTTGAATTCCAAAGTTTTGAAAAATTCGATTGAAACGTGGAAACTGCTATTTCAGCCGATTTTGTCGAGAAAGCGTCTGACAAAACTGCGCTAGAACCGTTTCAATGTTTCGGCGGGAAAGGGGTGCCCGCTTAGCAAACCTAATCCAAAACGCGGTTTTCGACGTTTCAATCAAATTTTTCAAAACTTTTTAAAACAAAATTTTCAACTTTCAACATGTCATTCTGCGCAGAATTTGATGATGAATCGAATGATAAAAACAGTTTTTCTGGCGCAGTTTTTCTGGCGAATATCGATAATTTTAACACATTTTTGTCTTTGCTATCGATTGAGCCCCCGAACAGCCTGATAGCCCAATTTTGGACTGGAGGTATGAAATTTCAAATGAACGTGCCATTGTTTCGCTGTAAAAAAATGAAAATAAAAATCTGAAGTGATTTTTTAACTTTTTGGGGTCTGCAGGGTGCTCAGAACATTCAGACATCTCGTCTTAATCATTTTTTGCCTCTGTCTCGCTGTCTCTCTGTCTCTCTGTCTCTCTGTCTCTCTGCCTATTTTTCTCTCCGTTATCGTACTTTCAGTTCACTCTCACCATTTCATTGTTCATAATCGAAGCCTTCTTGATGACAATTGTTGAAGTCATCTACAACACCGAACTAAGCCCTACCTCAGTCGTCTGGAGCAGTATTACCCTATCATTTATTCCTCTTTGCAATGCTATTGTTGTCTTCATTTTTATTTCAGAATATCGAGAAGGACTCGTGTTTTTATTCTGCTGTCAGAAGAAGAAACAACAATCTACAAGTGTTTTAGTATTAAGCAGTGGGGCCCTCTCGTAAAGAAAGACAAAAAAATAGGGTTTAACAAAAAATATTTTTATTTAGTTGAAATATTGAAGTAAAAAAATACTAAATACTAAAAAACCGCTATGAAAGACGAGTGGGTAGATGTGACGGGACCAAATGTATCGAAACCTCGATTGAAATCCCGTTTTCAGCGTCTGGAAGCACGTTTTACAATTTAAGCTCAAACAAACTTTGGTAAAATCTCTTTGTAACATAAATAGAATTACCCATTGACCAAAAGGACTAGACTCATTAAACAATGACGAAAACAAAACAATTTTGCGATATCAAAAACATTCAATTAAAACAATTTTTATTTTTTAAAAATGGCCTTTAAAGTTTAATGACTATCAACTATTTTTCCAGAAGCAACATCAATCAGAGACGAAAAAATGTTGTTTCTTTCGTTGGCGGTCCTGCGAATGTGAAACAATTTTGTAAAGTGAACTTTTTTATTCCAAAAAACAGAAATGCTCTCAAGAAAAGTCTTATCCCTTGTGTAAAGAATGAAGAAAAAAATTGCGAAAATAGACCTAATAAACAATAAACAACATGAAAGTATTAGTTTTGTTAACCTGGTTTATATTCTCTGCCAATTTTACTTCTTGATCGATTCTCAAATGTGACCCTGACGCAGTATTGCGTACGTAACCTGAAAACTTGATTTTCGTACGCAAATTTGCCCTGGTGACATTTGCACAGAGTTAAGAGCGAAATCGGGCGAAGTAGCTTTGACGAAGACAGTAAATGATAAAATATGTCATTTATGAACATATTGAATCCGTAAAAAAAGCCGAAAATCTGAACAAAGCTTTTTTTCAAACAAAGCGCTTTATTTCAATATGGTTCAAACACAGCGAATCCATTAAATAATAATGAAAATGACATTCAACCAAAAGAAAAGAATATTTTTTTAAAAAATGCCTTCAAAGTTTAATGGCTACTCACTATTTTCCTAAAATGATGTTGCATTTAAAATGTTATAGAAATTGTTTTTTCTACGTTTTGCTTTATATTATTTGTATTATATCATTTGTTTTTTTAATAATGCAGTTTCAACAACAAAAGTAAGATTTTTTGAGTCAACTTTCATGAAAACTTTAAAACACTCGAGTCAACATCACAAAAAACTAATCAGTTTGTTTTTGGTATGATAATTTCGTTATTGCAACGTATATAATACTTTGAAAAATGTTCACTTGTTTAATGTTACATTTTTTATAATTAAAAAAATTGTTTTATAAATAAAGCAAAGTAATGTTTTTGTGATGCATATTCTTCGCCAATTTTACTTCTTGGCCGATTCGCAAATGTAACCCTGACGCAGTATTGCGTACCTATCCTTAAACATATGATTTTCGTACGCAAATTCGCGTCTGGTGTCATTTTAACAGAACTAAGAGCGAAATTCGGCGAAGTAGCATTGGCGACGACTATATATGAAACGATTTTTACGTTTTTCATAAACAAAAAACACGTCAAAAACAAAACACATCAAACGCAAAATTTTATTTGCAAAAAGCTGAATAGAACTTTTTTTATTTTTTGAAAGTGAAGTTTTTCACTTTTAGGTTGAAAATTTGTCTTTTTCAGATAAAATTTTGTGTTTGATTAGGATATAAAATTTTTTTATGTGTTTCAACAACGCGTATTCGTTTGTTTATGAAAACATAAAAATCTGTGATTTTAAAGTAGTCAAAAACTTTTTGACAAATAATTTCAGCAAATAGGGAAAACTTTGAGGATGACAATGTAAAAAGTAAATAGAAATTATATTGAACAAAAACTTTTCTTTTACTAAAATAAAACTAAATTGTTTTAAAATTTGGTCAAAAAGTTTCTCCAAATTTTCCAATTTCTATGTCATTGAAAATGAATTATAAATTCTTTTTATTACAACACCAAAATTTTATGTTTCAATTGTATTTTATTTAATAATTTTTCGACTATAACTTTTTTCATACCGGCAAATAATTTCTGAAAGTTTTGTCTTTCTTTTGCCTCATAAAACTGAGTTCAAAAATCTTTCTCCATTGTGAAATCGAAATGTTTTTCAGTTTTGAAAACAATTTCAAAATTTCCATCTGGAAAGAAATTGTTTGTTCAACCAGGAAATGAAAAACCTCCGAACAAGTGAAAAACTTCCTTGTTTGCAATTTTTTTAAACCAAAAACCACTTCAAAATGGTTTTTTCTGCTAATTTCTTCATTCCAATCGACATTTTCGCATCAATGCTCAGCTTATTAATTATTATAATTCATTTTACAAAACCACCGGGAAAATTACAAGGATATCGCCATTTAATTCTAATTTCTGCTGTTTTGGACCTTTTTTGTGCAGTTTGTGTTTTGGGATTTAAACCAGTTAAATAATTTTTTTAATTAAAAATTAAACATTTTTAGGTAATGTTTGGCAAAACTACGTATATTTACATTTTGTCAACTGGATTCCTAACAAAATTTGAAATTTCTGAATATCTTCATATTTTCCACATGCTCTCTTTTAATTTCTTGGTTGTTACAATAATGAATAGTTTTGTGTATCGGTATATAGCGTTGCAGAGGTGATTTTTTTTTGTTTTTTTTTCTTTTTCACTTTATAATTTAAATTTTATCTTAGCACGATTATGCGTTTTAGTGTTGTTTTACAAGCAGGCGTATTTGCTTGATGTATTAGTGCAACTGTTAGTAATGTAAAAACAAAACAGAATGTCGTTCTAAAGTTTAAAGGATTTTTTTTGTTTTTTTTTTAAATTATTTTTTAAACGAAATTAAAAGACATCCTTACCCTGCGTTTTTCTTGTGAATTACAAATGAAAAAAATCAATTTCTTCATAAACGAAACTGTTCTAAAAAAAGAAATCAACTTTCATTAAAGTTAATATACACACAAATGCGCTAAAAAATGAGTGAATACTTTGTAAGGAACATTTTTAAAAAGGTATAATGTATAAGGGATTTTACAAAAATGTTGATCGAAAATGCAAATATTGTAATATTAAAAAAAGAAGATTCAAACACAAAAGTTAATCTTTTTAAAAATTTTTATCATTTGAAACATTTGGATGACCTTTTTTTTATGACTTTGACCTTTATATTTCCAAGCAATACACATTTAGAAATTGTTTAAAATAAAAAGACGTTTTTTAAAACTAAAAAAAACCTGAATAATTTATACTTCGATGTTTCACAATTTGCTTTTATTGCGTTTTTGGAGAGAAAAATCGATCTTGCATGGAAACAGAGGTAGTTTAAATACACACTGTGAATGTTATTTTCTTTTTTCTTTCCTTTTGCAATAATGAATAGTTTTGTATAGTTTTGTCTATAATAGGTATATAGCGTTGCAGAGGTGATTTTTTTGTTGTTGTTTTCTATTTTTTTAAACATTTATCTTAGCACACTTTTGTGTTTTAGTTTTTTTAAACAGTAGGCGTGTTTATTTGAAGTATTGGTACGTGGGTGAGTGTTGTAAAAATTGAATAAAATAGAATATCGTTTTTTTAAGTTTAAAGGTTTTTTGTAAACGAAATTATAAGACATCCTTACCCTTCGTTTTCCTTGAGAATGATAATAAAAATAAATTAATTTCTTCAAAAACAAAACTGTTCTCGGAAAAAGAAACCAAACTTTTTTAACGTTTATATATACAAAAAAGCTCTTCGCTAAAAAATGAGTGAATACTTAAAAATGATAAGAAACAATTTTTAAAATGTACAATTTTCATGAAATTATAAAACGAAAGGTGATCAAAGAAGCAAACATTGTGAAAAATTAAAAAAAAAAAAAAAAACACTTTAAACGACTCAAACACATGACCAAAATTTAGTTGACCGAATTTTATTTCAAAGCAACAAACATTTAGAAATTGTCTTCTTTGGAACTTTTTAACAAATCCATTTTTGATAAGGCGAAGATACAAATGCAAAAATTAGCACCTGGGAATTACCTTTTGTTTGTTTTGTTTTTGCTTTCAATTTTGACCGAAACATACAGTGAATGTAGAAAATTTAAAAAAAAAACCGAAATAGCGATAGTTAAGCCAAATAATAATATCAAACTAAATGGGCATTTTTGGATATTTTTGAGCGTTTTTTAATGTTTCTTAGGTCCTTAAACGCAACATTTCGTTTATATAAAAAATTTTGTTTCAAAAAAATTAATTTTTTTTCAGTTCATTTTCACGCTGGGCTTATTCAGTCTTCCTGGACTTTTGAACCTTATTTTTCTGGGTTTTCTGAGAATCACTTTGAGTGCAACAACTGTCACTGTTTTTTCGCTGTGTTATTCTCTCATTCCTCTTATGAATTCCGGAATTGTTTTGTATTTTATAGCTGAATATCGCCAAGAATTTTTCAAAATAGCGAAGTTTGAACGAGGAAGACAAAGCATTGGTCAGACTTAAAGAAAAAAGATGTATTGCCAAATAAACATTTTTAATTTTTTCATAAGGCATCTATACATTTGAATTTACTCTATGAACCTCTAATTTACTCTAAAAAAACTGTATTTCTCTCTGGAATCTCAGAAATTTTAATTTTTGTTAGTTTTCGGAAACAATTGTGGTGACAAATTGACGTGCTATAAAACTGCAGAAAATTTTAAGACCATTGGAAAAATTTCACAATTTTCGTTTCCAAAGGTTTACTTTTGGTTTTAAAAAAAGTGTATTGTAAGTGGTGGAAACTATATAACACGTTGCAAAAATAGAAGCATAACAACAATAAAAAACATAACAAAATGGTTTTTTAATGTGTTCTTTTTGAAGAACAAATTAGTTTTATATTCAACTATTAACAAAAAAAAAAATGAAACTTGTAGAAGAAGAAGAGTTTGGAAAATCTAACTTGAAAAAAATAATCAAAATGGAACTTTTGCCAAAATCTACCTGGCCCAGAGTATTCTTCTACAAACAATTCGAATTTTTATTGTACTTTGTGTAGTTGTGGGGTTATTGCGTGGATTCCCGGATGTGGAAATGAGTGAACAGACCAAGAAACTTCACAGATCGCGTAATCTTTCGTTGATTTCACAAGGAATTTAGCCAATTTTCTTTTTCCACTTTTGATACGGATAATGGGCTAAAACGTGAACAATTTTGACGCGGTTTAAAAAATTCGCTTTTTTTATACCAAACCCGTTGCCGTAAGGAATTACTTGTTGATTGTTTTGTTTTTGCTTTCGAGTTTGACCGAAACATACATTAGATGTAGAAAATTTAAAAATAAAAGCGAAGTAGCGATAATAAAGAAACAATAAAAATATTATTCTAAAAAAGGGTTTTTGGAATTTTTTTTGCGCGTTTTTTGATGTTTTTTAGGTGTTTTAACGCAACATTTCGTTTATATAAAAAATCCATTTTTTTCCAAAAAAAAAAAAAATTAATTTTTTTCAGTTCATTTTCACGCTGGGCTTATTGCAACAAATGTCACTGTATTTTCGCTGTGTTATTCTCTTATTCCTCTTATGAATTCCGGTATTGTTCTGTATTTTATAGCGGAATATCGAAAAGAATTTCCCAGAATAGCGAAGTTTCCACGACGAAGACAGAGCATTGGGCAGACATGAACTTAATGATATGTGGAAAATTAAGACACGTTTTCTGATAAGTTCGAGCGTGGGTCGACCCCCCGGACAGAATGAAAATTTTTGTCTCCGATTGAGCTGAAACGTTAATTGTGGGGTGCCTAGGACCCATTCAACCCAAAAATCACATTGGTTCCGAACGGTTTAATTGCACAGCGAAATAATGGAACGATGCCCTGGCCTGTCATAACTCCCTTCAAAGTGGTCCAATCGAGATGCTAGTGGGCTTATTTTGTTGGAAATTATGTGCTGAAAAAACGTGCAATTAATCTTTAAACCCGTTTTCTACTCCAAACCTTTGAAATCGCCAAATTCCTTTCAGAAAGATTGATGTTTTGCTCACCATGCGTTCATCTTTACGAGGCCGAAACCGGGACCCCCATGGGCACCTTTCGGTGTGCCGAAGTACTTAATAATTGGTTTGAAAGCAACAATGAGCCACAAAATCGTCGATTTTTCGATTTTTGCGATTTTGGGTTTTTATCGTTTCGATATTTCACTCAATTCACATAAGCCTTCGGCCTTTTGAAGTGCGGCTAAAACATCGAAATGAAAAAAATGCAAAATGACAAAAATCGAAAAATCGACGTTTCTTTTGTTTTCAAACCAATTTCGAGGTACTTCGGCAAACCGAAAGGTGCCAATGTGAACATTTGTTCTGACATAAAATTGTACGATAAATCGATTGAGCGGGGTCCGGGTTTCGGCCTCGTAAAGATGAACGCATGGTGAGCAAAACATCAATCTTTCTGAAAGGAATTTGGCGATTTCAGTGCACAACACTGCGTTTAGACGATTTTTTTTTATTTCTAGCTTACCACACGATCGCCTTTACCCCCGCTCAATCGATTTATCATCTAATTTTATGTCACATTGTTCAAAGTAGCACCTTCGGTGTGCCGAAGTACCCAAGAATTAGGTTGAAACAAAAAATGAGCCACAAAAAAAAAATCAAAAAATTAAATCACAAAAATCGACAAACCGTTGATTTGTCGATTTTTGTGATTTAGCATTTTTGTCAGCGTTTTTTTTTTGTTTTTGCCATTTTTGTCAGCGGTGTAACAAAAGACGGAAGGTATTTAGATTATGTGATTTGAGTGAAACATCGAAATGACAAAAATGCTAAATCACAAAAATCGAAATATCAATGATTTTGTGACTGCTGGCATAACATTAGACCATAAATCGATTGAGCAGGATCTGGGTTTTTGCCTCGTAAAGATGATCGCGTGGTGAGCAAAAAAATCAATTTCTGAAAGGATTTTGGCGATTTCAAAGGTTTGAAGTAGAAAACGGGTTTCAAGATTCATAACACTTTTTCTCAGCACATAATTTCCAACAAAATAAGCCCACCCGCATTTCGATTGGACCACTTTGAAGGGAGTGATGACAGGCCAGGGCATTGTTCCATTATTTCGCTGTGGAATCAAACCGTTCGGAACCAATGTGATTTTTGGGTTGAATGGGTCCTAGGCACCTCACAATTAACGTTTCAGCTCAATCGGAGACAAAAAATTTTCATTCTGTCCGGGGGTCGCTCACTTGTCTCAGATTGTCTTAAACGTTGTTTTTGCCAAAAATTCAATTTTGTGCACTTTTGTATTTAAAAAAAACATCAAAAACAACTTCGAATTTGCCTTTAAAAAATGTATTTGGTTGAATTTTTTAAAGTCTGTTTGCGGAAATAGCTCAATGTTGAAGGGAGACGAAATTTGAAGTTAATGTGCCACTGTTTCGCTGTAAAATTAAAACTGCAAATGAAGCATGATTTTTATAAAAAATGGTTTTGGTAAAACCATTTTTCAGGTACTTTAGTAACACAGCGTATCTATTAAAAACGGACTAAAGCAAAATTTTCAATCTGGGGAAAAAACATTGAACTAAACAAACTAAGCCGAATTTTTGTTGTTGTAATTTTGAGATATCTTGTTTTTTAAAGGTATTTTTTATCACTGTTTGAAGTTAGAAAACTCTGTAATACAATGTTTTTTTTGTTTATATCACAAAAAGTATAAAATTTTCGCAACCGTATTTTTGAAAACAATTTTTTGTTTGATTTTCAAAAAATAACAAATATTTGGTATGGAGAAAATGTAAGCGTTTTCAATGTTTTAGTAACAAGAGAAAAAGTATTCAGGGCAAATTAGTAATTAGTATAGCATTCTTGGACGAAGTATAAAAAAATATTTAAGAAATTTTCAACAACTAACCTGAATAAAAATATTATTAAAATCACAAAAAGAATCGAGAATACATAAATTGACCAATTACCTACATCTAATTCTCTTTATTTGTCTAAATTTATTGGGCCACAAAATTCAGTTTAGATGCAAATTTTATAAAGCTTTGTTCTGCAAAAATTTTGAAATTTAAAAATATTGTGTGTTTCATACATCTCTTAACACTTTTTTCAAGAGTACGCACAATTCGTTGCACAGCATGAAAAAAACAGAATCAATACAAAGAACATGCTTATTTTGATTGTTTATAAAACTTATTTTTACAATATTTATAAATAAGAATAAAAAACAGTTTTTTGTTTGATTTTCAGCGATGTCAAAAAGATTTGTTTTAATGTTTTGTTAATAACGGAAAAACATTTTTCGAGGAAATCTTACTGGTGCCTTTTGCTTTCTGCAGTTGTAATTTGAAAATTTATTATTCTAAAATTCAATCTCAAAAGAATTTGATTTAAAAATTTTCTAAATGTGTTTGCAAAGGCTTGTTTTCAATTTGGTCTGTCATTGCAATAATAAAGTATTCCTAAATTTCTAAAAGTTTGTATACCCTTTGAAATAAGTTAACAATTACTATTTCTAAAAACGCTAAAAATTGTTTATTCACGATAGATGATTGTGTTTTTTTGCACATAATTAAACTATCGGTGTAATTGCGCCCATAGAATCCATGGCGCTGTGAATGCGGAAAAGAAGTTTGTTCTCCAGTGGAATTCCTCGGATTTTTCTTGCTTCGGCCAGAAGATGTTCAGCTTCCTAAAAGGAAACCTATTCTTTTAAAATTTAAAAAAAAGTATTTTTGACAAAAAATTGTAAAAATGAAATATTTGTATTGAAGAAAATGTAAGCTTTTTCAATGTTTTAGCAACAAGAGAAAAATGTGTTCAGGGCAAATTTGTAATTAGTAGTGCATTCTTAGACTTCGACAACTAACCTGAATGTCACCTGTGCAAATCTTGACTAACGCCAGTTCGTATAAAGCATTTGGGTATAGATAATGGAAATCCGATAGATGTCTCTCGTTGGATTCGCTGAAATTTTTTATGTTTTGTAAAATGTTTCAACGATGCGGTTAAATTTTGCATTAAGAAAACTGTATTCTCATTTGCACACAAAGATTGTTGAAACGTTCCTGTGAGTTTCGCTCAAAAAATTTTCTAAATTTTGAAATAACATTTTTCTATTGTTTATCAGTTTCCAAATGCTCATTTTTATGTCAACGAGACAACAATATTATCACGCTGCGAAATTATAAAAAAAAGTATATTGAGGGCGGAGAAAAATAAATCAAAACGGTTGAATGTTTTACCACTTTTTGATTTTCACAGGAATTTTTCAGATTCGGTAAATCGACGATAGACTAAACTAGACGGTAGACGATAGAATAAGATAGACTAATCGATAAACTCATAAAACAGCTTTTATTTGGAAGAACATTATATGTCAAAAGCGAAAATAGTCATTATTCGCAATTATTGATTAACAATGCTTTGATTTTTTCACTTCTAGATTTTTATGTTTTTCAGATTGCTGAAATGTACAGGTGTTCTAAATAAAAAATAATAAACCCATTTTTTCAAAATAAAAAAATTATTTTTTTCATAAACAATCAAAGGCCCATCAAACTAATTTCAGCAATCTGTTAAAATTTTGCGTAAACATTCGCTGGAATCAATTCCAAAAGTTCATTTCGTTTAATTAAATTTGCATTTCGAAGGTGTACAGCTTTTTGTTTAAAGGCAGTGTGTCGCGAAATTTTTTGTCAATGAAATATTGTGGTTATCGGAATGTTTATGTCAAAGGTACCCTATGTTCCAAAAATGGGCACTCAAAATTCGCCTGCAATTGTTGAAACCGAGTTTAAACATTTGCAATTTAAAATTTTATTGGTGCCGCCGTGTACGGGTGAATCACGGCCGTGTACAGGTACTCCCGCCACGAAACTCCGCTCACAGCGGGAACAACCATGCAGCAAATACGTTTTTCTTCCATTTTAGTTTTTTCTTTCATTTTTCTTTCTTTTTTTTGTATTCTTTCATTTGTTGTAAAAAATTTAAATTAAATATTATTTGAGAAATTTTGTGAAGAAAATGAATGGTTTTTCATCCCAAGGAAAAAATATTCCGCTTTGTAGATCGTTGGAATTTTTGATTATCTCATTTTCTCTGCGTCTAATATTTTTATATCGTTGTTAATAATATACATTTTCAGATAGCTGATAGCAGGAGAAACGCCAGACCAGAAAGAAATGGAGCAGACCCCGTGTAATACCCTGTAGTAAGTAGCTAAAATTGTGTTATTTGTTGCGTGAAATGAGCCAGCAAAGGGGAATTTTTCAAACAAAAATCTAGTTATAAAATATTGTTCATATTTCATCGAAAATTACATTATTTCATTTGGATTCTCTCAGCGTCTTATAGCAAAAACTCATGCTGCCTTTCACCAATTTTTGCAGTATTAGTCCCGTTTACTGGCTGATTTTGCCGTTAATTATATGAATTTGTGTGATAAGGTAATACTCACTACTCAGTATATTCTTTCGTTCATTGTAAATTACGATGTTTTTATTTCATAAATTCAGGAAATGAAAGTATCCGAGTGTCTTGTGTGCGGAGAATCCTCCGTTCATGGGAGGCGACTGTCTCGATCTCCCGTTTTCCGAGCGATTTCATTGTTCTCTATGGTCCAGTCCGGTCCTCTGACAGCTAGCCGGTCGAGTCGTTTTCTTTTTGCTACCACGAGCCCCGTCGTGTGTTGGAAACACCACGAGGATGCTGTTGGAGATCTTCCTCTACTAATTTCAATTCGTCTCTTCAGTTTGCCATCTGGTGGCCAAGCTCGGTGCACTCAGTTCTACAGTCGACGTCGTCCCTGATCTGCGAAATATCTCAGTTTATCCGCGATGAGTTAGATTCTTTCTGCGTACTACTCACTTGCCTTTCTTTTAAAAAGTAGGCTTTTAGGGTTTCCACATCGAAGACTCAGCTCTCACCAAGTACCTATGTCAGGAACGACAGGTGTTTTGTTATGCGCTTCCAGGCATTATTAAATTCAGATAATTGCGCGCCATCGCCAATCCCAGCCCGCTGTAGTACAGTGTCCTCAGAACGAACTCGCAGAAGAGCACGCTTACCGTAAGCCTAGGAAGCAAGATGTGACAGTTAGGGTGCGTAGTAATTTATACTATGGGCATTCACGTCGGTATTTTTAGGACAGAGACACTGTGAAAATTCTCGCTTACGATGGAAAGCCTCTAAGTAGTCCCCCGAAACCAATTTCACGTGCTGGCTTTGCCCAAACTCGCATTCCCATGTCAAATGTCGTCATTGGAAAGAAAATGGCAACAGCTGTCAGACCCCAGCCGCTCAAGGACAAAATTCCGTGCAGGTCGCCTTCCTGCGAATGCTGCTCGTACTGGAGCAATTCAAAGAAACACAAGGTTATAAAAAATCTTTTATTAAGTAAAAAACAACTTACAGAACCTACCACCACCTCCCTCAACCGAGGTCTCAGGATCCTCACAGGACAGCTCCTTCTTCTTATCTTCGCAGACGTCACAGCCTTCCACAGTACCCGAAGCGCCTCGTTTCACTGAAAAGGACCAAGAAAGAACGGACTCTTTGGCGAAGCAGTATTTTCTCGTCAAAGGAAGGAAGCTTTTGGATTTGTGTACGACATGCCCCACGTGCTCAAAAAGAGTGGCGCTTCATGAGAGAAAGCTGCGTGCAGTCGGGACATGCCCGATTATCGATGTGATTTGTCACGAATGCTATGAGCAGTCTCATGGAATGCAAACGTGGAAAGGACAGGAGTGGAACTTTGAGAAATCAGGAAAGTTTTTCTTAGGAAATATTGCTGTTGTCACCTCTGCGTTCACTAGTGGGCTCAAATTCTCGGTCTGTTGTGGTGCTTATGTATTTAATCTCTCGTCTAGGGCTTACAACGTTTTGCGAAGCATTTGCGTCTGTCTATGTTTTCTCGATGGACATTCAACCGCATAGTTCGAGTGGCGAGGAAGGCAGTAGACAACGTTTATTCCTCTCGACAAGACATCTGGCTACAGCGAGTGGCAGATGAGTACAAAGCACTCGGGTTGAACGGCCTGCAGTTGGCCATCGATGGAGCCTACGACAGCCGAGGTTACAGTGCCATAAATGGCAAGACAGTCGCTGTCGACCAAGTCACTTTTCTGGTTATCGAGGTGGAGACGCTGCACTACAGTGAAACAGGTGAGTTCAAGATATATGTAATTTACCTCTCTCAACCCACAAACTGAACATCTGCAGATTTCAAAAGTGGACGAATGGAAACCGAGGGCCTACAGCGCATAGTTGAGCGCCTCCAGATGAAGCAGTTCTCGATTTACTCCATTACTACGGATCGCTCTGCGGCTTTTACAAAGAAAATCGAAGAAATAAACAGAAACGGAAACATGAAAATCCAGCACTTCTTTGATGCCTGGCACCTTGTGAAGTGGTTAGGTAATAAGTTAAGAGAGGTAGGATAGCTACGTTAAAATGTTACAATTTCGCCCTTGAAGCAGTCAAAATACGCCGGATGCGATGTTTTGCTAGCGTGGATGCAAAATCTGAAGACACACATGTGGAATGCAATCGAAGTAGGGTCGGAAACTGGAGAACGAGAAGATATACGTTTCATGTTCAACACTTGCCTGAGGCATGTTACTGGTGAACATTCATGGAATATTGATACGGTTTGTGGTAACATCACTAATTTCACGCCATTTTCCAGGAACATACTGGAGATTACATTGAATGTGGACACGACCCACTCCCTGCAAATCGTCCCTTTGATCTTGTGAAGAACGACAGAGCGTTCAATCGGCTTCGCGATGTGGTTCTTAACAGAAAACTGCAAGAGGACCTACAGAAAGCGAACATCAAAGGAACGTCCATGTGCGAAACCAAAAACGCAATCGATCGGCTGTACGCCCCGAAAGAAGTATATTTGTGAGGATATACACCATGATTTTCATTTTTCCTGTTTTTAGCCCAATCAACACCTACCCACAGTACGCAAAAATGTCAGCAATGCATCTCAACGAGTTGACTAGTCAGGAAGACGACGGAATCAGGAAGACGGTGAAGGAAAACATTGTGCAGCGGAAGTTCCTGAACCGAAAGTCCACCCTGAAGCTGAAAACGGAGGTGTGGCATTCTTGGAGAGACGACATATTCGAGGAAACGCTCCGATTACTGAAGAACAGGGCGCCGAAAAAGTCCACGACAGCCGTTTTCACAACGTACAGCAGCGATGAATCATCAGATGATAGCAGCAGTGGCGATGAAACAACCGTCGAGCTGGATTCTGACGAGGAGGATGTCCAGAATTGGGTGGACAGCTCAGTTCAGCGGCAAATTCGGCGAGTTGCGGACGTTTCGGGGGATCCTTCCCTGCAGTTGGATCCGGAAGACGACCCGGAGTACTATGACCAAAATTTGCCCCTTCTTTACGCCTATGGCCTGCATAACGGACACATTCAGAACACTGACTACGATCAATTTCTCCTAGGATAGCCGTGAAACGCGATTTTATTTTGTTTTTAGTTGTTGTTTTCTTAATAAAAACCTAGGAATATACTAGAAATAGATAAACAAAGACCTTATTTGTCGAGGAAACAACAAAATACCTAAGTATCGAAATTTGCAACATGGAATCCTGCGTAACGGCCATCGGAAGAAGGAAATGAATCGACTATGCGAGCTCTAATGCAAGCGGGAACTTGCCCAGCCCAAAGAACGAAAGACCGGTACGCATAGAATCTGAGCACCCTAAAGAAAAACTAATCTTATTAATTTATAGATTTTTTTTTATTTTTAGAGGGAGGGATGAATAAAAATAATAAAAAACCAGCCTGTTGGAGTCCTCTCCCAGCGCTTTGTCGATGGCCGCCTTCTTTGCCGGAATCAGTCTATTCCCTTCTGCCGCTACCAGAAGAACCTGAAATTAAAATTACAAACAAAATTAGTTAACACATTAACTTTAAAAAAGAAAATACTACGAACCTCTGGATTAAGACAGACAATTTCAAAGGAGGGATGGAAGCAAATGCAAATTTCGTTGAAATTTTCGAACTTTTTGTAAAAATTCGATGCTGCCATGCATGCTTGGCCATCCCTCCCCGCTTTGAAAATCTTTGTGCAACAAGCATTTCGGCGTATCAGAGGATCTGAGCGACATTGACTACAAGAACACCAAGAGGTGTTTTCGGTCCTAGAGTGGGATAAGGTCGTGTTCAAAACGGCACAAAACCTTAAAAAACCTATATTTGGTAGGGTTGGGTACACTTACTCGGGTAGGGACTGGGCTAGTCTAGACGCACGATCATATTTGAAGGACTGGGGAAGAAACGAAACGGGATCCGAAACGAAAATAGGGCACCGCTTACCTAATTTAGGCTTTTTTGGGTCCGGATCATCACCCATGCCTTAAAAAAAATTACAAAAATATTATTTTCACAATAAAGAATAAGGCAACAAGAAATAACATTTAAAAAAAGTAAAACATTAAAAATTTTAAAAACATGAAGCACTGCTGCAAATTTCGAATTACCGCCAGTCCCATGGCATACTGTAGCGGGCGCGCAATTCAAACCAGGTTTAGATATGATCGCACATAAACTACTTTTTCTTACGAATTTCACATTTTGGTGTACTCTAGTTTAAACTAGTCGGTAGTACTAATAAAATATCATCTATTTTATTTGCAATTTGTGAAAAATAAATTTCCCGATTTCGGTGACACACTGCCTTTAAAACAAGCTTTAAGTTTGCGTTCCTTTCTGTAATTTGTTGGCACGTTAATTTGAAACAATGCTTTCCGCAACCCCCGGCGACAAAAAATAGCGTTGAAAACAAGTTTTCCCAAGTTTTTTTTAAATTACACAAAATAAGCGCACATGCATTGAAAGCGTTATGCTAAAAATTTTAATAGGTCTTTTTTTAATAGTTTATAGCTGTCGCCAAATTGGAATCCTGCCAAAACAGCCTTAAAGGGGCAGTAAGGAGGGTTTTTCATTTCGTTTTCGATCGGATACGGTCGGAAAATATGCGAATCAACTATGGTAAACTGTCTCGCACCCTCCACATTTTCTGAGCTATCTCATCCAATTAGAATGAATTCTTCACATTAGCATGCTTTGTAAAAGACGGACACGCAGGGCCATCCGCACAATCTGCGGACGGTCGGCCGTTTTTGGCGACTTTGGACTGTATTTTGACGAAAACGGTAAATTTGCGACCCATAGTCATATACATTTTCATGATCAGCGAATTTTCTTTTCTTAATTTAGCCAATGTTGTAAAACCCGCCTGACTGTCCCTTTAATGGGCACTCGTGCGATACGCAAGCGAAAAAATCGTGCAAAATAAGGAGACGCAGAGAAAAAGCGGCTTTTCATATCCGATTTTCGTTTGGCGACGGCTATATTTTAATCTGCAACATGTTTAGTCATATAGATTTTAACGAACAAATATTGTGTTCGAACACCTGTTTATGTTTTGACTGTTTGCTCTGGTCATACAATTAAAAACGTAAAAAAAACTAAAACTCCCAAATGTTCAAACTACACTGATCAGAGCTGGTTATTGGCCTGTAAAAGTACTGAAAGGCATTATTTTTTAAAGAAACTTGTAAGTGTTGTGGAAACACATTTAAACAAAGAGAACTTGTTGTTTTTTTTAAAAGTAAATTTACATTTGCGTTTCATAAGTCTGTAGAAAATTTATGTATGCCTTAGCCGTAGAGTCCATAAACTCAAAAAAAAAAAAAAAAAAAAAAAAACAGAATAAATCTGAATGCGGAATTAATCGCTTTGTCCTTGCTTCTGCGCAATTTGCACAATGTTTCCGCCGCGTATAGCGTGGCTGCTTTGCCGGTTTTGGATAGACTTCCAACCTATTTTTTTTTGTTGTTATAGTCTATTTCCAACAAATGCTTGGCGATTTTTTAGCGATTTTGATATCCACTGGTATATAATTTCTGACAATTTGAAACACTGCAGTGAATAAAATTAAAACACACGAAATAAGACTGTGAATGCGGAGTGCGCAGACTATTCAACTATCGCAAATGTACCTAGTCCTTTAAGAAAATTCTATATCTCTACTTTTTTCATTAGCAAACATGCTATATATAATTGTTGAGATTTATAATAAAAATTGACCAACAGAAATGGCAAACCCGTAGTTTTATGCGACCATTTGGAAGGGAGTTATGACCTGTCAGGTCATCGTTCCATTATTTCGCTGTGTAATTTAAAAACCCGGTAGAAAAGTGACTATCAACTCATGTAAAAACGTGCTTTTTAAAACACAATTATCAAATTAGGCTCGCGAGTCAGTCAAAAAAACTTTCTCTGTCTGTGTTTTCAATTTATTTCAGCGCCTAGAACTTTGTTTTTTTACATCTGCGTTTCAGCAATCTGTTAAAATTTTGTTTATCCATTTACTGTGATACCAGTGGGTCACCGTAAATATCACAAAAGAAGTATTGAAAAAAAACAATTCAAACTTGCCGAATGAAGCAAGAGTGGGGAAAAAAGTACAAAAATGTAGTACCCTGTGCTACTCTAAACTGCAGAACATAAAAATGTAAAAAAACGTGTGTGTGTGTTTTTTTTGTTGCAACTTTTTATAATTACGGAAATTTCTACGTTTTTTATATTATTTTTTGGCAAAACTCAGCTAAACGTTTCAGAAATCTGCTGAAAAATTTTTTATAGAGACTTTTTGTTTCCAACAAGCTCAGCTCGTCTAAAAGAACTTTATATTTTATTTTTTCTGGCATTTTCTTGATCGGCCAGTTTACCGTAACACTTGGCAAAGAATTATAGCATTTTTCATGTCATGTTTGTGAAATCTACCGAAAAACTCCTTGCATGTATTTTTTGCAGCGGATTAAAAACAATTTCACACAAGTAACGTACTGCTTTTTGTCTAAAATTCGAAACATTTCCGCTAATTTTAAGTCCGATAATGTTGTTTTAACCACTTCACTACAGAAACCGATTTTTGATTGCAAAAACCATTTGTATTTTTTCGGACTACCTGATGTTTGTAGTTACGATGTTTTACTTTTAATTTGTCTTTTTGTAAATTTTTTGCACAAGTTTCAAGAATGTTTTTCTTGTGTTTCAACAAATTTAATTGCGTCTTTAATGACTACGCACTAGTGTGATGAGTAAGCAAGGGTCTTTGACTGTTTATAAAAAAACAATTTTTTTTGTTTAAAAAATGGGTTAAATTTATTGAAATGAGATTATTCAAAAAATTTAGAAATGAGCCCGTAAATTTCAAATTAAATTTGTGAAACAGGATTTCAGTAAATATTTTTGTTTGCGAAAAGTAGTTTAAATTCCAATAAATGGTTGAAAAAGTATTCGAAAGTATTCTGAGTTTGATTTTATTGCCTCTGATCGTTTTTTTTAAGATCTTTTCAAGTTTTTTCAAGAAAGGCGTTGTAAAGTCTTTTTTAGCGCGTAGAACATTTTTTTATTCACAGCTGTTCTAAGAATTTGAAGAATGATTTCCGGCTGAAAATTACCAAGCCGCATCTTGATGCGACAATTGTGAAGGGAGTTATGACATGTTGCACCACAGGACATCGTTCCATTCTTTCGCTGTGGAAATTACAAGCCGGGAAGAAAAGTGACTATCAACTCATGAAAAAACTTACATTTTTAATTTTAAAACACAACTATCAAATTAGGCTCGCCGTCAACAAAAAATAGAATTTTATCTGTGTTTCCAATTTATTTCTTTGTTTTTTTTCACAGCCATGTTTCAGCAATCTGTTAAATTTTTCGTTATGCATTAACTGCAATAATATTGTTTTTTCCGTCGACAAAAAAATGACGTATTAGGAAAAATGATAAACACAGAAAAATCGTTTTGTGCAATAGAAAATAAGTTTTTTTTCAACATTTAGAAATGTTTTTAAACCGAGTCACACGAGCGTTTCAGCAACCTGTTAACATTTTGTTGATGTATTCGCTATGATCAGATGAGATACCTTTACCAATTACTTACACAAAAACCTTACAAAAAAAAGTTTTTGTTAAACATACCGGATAACCTCCTGGAGACATGCTTCAGCCGCTTGTAAAAGTTTAAGATGGCGTTGACAAACAGCTTTCAGAAATAAATATAGACACTTGTCGTTTGCATCGGCTAAAAATTAAAAAAAAATGTTAAAACTAAAACAGTCTTATTGTTTTTTATGCGGTTTCGTTTGAAATCTTTGCGTTTGTACCTTGTTTTTAGGGAAAAAATTGGTTTCTTCAGAGGATTTTTCCGGGTTGAAAACAGATTTCTAAGATTTTTTGAAACAAATAATATCAGTGTGAACTTTATAGTCTAAGAAATGTTAATATTGAAAAAAAAAGTTTCGGATCGCTGCAAATGCGTGCAATGTGGGCGTGACCTAATTATTACTTGACCAAAAAACCCATTGAATATCCTTGTTTCTAGAAAAAAAGTGAAAATGAAAACGTGAAACATTAAACGGTTTTTTTTGAACGCAAAAAAAAGAAATCTGCTGCCGGTTCCCCTAATAACGGTAAATAAAAAGTTTTATAATCACGTTTCGAATTTGAAAAGAAAAAAAGTTAAACACCTTAACTGTATATCGCCGCTTTTTTCTCTGAGTGTTATGAGAAAAAAAAAGATTTTTTTGGAAAACAAAATAATTTTTAGCACAAGTTTTGCAATGATACCGGCTGACAATTCGTATTTTTAATTGTTGTTTTTTAGTTCTTTTGAGCTATCGTTACTTTTAAGTATTTTTTTAAAAGTTTTTTTGGTTGTTTTTTAAGTTAGTTGGCGAGATATACATTATTCGACTGCATATTTCACAGGAGCCCCACACAGTGTAATTCTTTCTAAAAATTTTTTTTGCTATAAATGTGAAACATTTAAAAGCCTGTTTTTTTTTCTTAAAACTGCGTAAATAACAGAAAGAAGCTTGATGCCGGCTAAATACGATGTAAAATAACATTATCTTAATTACACTAAAAAAACTTTTAGAAATTTTTGATAAGACAAAAACTGAAAAAAGCCTAATTTGTAAATAGAAAAATGCCAAGATTTCAACTCTGTGACGATATTAATAAAACATGCATTATTTAGAAAATTTATTAAATTTTTCGAATACAAAACATACAAACTTAAAAAAAAAATTAATGCATTTGAAAAAATAACATTTTTATTTTAAAATTTCGCGTTGATAAAAACATTTTAATGCATAAAAATACTAATTTGACTGCACATTTTACAACAATTATTCGATTGGTTTTTGTTACAACGAAATATTTGACTTTGCTCTTTGCTAAAAACACGAAGCATTTTCATTTCTTTCAAAATTGTCTGCTGCCGATTGAAAAGTCTGAAAAGATGCGCGCGCTTTCCCGAAAATGAAGAAATTTAATTTAAAAAAAACTGTTCTGAAAAGCAAAAACTAAAAAAGCATAAATTGTAAATATAAATATGTCTACGGGCGAACTCTCAACTCTGTGACGAAACAAATAGAAGATTCTGTTTGGAAAAAAGTAAAATTTTACATTTTTGCTTTTTTATTATTGAGAATGCCTTTATGTAAAATAAAAGTTAACTAAAAACCGAATTTAAATGATATTTGTAAAAAAAAGTAGATTAGTGCACTAACTCTACAGTATCCCCATCTACAGTAACCATTTCGACCAATCGATAAATTTTTTTTTTAAATGTTCTTCAACAAAATTTTTTTTTCTTCAACAAAATTTTTAACAATAAAAACTTTGCAAACCGGTTTTTTCAAGTCACTGGTTTTTTTTAAAAATTAGGATTAAAAATAAAATTCAAAAATGCACGGTTCAATGCTTTTAAATCGTTACAATTTTTTTTGCATATGATACTCAGGGAACCTTAGAAGCCAAATTGAACATTTGCAAAAAAGCGGCTGGTAATTCGTATTTTTATTGATTTCGTCTTAAGCTACCTTTTTCCTTCCTTTCAAACCAAACTTTGTCCATACCGCCAACAAAATTCTCCAAGAGCAGCTGATTATTCGCCATCATGTCGAACCCATTCCAAAAGTAGATGAACTCCTGAATTTTCCATTAAACTTGAAAAAAATATATAAGAGTTTACGTAATGAGCGAAGAGAAGAGATCCAGTCCTTTTATATCGATTAGTCCTGCGCGCGCAGAACTTTTCAATTGGTATCGATTTTCCAGCGATACGGAGGCGAAGACTATCGACTTTTCTGTAAGAATATAATTTTTCTGATTTTATTAACGGGGAGGGGGTTAGTGAATCATATAAAAACTGATTCCTTATTACAGGTGTGATCACATTCACAACCCAAAGTACCGATTTAAATAAATGTTTTCTAAAACGCACAACTTATGTTATCACCAAAACATTATTAATAATTATTTTTTACAGGCCGTTAAAAATTACTCTAAAAATTTAGAACAAAGAAATCAATAAGAAAATCTTTACACTTTTGTAATTTCACTGCCCAGCATGTATTAAAATATAATCACATACCGAGAAATAAGTTACAAATTCATATAATTGTTGATTGAAACGCACAATCAAAGGTTTAGGTCTAAACAAACTTTTAAATAATGTCAAAGAATGGCACCCTGCTGCCGCGCCGCAAGAAGCCTTCGGCCGCTCAGCTATGTGTTCTAAGACCGAAGTAAAACGCGGGCTTAGGCCGCTCAATTAGACCTAAAAGTTCGGCTTATAGACGACACAGGGATATTTCAACACCATTGTTACCCAAAAGTATCAACTTCTATAAAATTGGTCTTAAAAAGTAGATTATTTAAATACAATTTTTTTTGAATTGAAGAAACTTTTTTTCCCTCGTTATAACAAATTTAGCCGATGGAAAAGAAACTAGTGAGCAAAAATTCAACATTGTTTAGGAAAACGAGGTTTTTTCGGGAATAACTGAAAAATTCGGCCCAAGTTAAGACGTCGTCTCTATAAATGTCGAGTATACCACTGTCAGAACTTTTCAAAACGCTTCGATTGGGCTGAAATTTTTTGTACAATCTTCCTATAGCCTAAAAACCTTAACCTGAAACTGTTGATCCGAAAAAAAATTTTTGGCCCGGGTTACGGTAGGTGCCCAAAATGTACTGTAAAATTTTCAACATAGTCCAAAATCAAGTTTGAAAACACCATTTTGTAGCAAATTCAATTTCCTAAAACTTTCACTTTTGGATCTACCAAGAATTCGCGTCGTGAAAAAAGTGAGACACGAAAAACCGTTCAAAAAACAGGTTTTTTGAGGTTTTTCCACCTTTCACTAAATTTCGTGCAAAAAAGTGAGTTTCATTTTTGAATTCCACGTAACTTTTGGCATCGAATAAGTTTTTCAAATCAAAAATCGAAGGTGACCGTATTTCCGAAAAATCCACTTGGGTGTAAAAAACGAAAGTGTAAAAAACGTCCAAAATGGCCCAAAGTTAAAACTATTTTTCAAGTTCTTCAGCAGCGACAGGCCAGTGCTACCCAAAAGTATCAACTTCTTTAAAAATTGGACTGAAACACACAATCGTCGTTATCACCAAAAATTCGAAAACTTTCCAAAAAATCCCATTTCTTTCCAGTTTGTCCAAACTAGTAAGAGTAAGGTCGAATCTTCAGGCAATGCCAATGTTTCAGTGTCGAGTCAAATAAAACAAAAAAAAACAAATGAAAACTTTTAATATTAAAATACGGTCCGCATCCAAAGAATAATTTAGCTTCGAATTCGGAAAGAAGTTTTCAGACGCTGCATTTTTTACTTGTTCCAAGTCGCTTTTCTAAGTGGGCAGAACGAATTTTTGAGCCAAAAAGCACTCTTGAATTCTGTTTTGTAGATAAGCGCTTCAAAATTTCGGTTACATCACGAAATAAAAAACTTATCATTTCCTAATGGTAAAAGAACGATTACGAATTATGACATTTACTGAAACACAACTTTAATGTTTTATTATGCTATGGATAGTATGAAAACTCTAACTTTGAAAAACAGTGCCCTGTTCGACTTCTCGTTAACGAATAGTTTTGTTTAAAAAAGTTTTACTGTGCTTATGTGGTTTTCTGTTATCATCGAGAAATTTCAATATTTCATTTCACTATTTTGTTGTCGAGACATTTAAATATATGCATTTCCAACAAAAAAAAATTCAACCAAAAAAAAAAGATTCAGTCTCAATGTTACCCAAACCTATCGATTTCTATAATTGTTGTCTGAAACAGACAATTCGCATAGCAAAACAGTTTTTTTTTAAAACAAAAACCAAAAAATTCAAAAAATTTCTATTTTTGTTCAAATGTTCAAGCGCATTTTCAAAAAAAACATGTTCAAAAAAGTTCAAAAATGCTTTTTCTAATTGCGTTTCAAATTTGTGGTCATTCGGTAAAACAATAGAGAACTTCAGTTCTTAATGGTGGAAATTTTCGGACGAAGTCTGAAATTCAGTCGTAACACAACTTCGGTGTTTTGTTTATTTTAATAGCAGAACAAGTTATTTTTAAAGTGGTTATTTTCAGTTTAGACGTTCAAGAAATTTTTTTTGCCTAAATTAAAAAAAAAACAATATGAAATGTTTCCTAGAGAGTTTTTTGCGGAAAATATTCTGTCCATTAAATAAAGAAATTTCCAATTTTTAAAACAATACCGCTCACCAGAAACCAAAGAAAGAAAAAACAAAACCACAAATAATTTTTACCGAAGCACACCAAACTGTTAATTATTACACTAACATGAAAACTACATTTGTTGAATTTTAGATTGTTTTTTTTCCTCGTTGAAAAAAAAATTAGTTTTGCCCCAAGGTGTCTTCTTTTCAAGTCGGTTAGAAGCCACGGGCTAAGTGTTACGCAAAAGTCTCAATTTCCATAAATGTTGGCTGAAACACACAATTGTCGTTATCCCCCAAAACAACTGAAAACTTGAAAAAAAAACAAGAAAAGCTTCAGGTAGATTTAGTCTTTTGTTTCTGAAGGAAATAACAAATAATAAGAGAATGGGGGACAATGAGACAAAGTCAATGTTTCAGCGTTGTGCGAAGCGTTTTTGATAAAATTTCGCAAACATTGCATTGACGCTCAATAAAACGTTGCTAATTGTTAAGATAGCCCGCGTCCAACGGTTAACTAGGTGTTCAAAAATTTCGACACCAGTTGTCAGAAGCTAAATTTGGTTAATGTTTGCGCGTTCTCTCTTGTAATTTCTTTTTGTAAAAATTGCAAACACTTGAAAAAACGTCGAATTTTTATAGTGTGTTTCCAAAAATCGGCACCGATTTTGGCCAAAAATCTAAAAGGGTGGTACATTAGGTCCCGCCACAATCGCTTTTTGTCTACACACTCCACTTTTACTGTGCTTTTTCGGAAATTTAATTTCTGTTCACATCAATGTTTCTAAAATCGAACTCATCAGTGGTTAAAATGGAGCAAAACTTCAAAGCCTTTCAAAAGACGCCGACCTTTCTTTGGAAACAGACTTTCTGCAATTTTTTTTGTCGAAAACATTCGTCTGTGGAAAACATGAAAAAAAAACAAAAAACATTGTCGAAAACAAAAATTGGAAAGTAGTTTTTTTTTAATTCGATAAAAATACTGCTCACCCGGCAAGTAAAGTGACAGTTTCTTCTCTTTTTTCAGGATCCGTCGTTTCATCAGCCGCAAAGAAAATACAAAGCATATAAGTGTAGACACATCGGGACCATTTCGATTCCACCATTAAACGACGGGCATAATTGGCTGCTTTGGTCCATTGTTGTTCGTAGCCATGGGCGAATCTAAATAAAAATTACAAAACACAAATAAAATATTTTTTATTAGTTGTAAAATTTTTTATAAAGATTTTTAAATAGTTCTACCGATAAAATTAGTAGGTTAGGCCAATTTGTTGTGTTGACATTATATTTAGAATTAATTTTAAAAAATTTTAAATGAAAAATGGATGAAATTTAACGATAAAAAATCAAGATGTTTTTTAAACCTCTTGACTGTTTTATGTTCAAATTATAACTAGCCCAGAAGTTCAGAAATATTAAAGTTCTTTGACAAGTAGAGTTCAAGATATAAAATCACAGCAAACGCTACTATTTGTTTATAACCGTTTTATCTTTAAATTCTATCTATCACAGAAGTTCAGACATAAATTACGTTATAGGACGGGGTAATTCAAGATATAAAATCACAGAAAACGCATTTTTTTGTTTAGTACCATAATAAATTGTTTCTTTTCTTTATTTTTCGTAGCATGGCAATTTTTACACACTATTTTTACATTGTTTTGATAGAAAAAATGTTGTTTTTAAGAATAAAAAACTCAACAACCTAAACAATTCAACAACCGTTTTTTTTTGTTTAAAAAAAAAACAGTTTATGTAAAGTTATTCTCATCTTTGAGTTCGGGTAAACCAAGGGTGGCTGATCAGCGGGCCGGTCCCGGGCCGGCCCGGCCTGGGCCGAGCCGAAAAAATCTGAAGAACGGGCCGGCCCGGGCCGGCCCCACTTTTTTGAAAATCTATTTTTAATTGTAACTCTTTTCAAAGTTATTATTTTTAAGTTCTGTTTGTTGCAAATCATAGCTCTAATTGTCCAAACATACTGTGTGAAGGAGGTTTCGAACAGTATATAAATTTTGTATGTTTTTCATGGCCGAGTGGCTAAGAGGTCGGACTGGCAATCCGAAGTTGCCCCGGTTCGATCCCCCGCCGACAAAACTTTTTTGCCATAACTGTTTTATACATTAGACACAACAAAAGCACCAATTCTGCACATAATTCGCGAAAAACTTTTTTTTTTCAACTTTTGGAATTTTTGACCTCGGGCCGCGGGCCGTGCTGGGCCGGGCCAGGCCGGGCCGTGAATTGTTGGAGAGCGGGCCGGCCCGACCCGGCCCGTAGCCACCGTGCGGGTAAACTGAGAAATTCAGGAAGTTCAGATTTTTAGTGAATTTCTAACATTTAAAAAAATTTAAATGATCAAATGACACAGAGTATATTTGAACATACGAAATATGTTTTTTTTTATTTAAAAAAATTCAATTTGATTTTCGACGTGAAGTTATTCAAAACGCTATAAAATCCAATTTAGATTTTTTCGCTGTTTCATGTAAATTTTATTATGAGCTTATCGTTTTAACAACGTTAGGGGGGAAGATTATTACCGTAGAAAACCTTTATTTTTCCCGTTATACAATACAATGTAAAATCTTTGAAAAGAAATTTTTTTTTCGCTTTTTTTTACTATTCAAACAAATTTAATTCAACTCACAATAGCTCCCAATAGCAGCCATGATGAAACTGCTTGTAAAGATTCTGAGACTCAATTGAACTGTTGAAGTAATAAACAGCACTATTGACATCGCCAGAAACGAGGAGGAGGCGGGCCCGAAGAAAAAGGGCGATCGAGCCCTGAAAAGAAAAAAAGATTATTTCAAGCTTACAACTTCAGTTGAGATTTTCAATTTCTTCCTTTTTATCAGACAGATTTTTTTATTATGTTGCTACCAAACCATTGTTCTGGGAACTTTAAAAAAATCTTTCTTGGTTTTCAATTTTTCGGCAGCTTCAAAAATTATATAAACTTGCTCATATGTTCAAATCTCTAGACAATTTTTTTTCTCGAAAAATTGGCAAACAATAAAGTTTCAAGTTTACATGAATATGAGCCCAAAGAAGAATGTTCAGTATGCTTTTTATCCATCAAATATATTTTCAAAAACGCAATTGGGCCAGAATTTAAAAAACGTATTCATTTGAAAGTTTCATGTTTTAATGAAGAAAATATCCATTGAAAACCGATAACTGTTAGAAAATTTCAAAAAAGCTGAGCATAAGTCAAACATTTTTTTTAAATTAAAGGTTTTTTAATAAAATTTAATTTTGTTGATTTTTTGTCATCTTAATATTTCGCTTAACCGACTTAGAAAAAACAGCTGTTGCAAATCAATATTGTTGTAGTAGCTATTTTTACAGTGTTTACAAAAAAGACACTGCCATTTTTAACATTTGTAGGTTTTCACAACAAAAAATATTCAAAAATTGTACGCCGTTTGATTTTCCTAAAATAAAACTAGTTTTTCTTTTTTGTTCCAAAGCATTCAAATGTGTTACAATAAAGTAAAAAAAGATATAGAAATAAAAACAATTCAAAAATAAATTTGTTTTGAAAAAAAGGAAAAGCGAACAGTGCGTTCATTTAAAAGTTTCATGTGGATATAAACAAGATAAGCAAGTCTTCAGTATTAAGCTTTCATAAAGGAAAATTGGTATAGGTTTAATTACAACACTGAAAATATAGAAAATTACGACAATATTCAAAATTGAAATTGCAAATATGAGAATTGCATTTCTTTTTCAACAATGTCCAACTTTGAAATTCACATAAACCTTCTCATACGTAAAAAAATCTTTGAATAAAATATTTCGAAAAGTTGTACACATCAAAGTTTAAATTCACGTATGTTTGGTTACATGTTCATCAATCGAGATTGTAAAACATGCTTTGTCAAAAACTTAATTCTGCTTGAAAAAACATCTTTATATGAAAATTTCATGTTTCAACGAAACAAAATACACAATGAAAAACGATTTGTTTGTAAATTCTCACAAAACCATAAAATTCAAATTTAAACCTTCGAATACTTTTAATTTCGTAAAGGTATTTAATTTTTTTCTGTGCGGCAAGAAACCAAAAATTTAAATTAATTTAAAGAGTTGTTTTTTTAAAGAAAAGTGTTGTTTTGTATTTTATTTTTTCAGGGATTTATACTGTATTTTTTCAGGGATTTATCCAAGCATTAGAATGTTTTACGTCGCAAATTCTAAATGGAAGTGAAAAAGCAAAAATAATCGTTTCAGCATACAATAGTTTCAGTGTTAAAAATATCTGTTGCTTTGCAATTCAAAAAAATCTTTTTGGAAAAAAAAGGAAAATCAAACAGTGCCTTCATTTAAAATTTTGATATTGACATTAACAAGTTGGAAAGTCATTAAAGTACAAAACTGGAAATTTAAAACTTTACGATATTTTTTTTAAAAATTGAAATCGCAAAAATCAGAATTACGTCAATTTGTAACAATACAGTTATTAATTGAATTCTGGAACGCTGCTCGTAAGCGTGCTCTAATCGTTCTATTATTGTTTTTTGCTATCCTTTTTTATATAAAACTGATTTTTAAAATTACCTTTGAATACTTCGCAGTAATGAGTGCCAGTAGTTTTCTACACATGGGAATATCGGGTTTCCCAGCGCCGAAAAGAAAAGTTATTACAAGATTCCAAGTAAGAATTGTCATTGTTGCGAATGGAGCGTATAAAGTGTGAGTCATTGATGAACATCGCAGTAGTTCTGCCATCCCGTTGTTCTAAAAACCATTTGCGACCATAGATTCATCAAATTACTTTGAAAAACTGATTTCAGAAATCAGATCTTAGTGAAACACTCACACGATCACCAGAAAATCCTACAACTTCTAGTAAACGAATTAATTTGGATGGCAGGGTGGACAGCATTAGGTTGAATGTTCCTATGCCTGAAAGGATAATTTTGCGAGTTGATTTTTAAATAAATCGAAATTGGATTGTAAAAAAAAGGTGTATTTAAAACTATCGTTCTGAAAAATGTACTTTACTTCACAGTTTAACACAACTTTGGTTTGTTTTCAAGTCTAAACCTATTTATTAGATCCAGACAAAGTATTTTCAACTAAAAAAACTCTGTATATCATTTTTTGTTATACAGAGTTTATTTCAGAACCCTTGTGTGAAACCCAGTTTCTTTGAATGCAGTAATGAAACATTTATTTTCTGTTTTTTTTTGTTCAAACGATTTTGATAAATTGCATAAAACGATGCATAAAACAAACTCTGAAATATAATTTGTAACAATAGGAAAAGAAACTGCGACAATCTTAACAATTTCTTCATGAAAATCTATCGATTGACCCGTTAAAAATCTTATTTCGAGATTGCGATTGTCACTAAAAATTAACTAGTTGTTTAATTATCTAAAGTTAAACTGTTGGGTAGTTACGTTTTTCAAATAAATAAAAATTTAAAAAAAAAATCACTTTTTGAAAAATAAACACAGTAAAATTGTAGGTAATTCGAAATGAAACATTTTCGGTTTCACGCAAAATTGCATGTTGCAGGAAAAACAATTTTTCAAAGTTGATTATTTCTCTAAAGCAATCACGTTAAATTTCAAACAAAATAAAACCATGAAAACCAAAAAAAATGTTGCATACAAAGCCAAAAAAAATGAACAAATTTGTAAGAAACGAAAAACTAAAGAGAAAAAGAAACATTTTTGATGTACCTACCAATCCACAAAATTAAATTGCTCGTTTTTGTGGATGTCTACAGAATTCCAAAAAGTAAATCACCTGGTTTGATTGAATTTATGAAACATAAAGAAACTTTCAGTTTTTGATTAATTAATGCTAAAAAAAAGGAATAAAACAGTTTTGAAAAAGATTGATATTTTGTGACAACAAAAATCCGCTACAAAAAACTTTTCCAAAAAATTCATGAAAGTTTTTATTGCATTTTTTTTTTTACATATTTTCACTTTTGTTCCCACTTCCTAACTCCGGTCCACTAAACTCCAATTTGTATTCTTTCTTAAAACGAATAGATGAAACATTTAGTTACATCCGTTTTTATAGCCGTCACCAAACGAGCATCTTGCCAAAAATGGTTGAAAAAAAGCCGATACTCAGGCGGAAATAGTGTGCGAGCCACGCAGACGCAGAGAAAAAGCGGCTTTTAGTAGCCGATGCTCGTTTGGCGACAGCTATAAATAACAAATGGGAAAAATTCAGTTAAGCCCCCCACCCTAGTATGGCCCCCCACGCTCGGTTTGGCCCCCAATCAATGCGAATTTGTGAACTTTCGTAGGTGGGGGGCGTAACTGAATTATGTATCCTGGGGTGTTTATCTGAATTCAGTTTAACCCCCCGCAATTGAAATGGAGAGCTTAACTAGTCTAGCCGGAACTTCTTCAGATAATATAATTCAGTTATGCCCCCCATACGAATACTTCAGTTAAACTCCCCCCCCCCCCCCCCAACTAATTCAGTTAAACACCCCATCTAATTCAGTTATGCCCCCCATATGAACAAATTAGGTAAATTAAAAATGCACACCGAAAGGTGCGATAAAAATTCTAAGCAGACTTATTATCGGTTATTTCTTAGTCTTTTAGCCAAGTTTAGAAAAAAAAATAGTTTAATCAATAAAAAATGCCCATGGTGTATAACTCAAATGAGGAAAACGTAATAGAACGATAAAATGTATGTAAACAACAAAATTAGGTAAATATTAATAATATTAATTGATTTTAACTAAACAGAAAACTATTAAAAAAAGAATAAAAAATAAAAGTGAAATAAAATTCAAAATCCTAAAAACACAAATTTAGCTGCGTACGCTAATAAAGCGTTGGGAATTGGATACTCAGTTATGGGGGGCTTAAATGAATTTGGTGGGGTGTTTATCTGAATTCCCTATCCACATGAAGTGGGGTGCTCAACTGAATTGCCTGGGGGGCCAAACCGAGTGGCTATTTTGGGGGGCGCAACTGAATTGGCTGGGGGGGTTTAACTGAATTTCCCCCTAACAAATTTTACAAAAACGGCGTAAATATGAAAACATTTTCAGGAAACATTTTTTATGTATACCAATGTATAAAAAATTGGGAAACTTTAAAAAAAGACGATAAAAGCAATGTGTTCATTATTTGTTCTATTTGTTAGGAAGGTTTTTTTTACATAAAAGTTTTTAAACATTTTTATTTTTTCATTTAATTAAACACGACGGGTTTGTTAACTTCAAGCGCTAAAATTATTTTTTCAAAGAAAAAAATTCTTTTTATTTTTTTCACATTTAAAAATCTATTTGCACTGTTCCTTCACAACTCTGATAATGTAGCTCACTTAATAAAAAGGAATCGACCAAAAATTATATTTCTTTGTTTTAAAATGTTTTGAAATTACGTTTTTTAATTGGTTCTTGTCTAAGTTATGAAAAACCCTTTTTTTAAACAACCTCTTATCGTTATTCTATGCAATTTTCGTTTAAAACAATTGTTTTAATACAATTTAAACAAAATTTATTTTTAATAACCTATTCGTACTCCGGCTTCAAATTGGTCCTTAACTCTCTGATCCCTTCCTTCCCATATTTTTTCGTCGTTCATCATCTTTTGACAAGATCTGAATTTTAAAATTTTTGAAACGTTTTTTTTACAAATTTACCTGTAAAGGCGAAAACAAGTCCGAATGTTGAAGGCTCCTTTGATAAAACTGGCAAAGTTGTCATCATTAAAGAAGGATAAAATAGCTCGAATGAGAAGAACCTCAGCGTAGACTAGTTCGGCGTGAATTTCATCTGAAATTTTGTGGTCTGAATTACATAATGTGAGAAATTGAAAATTTTATTATTATTATTATTATTATTATTATTATTACATTGATTGCTTGGAAGGTACTATTGAAATTGCAAATTGAGAAAAATTACTGATATGCTGGAACATGCAAGTAATATCAAAACGAAATAGTAATTTTTCCAGATGATAAATCGATTGTAATCAAAGAAAGCTTAGATGTCGCTAAAAAGCGCTAAAATAAATAAAAAATCGTTTCTGCGCCGTCAAACACCCTGGGGCAACAGTTTCCGCAAAAAAACGCTTTTGTTCAATGGGCCTCAATTTTAATATTTTTTTTTAAAACTTTTTTATTTTATTGTTCTGTTCCTTTTTTTAAATTGAAAAAAAATAATGGCTTCTTTCGGCCACTTTGAGCAAAGCAAAAAGTCATTCCCTCGTTTTTGATATTTCAAAAAATTATGTTAAACTTGTTTCTCTCAACAATAGCTCTTTACCAGCATAAGCGCAAAATCTGCAAAATGGTTTCCGTGCTGAAACATTCACTCAACCATAGAAAAATTTTTTATTATTTTTATAAATTCAGTTTTAACTTAAACTTTCAATTTAGAACATTTCGTTTCACTAAATTTACATTACACTGATTCTCTAAAGCTGTATTCATGAAACCATCTTATATACCATTGGCGAATTTTTAAATGTTTTTTTTTCGAGACAAGAAATGTTCAGACTTAATATGAAAAACGAGGAAACTAGGAAAATGAAAAAGCAAGGGATGAGAAACGAGTGCGACGCGTACTTCATCAAACTTTTGTAGTTGGAATTTAACCATCTACAAACGTTTTGAAAAAAAAATTCAAATAATTTTGCCAGAAAGGTATTATCCAGGTTTCAAATTGAGAATTATCGATTTGCTGAAACATGCAAGTAACATAAAAACAAAATGTTTTATTAATTAGATGAAAAATCGAGCGTGAGCTAAGAAAGCTAAGATAGCGCTGAAAAGCGCAAATTTAAAGAAAAAATTCATTTCTGCGCCGTCAAACACCCTGGCGCAGCAGTTTCCGCAAAAAACGCTTTTATTTTGCAGTTTTAATGCTGAATTTTTTCGAAAATTTTTTAACAAAAAAATTCTCAAAAATGTCGTGATTTTGAATTAAAAAAATTTTTCAACGAAAATTCTTTTCAACACACTGATTGGGCTACCTCGGTTCATTTGAGCCAAATCTGGCAAACAATTCGTAATCTCAAAAAAATTTAACTTGAGCAGTCTTTTTCTGAACAATGGCTGTTCACAAGAAAAAGCACAAAATATGGCAAAAACTGTTTTAATGCTGAAAGAGGTTATTTGTAAATATTCGTTAAAATTATTTTTTTTTAAATTCAGAATTTTTCGTTTTATTAAAGTTATTTTACGCTGCTTGGTAAAAGACATAATAATGAAACCTTCAATAACTGCTAATTTTAAAATGGTTTTTTCCGAGACAAGAAATGACCTCTGAAAACGAAAAAAATTTGGAATGTGAAATAAGCAAGAGATTAGAAAAAATTGCCATTGATATAACCATCCGAATAAACTAAAAATTGTTTTATTTTAAAGAAATGCCTTTACTGTCGAAAGCGCAATTTAAGTAAAATTAATGATAAGCTGGAACATGCAAGTATCATGAAAACGAAAAAGTTCTTTTCTAGATGAAAAATCGATTGTAATAAAAAAAAACGAAGATGCCGCTGAAAAGCGCAAATTTAAAGAAAAAAAAAATCGTTTCTGCGGATTCAGATACCCGGGCGCAGCAGTTTTAAATAGGCACCGCAACGTTTTTTTCAATCTAACTTCGATTGCAAGGGAGTTGTATCAAAACATTCCTTATGTCCTAACTAAGAGATCTTTTTCTGAATATTGAAATTTGATAAACATTGAGCCGAGTAATTCAAGTATGAAGATGATCCCCCGGGGCGGCATTTTCTGACCTGGCTGCCTCTGCCGCTGGGAGGCCACGCCCTCTAGCGGCGACTGTCACGAGCAGCCGCCGCAGCATTTTCGGTTGATTTCGCATCGTTTTTGCATAAACACGGATCAGAATAGCAAGAAATCCACAAATTAACAGTCAGTGGTCAATAATTCAATAAATACTTATAAATATAAGGTAATCAACTCATTTTTAAGCTATCAGGGGCTCAAAAACGATGATGAGGTACGTGATTTCATTAATTTTTGTCGTTGGACGTCAGAAAATCATTTTTTAAATTATTTATTGTCCTTATTTATGAAGGAAACATAAGCAAACTTAAGAAAAGTGAGCTTTCCCGGCCAAAAATTCAAAATTCTGAGTTTTTGGAAGCCTGCCAATTGCGATTGGGACGCGTTCGCTTGTGTAATCCTTACAGACACGGAATAAAAATGTTTTGTTTTCACAAAACAAAATGTTACAAATTTACGATTTTTATTTTTTTCAAACAAACTTAGCATGTTTTTGATTTAAATTAGCTTTTTTCGGCTTTAAAATAGGCCGCCTAATTACTAGTTACTGTAAAACTTTTTTAAAATTGAGGATACAGATTAAACGGACACTCAGAGGTGTACAAATAGATTTTTCAATATTACACGTTTCTTTTCGCTAATGTAATTTTTTTTTTTAAAAATTGAAAAATCATTAAACGGAACAAATAAATGTGTATTTTGTGAATTTTCTACTGTAATTCTTTTGTGACTACAATGTTTTTGGCTCTTCTTAAAGAGTACCAGTTTTCAAAACATTGCTGTGTGAGGGAAAAAGAAGTTTCAAAATCTTAAAATTGCGTAAAAACCCTTTTGCACGTCCAAAAAAACAACACTTTTAATAAATGGTTTATATAAATGGAAGAGAAACCGATTGAACTCAAAGAAAGCGAAAAGCGCAAACTAAAAGATTTAGTTTCTGCGACTTCAAACACTCAAAACACCGCGTTATTCAATTTAAAAAAAAAACTGTCAAAACGGCAATTTTTTAAACGCCATTTCATATACAATGTGAGCTAACTGTTATAAGTTACTTTTCGGTATCTCAAAAAATAATGTTAACTATTTTTTCATGATTATTATTTTTCTTAACAATGGCTCGTAACCAGCGTAAGCACAAAAACAAGCAAAAAATGTTTCCATGCTACATGTACTCAATGATAGAAATTTTTTTTTTTGAAATTTAGTTTAAACTTAAAAGTTTTGAACTTTTTTTAAATTTAGAATTTTTCTATTCATTCAATTTACATTGTACTGGTTCGCAAAAGATGTGTTCATGAAACCATCCTTAACAATTTTAAAATGGTTATTTTTCCGAGACAATGAATGTCTTCTGAATATGGAAAACAAAACAATGGGGAATGTGAAAAAAGCAAGAGATTAGAAAAAAGTGTAATTGATTTAACTATCTAAATAAATTAAAAAGTGCTATTTTTTTTTAAGAAATGCGATCAAGCTTTCTAGAAGTACTGTCGAAGGCGCAATTTAAGAAAAATTAATGATATGCTGAAACATGCAAGTGATATGAAAACAAAATCGTTTTTTTTATTTGATGAGAAATCGATTAAACTCAAAGAAAGAAAGAAAAGCGCAAAATTAAATTTTAAAAAATCCTGCGCCATAAAACACGCAGCAGTTTCCGCAAAAAACGCTTTTTTTTTTAC